>CM034701.1:339319369-339331006 GCA_020142125.1 Phrynosoma platyrhinos
GGTAGCACTGAAGCAAATGACACACAGCTAAAACTGCTATAACAAGAATCCCACATTTGGGAGAGATGTCTTTAGTTTCCATTCAGGAGAAAGGTATGTTCTGTGAAGATTGTATTTCAGTTCCTATTGAGAATGCCAATTTTCCAATGCCAATTTCAGTTGATATTGACAGCAGGACTTAGGCAACCTGTAGCCCTCCAGATGTTGGGTTGCAACTCCTATCATCCATTATGATTAGCTATGCTGCCTTCACTAGGGCTGATGGGAGTTAAGGCCAATAACATTTGCAGAGCCATACCTTACCTACCCTAGTATTATTGGATATTACACTGAACACGGAATTCTTAATGACCCTATCATGGGGTTTTCTTGGCAAGATTTGTTCAGAGGTGGTTTGCCATTGCTGTCTCCTAAGGCTGACTGAGAGAATGACACTTACCCAAGGTCACCCAGTGGGTTTCTATGGCTGAGTTGAGAATCAAACCTTGGTCCAACACTCAAACCACTATGCAATGCTGGATCTCACTGAAGATATCTCACCTTTATTTCTTCTATGGAACTCCTTGAGGTGGGTATTTGACCATTTGTAAAGAACCATGTGCAGAGTGATGAGGCTGCAGGTTTTGAATGCCTAAATGAATGAACTAATTTTTAATTTTTTTAAATGTACCAATACAATGCATCAGCTTCAATGTGACTTCCATTTTATTTAATATTCTACTATCCCTCCCTTTGAGAGCTAGTATGATGTAATAATTTGAGTGGTGGACTATGACTATGGCAACCAAATCTCTGTTCAGTCATGGAAACCCACTGGGTGACTGCCTCAAAGGAAGCCTCAAAGGCAACCTCCCCAGACAAATCTTTCCAAGTAAACCCTGTGTTAGGTTTGCTTTAGGGTCACGTAAGACAGAAATTACTTGAAGGCTACAACCACCACCATAAGCCTTCCCTACATTTATGTAATGTACTGCTATCCTTCCCTTTCTATCAAGTGTGGTATAGCCTCCCCATGAGGTCTCAGGCATTGAGCAGCGCCACAGCTGCTTTGCTTCAGCAAGATGGATGCCTTAGAACAGGGGTAGGCAACCTTTCCCCTTTAAGGGCCGAGGGACTTCAGCTCCCAGAAGCCTCAGCCATGTTGGCCAATAGTCCCATGTTGGCCAATAGCTCCTGGGATTCTGGGAGCTGAAGTCCCTCAGCCCTTAAAGGGGAAAGGTTGCCTACCCCTGCCTTAGAAGGCCTCCAACCACTCTGCTGCTGCTGGGATTTGTATTTTGTTGTGGCACCAGTGCTCTCTGACAGAGAAGGCTAAATATTTCAAAAAACTACTAATCCCAGAATTCCATAGTATTGAGCCAGGGCAGTTAAAGTGGTGCCAAGCTGCATTATTCCTGCAGTGCAGATGCAGCCTAAGACACTGGCCTGTTGTCGCAGGAAAATCTACACTGATAATCTGACTCACAAACCAAATGGGAAACATATCTCACACATAATTGCCTTCTCTTTCAAGACTAGAACTTCCTCCCTGGTCCTATGCTATGTTGCAGAAATGGGACTGAAGTTAAGCAAGGTCAGTATGTAGAAATGGGTAGGCTCTAATCAGAATAGGGTTGCCAGAGTGAAAACTGGGGAGGACTCCTGTACCTTTAACAGTTGTGTAGAAGGGAAAAATTCAGCAGGTGTCACTTGTTACCTGGTTGCGTGACAAGCACCCATTGCTGAAATTCCCTCCTCTCCACAACAGAAAGAAATTGGTTAAAATTACTGAAGGGCTTCATAGTAGTTCATTGCCATTAAAGTTTCACGTTTTAAAAGTAGCTGTTTGCTAACATATTTCTCAAAAGTATGATAGATACTTTTAGTTACTATTTAAAAACCCTGAATAGAGTGTGAAGTCCAACATAAGACGGAACTTCAAACTAAATTTGAAAACAACTCATCCCTATCTCACTTTTGCACTGACTAAAGCAGGGTTGGGCAATGATACAAGGGTTGGATGGGGGACAATCCTCCCCGCCCCCCATGGGCCACATTCACAGATCATGTCATACCAGAAGTGACAGGACATCACTTCCAGTAGCATGCAGCTATCATGGTGGTTATCAACTCTTCCAATAAAAGGCTTTGCCTCTAGACAACTCTGTCCTTCATCCTGAGAGCTCTACATATTCACTTCAGAAATGCTTTCTGGAAATAAATAATCATAACCACATGATGGCAGTGTTGACATCATATAGTAGAACATAAAGTTGTCCAAAAATGAAATACATCCAGGTCATATTAACTGTGTGTGTTTATGTACCTTCAAGTCACCTGTCAATTTATGGTGACCCCATGGACTTCATAAGATTTTCTTAGGGAAGGAATACGCAGAGGTTTTTTCCCACAGATTTCCTCTGAATATTTCCTGTGTGTCTACTTTTTTCCAATTTAAATAGCAATATTGGTCCCTGATAGTCCTAATGAGGAATCTGTACTCAGGATAAGAGGTTACTGTCAGAACAGAACATGGAGAAACAGAATGGAGTCAGAGAAGGCTGCATCCAATTACCCTACCTATTCAACTTATATGCATAACGTATTGTAAGGAAAACAGGTTTGGACACGGAAGAGGGAGGAGTGAAAACAGGAGGAAGAAATATCAACAATCTGAGATATGCTGACGACACCATAATACTAGCAGAAAACCTCACAGACCTGGAACAACTACTAAGGAAAGAAGAGCAAAGGCAAGCTTACTGTTGAACATAAAGAATAAAAAATAATGACTACAGAGAGCTTACAGACATTCAGACTAGACAATGAGGAAATAAAAATAGTAAAAGAGTTCTCATACCTGGGATCAAACATTGATCGGAATGGGGACTGCAGCCAGGAAATCAGAAAGATTAAGAATGGGGAGGGCGGCTATGAAAGAACTAGAAAAGATTCTAAAATGCAAAAATATACAACTCAGCACAAAAGTCAGAATCATACAAGCCATTGTATTCCCTATTACCATGTATGAATGTGAGAGCTGGACAGTCATGAAAAAAGATAGGAGGAAAATCAACACATTTGAGATGTGGTGCTGGAGAAGAGCGCTGAGGATTCCATGGACAGCCAAAAGGACAAACAAGTGGGTCCTAGAAGAGATCAAGCCAGAGATATCCCTAGAAGCCAAGATGACAAGACTTAGACTGTCATACTTTGGACACATCATGAGAAGGCATGAATCATTGGAAAAGACAATAATGTTAGGAAAAGTGGAGGGAAGTAGAAAGAGAGGAAGGTCACATGCTAGATGGATGGACTATTAAAGAAACCACAAATATGAATTTGCAGGAGCTGGGCAGAGCAGTAGAGGACAGGGGTGCCTGGAGATGTTTCATCCATAGGGTCACCATGGGTCAAGATCAACGCGAAAGAAATTAACAACAAAAATTGGTCCAGGTGGGAGCTAGACCAGGACTGAGCCATGAAGTTCCTATCCTGATTTCTTCTTATGCTGAGACACCACTGATTAAAACTGTCTTCCCCAGTGTCCGTATCCCTAAAAGAAAAACCACCAGTAAACTCTCAAAAGATGTGGTTGGTTATTTGTTTCAATTTATTCCTAAAGCCAGTCCTCTTTGTATCTGCTCCCAAGTGCAGGGCTTGCCTCCTTCTGCCTTCTTAACTTGTGTCACTTCTTCTGCCTTCTTAACTTGTGTCACTTCACAATGATCCAGCCATTCCCAAAGCCCATCAGTCCTAAATCTCCCTGTGTGTCTCCCTGTGTTAGCTATCAATGCTCCCTTCATACAACATCTCACAAGGCATGCCAGACTGTTTAACCCAAATGAAAGAACATAAGAAAACAAAGGGGTGGGATCCAGCTCGACAGCCATTGTACTCAGGGCCTGGAGATCAAGTTTTCTTACAGCCCCCCTCCCCCAATAATTGCATTGTGTGATCACTCTGCAGAATCTTATAGGAGTTCCAGAGGTGGTTGTCTGTAAACCTTGTGTTTTTCCACGAATGTTTAATTTCTTATTCCACCCATTTCCACAGTTCTCAGCCAGGGAGCTCGAGACTTTGCCACACTACAAGTCACTAGATTCCATAGGATTTTGCCATGGCAGTTAAAATGAAATCGGAGTGTTTTGTTTGTCTGGAATGGACCCTCAATTGATACAGTGGCCTGATTCCTATTGGTTAGTCCTAACTCTAATAAACTTATTGAATCACTTGTTGAATGGCGAGTCTTTACTCATGTAAATCCCTCTGATTTTATGGTTTACTCTAAATAGGACTGACAATAGGATGTAAGCCAGTATGTTCCAATGCTGTGGTAATAGCTTTATTGGGCCAACCAAAAGGAATAAAATACATCATTGAAATGTGGTGCTGGAGAAGAGTGCTGAGGATACTGTGGACAGCCAAAAAAAACAAAACAAAAAACAAAACCCAACACTAAAAAACAAATGGTTCCATGAACAGATTGAGACTCAACTCTCCATGGAAGCCAAGATGACAAAACTGAGCCTGTCGTGCTTTGGCCACATCATAAGAAGGCAGGATTCACTTGAAAAGACATTAATGCTTGGAAAGTTGGATGGCAGTCAAAAGAGAGGAAGATCTCACACCAGATGGCTAGACTCAATCAGGGAAGTCATGGGCCTGAATTTGCAGGATCTAAGCAGAGTAGTGGAGGATAAGGGGATTTGGAGATGTCTCATCCACAGGGTCACCATAAGATGGGGGCAACTTGAGGGCAGTTAACAACAACAACAACATTATGTAACATATAAAGGAAATTAAGGACATTACTGCCTATGGCTTTTGCACCGCAATTTCATTGGGAAAGAAGTGGCTTGGGTGATATTCATTGCACACTGTTGTCTCTTCTGTTGTTTCTTTCATGGGGGAAACCTGTGAATGACCTTGCTATTGTGAAAGTCCCCAGGTGTGAAATGTCACTCTTGGGGCAGTTACACGATCATCAGAATTGTGTTGTCACTCTCCCCCTCAACCTATCTCCCTCCCCCTTGCTATTCTGAAGCACTCAGGTTAATTCTCTCTATTTTTCCACCCTGTTTTCTTTCTTTTTACTTTTTTTTCTGTTTATTTTCTTACTTACTTTTTACTTTAAATCATGGTAGCAGAGCTCCAGAACAGTGCAGGGAGAAGGACTCTCCCCAAAGACATGCTGGATAGGGCATTACACAGGGAGGCAGGGTTAAGGGAAAAGTGTCAGAACTCATGTTCTACATGTTCTCTTATGGGTGTGTGATGTACTTTATGTTTCTCTCATTATTTGGTATGCTTGCTTTTGCTAGAGACTGTAGATGCAGGTGGCTTGTTATCACAGAGTTGTAAGCTTGGAGAGCCAGGTGCATGGCTTTGCTATCAGAGCTTATTGGTTTGAAATGTGGGGACTAGTTGGGATAGCTTGGTAGCATTTAGGTGAGGAAGAGGGGGTCTGGAGGGTGGATTAGCTTATGGGAATGGTAGGTGGGGAACTATAGTTTCTCACCAACATGTGGATGGGTGGAGTTGTGGATTTGGGGTGTTATATTATATTGTTTGTGCTACTGGGGGCAGTTCCAGCTTAAACACTGAATTGGTGAAGTTCTGGCTGTGTGACTTCTCATTGATCACACATAGATTCTGAGTTCCCGTTCTGAGAAGAAGTCAGGAAGAGAGGGCAATGGGGGGGAGAAGCCCGAGATCTGTGATTGAGTGGTGCAACAAAGGCTGCAGGATTAGTAAGGTAGAAGGTAGTAGAAAAAGAGGAAGACCACATTCCAGATGGATAAACCCAATCAAGAAAGCCATGGGCCTGAATTTGCAAGACCTGAGCAGGGCTGTTGATGATACAGTTACTTGGAGGTCTCTCATTCATGGGATCATTATAAGTCAAAGTTGACTTGATGGCAGTTAACCCCTTATAGAATCATAGAATCATAGAGTTGGAAGAGACCACAAGAGCCATCCAGTCCAACCCCCTGCTATGCAGGAACTCCCAATCAAAGCATCCCTGACAGATGGCCATCCAGCCTCTGCTTAAAGGCCTCCAAGGAAGGAGACTCCACTACTCTCCGAGGGAGTGTGTTCCACTGTCGAACCGCCCTTACTGTCAGGAAGTTCCTCCTAATGTTGAGGTGGAATCTCTTTTCTTGCAGCTTGCATCCATTGCAGCTTGCATCCATTATGGTGACTATGATGATGTGCATTTGGACACCAAGCATTGTGTCCTACTGCATAAGAGCTCCCATTGCACATTAGCAGATGCCATTCCATTGTGCCATGGAAACCATACAGCAACAGAAACCATAATACAATGGGATGGTTGTGCAACTGCCACTCTGCTGACTCCACTTGCATAATGATCCTGATGGAATAGTTACTTCTCTGCTCCTGTTGAGAATACAAACATTGAGAAATGGTGCAATTCAACTTTATGTGATTGTAAATTGGCTTACTACTATGCAACTTCCCAACAGGTTGCCAGCCAACATTGACAGTTAGGAAAATAAATAGATTGGCACCCAGTTCCTCTGGGTATAAGAAAATGGAAGACTCAATTGCTGCTTAGACTGTACACTTCATTATCTACACGTTTGTCAGCCACAGGCTGGATTTATTTCAATCGCAAATGTAGAAAACAATATATCTCAAAGTCAGGGCAGAATTAGAAGGCTTCCATAAAGGTTTAGGAGACTGAATAACAACAGATATCTGCATTGAGATTTTACCAAGGCGCAGGGTGGAAAACAGAAAAATAATTTTGTCATGAAGACCTAACACAAAAGCAGGTAATTTTTCAATTAGATTTAGCAATATGCCACTCAGTCCTGGTTATGGTTACTCAAAAGTGAGACCCACTGTTTTTTTATACAGTTAATACCCAAGTAATCATACATAGGACTACAGCCTTTTAAATCAACCCTAGTCACATTTACTTGGAAGGAAATCCTACTCAGCTCAATGGTACTTACATCAAGTAAGAGATAATACACAGCAGCTTTAATATAGCACAGAGGATTATTAAGACGAAGGTAAATGTGGTGCCTAGGATTTGCTCACTTCCCCCCAGAGGCACTGCTTCAGTGTCCTCTGAGATGAGATTACTGTAGTTCAAATTATGTAGAAACATGTTAATACCCCATAAATATTTACAAACCATTATTCTCTCTCCAACATTTTCCCCTCAGCCTTTCCATCTCCACTAACCCTGGCTCTTTTCTCCGATTCCTGTGCTTGTGGGAGGAAAGTCAGAAATGTTTGATGGTCCAATGCAATACTGACATGGAAGCCTGGGAATGTATGCTGTTCCAATATAGTGCCCATATCAACCAATGTCAAGGGTTTCTTCCTATTGGCACAATGTCTCAAGTTGTCCATGGTGGTCTTTTTATTGCTGAACATTTCCTATGGAAACAGCAAAGAGCCTTGTGGCCCCTTAAAAACCTAATAAGTTTTATGAGCATATGTAATCCATTTCCTCAAATGGAGGTGGGTTGCAGTCCACAAAAACTTATGCCAAGTAACATGTATGGCTGGAATCCTGTTAGTTAGTCCCAACTAGAATAGACCCAACTACTGAATTCTTGAATGGTAAGTTCCATTTGTTTAGTGGGCCTGTTTTACGTAGGACTAGCAATAGAATTAAAGTCAGTTGCCAGAAAACTTTCTTTTCTTTTCTTTTTGCTACAACAGACCTTATTCCACTCTCCAGAATCTCTAACAATAGTCTGTTGGAATTCCCAATAGGACAGCACAACACAACACAACACAGCACATCATATTGGAAGCCACACTACACAAGTCTGGTCACAGCTTTTGTGTATGTGTGTATGCTGCTAATGTATTTAATAACACTCACAAAGCTTAAAGGAGCTGAAGCTATCTTATTGGACAGAGGTCATCCCCCATCCCCAGCAATGCACTGGATTGTGTTTACAATGCCAATTCAATTTATTTTTCTGTAGGCTTAAAATCAATGCACCCAACAATCTAGCTACCCATGTAAAGAATTCAAATCTCTGGTGGTTATCTAAAACGTGGGACCACAGAGAAATGGATTCCTGGGGGAAGGGGAAAACCCTATCTAATTTTGCCATTGACCTATTTAAAGTTAATCACCATGAGATTTTCTTAATTAGATTTACAAACAGTGGGTGCCAGCAATTTTTAATTATATGTTGCAACTGTTGTTGGGCAAGGTGACACAGAACAAAACCAGGCTAAACAACCTAAGTCAATTGATAAAATGCTTTTGAAATGTTAACATGAGACTAAATAGATTTCCTACAAGAGTATATTTTTCATTGGAATTTGAACATCTACTATCTTGGTAAAAAAAAAAAATTGCCAATGTGGTTTTTCCATGCTTACTGTGCTTTTATGTTACATGACAGGAGGAAGTTCAGAAGGGGGTAATTTATCCATGAGTGAATTTGTTTTGCAACAAAAGTCTCACCTGATGAATTCCTGCATGCCATATTAACATTAGGAACCAAGGGTTCCTGACAAGAATAAAGTTGACAATCATATCTTAGCCTCAAGTCACTTTAAAAAAATCACATCAGAGTACTTTTTAAAAACAACAACAGTACTTTCAGATAGAGCATGAGCCATATACAAGGAGAATTAACTAGGCCATACTGTGATTATTCTGCTGATAATAATTCCAGAGTATTATCTCTGAAAGTGTTCAAGCATTTGTACTTTTTCTTCCAGTCTTACAGGAAACAGGAAATAATTTCAGTTATTCCTTTCCTTGAGAAAAGTCATCTTGTCCACTGAAACAATGGCAAGGACGTTGGCTTCAATGGAATAACAGAAATAGGAGTCATCTACAGTGAGTGACTCATACAGAATACATTATATACACATATTAATATTTTAAACATTGTTAAAGGTGCTACATAAATTCACTAAAATGAGAAAGTATGAAGCTGCTTTATTTCAGATTAGACAATTTGATGTAACACAAGTTTAATCAAATCTGATGGTAGAAGTAATGTAATGAATTACTTACAAGTTACAAATTTGTTTGGGGTGATGAGAGGATGACAAGTTACATTTCAGAAACAATGTGAATGAAAATATTTTTTAAAACAATATAGTGCAGTAACATTTTCTAGTTTAATGTGTAAGTTTTAAGGTGTAAGGAATAAAGCTTTATCATTTGGATTACTTTCAAAGGGCATTTTTGAGACATTTTTAGTTGGATTTTTCAACTGAATTTATGCTACTATCAATCTGAAGGTAGTATATGTGTGTGTGTGTGAATTGAATTCTTTTAAGTTTTTAAAAATTAGTCAGGATTTTGCATTGAAAGTTGTATGTGCAACAGGTACCTACATCTCTCGATGCCAGCCCTCCTGTCATGAAAAAGTCAATTGGACAATTCTTGAAGATATCACACTTTGTAAGATACCAGTAAAAACCAGGCATACTGAATACACTCCTGCTATAAATTCTGTTCTCTTTTAACTGTACAAATGCACACTTTTAGAGGCTGATGTCTAGGACTATAGAAAATGCAAAATGTGTTTTCTGTTCAGAATTGATCATATTCTGCAAAAGTATCATGGTTGCAGAAAATGACTGAGGGCAAAAATTAGCATCCTGAAATTTGCAGCTTTTATTTATTTAATTATTTTTTTTTTTAAAAAAAATCAAGTTTCTAATCCTTTTGGACAAGGAATATAGGTTAGAATGCCTGCTAAAATCTCCTAGTTTCTTAGTGAGGGCATGGGATGAGTAAAATATTCAACTGTTAGGAGGCAGAGCTTTCCTCTTTTCCCCTCCCCTATGGCTAGCAGCAACAGAATAAAAATATACAGATTTGCTAAAACCATAATTTATACAACTTGCAGAATTCAGTTACTGTTGAAACAAAACATGGGCTAGTATGGGGCAGACATTTGATGTATTTACCTATCTGGATTAGCATACCAGTTCCCCCAAGAATACTCCAGAAGCATATTCTAGAAGAGTATTCCTTTTCAGAAGAGTATTCTGAAATGACAGAAGTTCAATCTTTTTTATTCTCTCTTTGAAACCTTAAGAAAAGTCCCATCAAACAGATATGTTTGTTATTGCTGTGTGCCTTCAAGTTATTTCTGAGTTACAAGGGCCCTGAGGTGAACCTATCACAGGGTTGTCTTGGCAAGAGTTTGTTCAGAGGGGGTTTGCCATTGTCCTCCTCTGAGGCTGAGAGGCTGTGACTTAAGACCACCCAGTGGATTTCCACAGCCATGCAGAAATTCAAATTGTCATCTCCAGAGCCCTATTCGAACACTCAAACCACTATACATGCTGACTCTGTATGTATGCTAGGTTGCTAGTTGTGCTATGCTAGGTATGCTATGTATGCCATATTAAAAGCTTGCCTGAAATGTCCATAAACATGCTACCTGTTCTGAACTGAAACTGGGAAAGGAAACTTATGTGATCAGGCTGGTATAAGAGAATTACCACTCTGTTTCTAGTAAGCAAGCCAGACTGCTGTTCATGCTTCTTGCTATGCAATTCTAGAAGAAATGAAAATGCATAAAGGGGAAGAAGGCATGTTTCATGGCACTTAGAAAGGAAGCTTGATAGAGATCTATATTTCATTCAGGCTGTTAGGAAAGAAATAAAACAGATACACACAGAGCATATTAACAACCAAACACAAAGAGACAGATGATGGCAAATACTTCTCATGCCAGCAGTCTAGAATTTCTGGCACCAGAGCAATCCCTTTCTTGATGCAACATTTAGGTCCTATAAACAAAGCTCATAGCTGAGAACCAGTTCATGGAAGTAGAATGTGTGTAGTTGCCTTAACCATCTGGGGCTAATTGAGAAAAAACAACAACAGATTAGCAGGAGACTACTGTACTTTCAACTGTTGCTTATTTTTCTACTTTTGTTCAAAAGCAAGTGATAGACTGTAGTCTTTAATGGTTTTTTGAGGCTATGTGGCCGTGTTCTGGAAGAATTTGTCCCTGATGTTTCGTCTGCATCTCTGGATGGCATCCATTTCTCCTGCATCTCTGGATGCAGGAGAAACGTCAGGGATAAATTCTTCCAGAACATGGCCACATAGCCCCAAAAAACCACAAAAAAACTATGGATGCCAGCCATGAAAGCCTTTGAGTTCATGATGGACTGTACTTTGGCAGATCCAAGTCCTAAATGAGTGTGGACAAACAAAATCAGAGGAAACAATCTGGACCAAAATTGTACAGATTAGATTAAACATGGCCACCTGCTAATCTGTAATATTAATTGTATATAACTTGGGAAAGGGGAGATGCTTAAAGATGGAAGGAAATGTTCAACAAATTTGAGTCTGTCACACACACAAAAAAGGCCTCCATCTGGCTTTTCCCCTTCCACATCATGTAGCTCACTTTAATTCATGTCTGAACCTGGTTCTAGTGCTACATTCCCACCTCAGCTCATATCATTGACTGCAGTTGGCAGTGATATAGGATAAATTAAGTAGCAGCCCTGTGGGTTTTTAAAATTTTAGTCGTGACCTAAGACAGTGCTCTGAATACAACTGGTTAGTCCCAAACGGAGGAGGGCCACTGGATAAATTGTTGAGATCACAGCCCCACCACAAATATTGGTTCTTAAATACACTCACTGAAATCCTGTCTCTGAGCT
>CM034701.1:339331116-339343529 GCA_020142125.1 Phrynosoma platyrhinos
AAAAAAAAAAAAAAAAAAAAAGCTAATGTGTCCTGTCTTGGAGACCAGCCAGGGGCAAAGTACTAAGCAAAATCTGTTAGAGACGAGACAGTAGCAAACCTTTCTGTTTCCCTGTCTGTGTCACTGTTTGAACCAATCATGTCCCCCTGTCCTTCTTCACTGTCTGTGTCAGAGTCTGAACCTGATTCCTGGGAACAAGGCATGACATGATGCAATTATAAATAATAAATGATTTAATTCAGAAAAAAAATATGCCCAGCTAATTTTGAGTGAACATTAGAAAGACATACTATGGTAGCATTAAGCATGGTTAAGAAATCAATCTATTAGTCCAATATGCTACTGATATATATTGTGCAACTGCCTTTCTGCTGCTATCATTACAAAAATGTATTTGTTTGTTTTTGTATATCTAACACTAGACTTGTGAAACCTGTAAAAGATACTGCAAATATATGGTCACCAGAGCTATACATTTTCAAACCTTCAAAATAAACCATAAAATTGTGTGTGTGTGTATATGTATGTATATCAGTTTATGTTATAATTTCAATGTTAACACTAGTATTACATTTTTCTCTTCTAAATATAGACTGAAACACTTTCTATTCCACCACATGCACTTACAAACACATGACCATGCATACAGCATTTCTATGTGCTGTTTGAGGGAATATACAGAACTATACAATATTTAAATAAAAAAAACTGATTAGGAAACATAGATATTGGCATGTATCATTCAAATGGAAATTAACTGTTAAGTTATAAAAGGATATATAGACATGATGTGAGGGATATCTTTATCAGTCTATAAAAACACTGAAGACTAAGGATGACCTAAGAATCAAAACTCTTTTTCCAGCAAAAGATGGGATTACTATGGATCAACATAACTGGATAGAACTGGTTTTGGTCATGGAAGAGAGTTCATATGAAGTATGGAGCTTTCACAATAGCGCTGAATCAATTCTTGAGTTTAGAAAAGCTATTCTTCTCATAGCAAGTGATGTTGGAGGTCCATCTGAAAGTAAGCATTTGTTTGCTGGCAGAGCTGGACAATTGAAGCCTTTCTCATTCAACTGGTGAGCTGGCATAGATACCTTAAATACAAATGTAAGTCACTTGAGTTAATAATTCAGAACAAAATACCTCAAAAAGCATTCTTGGAATATTTAGAGAATGGCATGGATGTATGATGATCACCTTTACTATGGTTGGCTTTAGGCTACTAGAAAACTCAGAAAATGCATTATTATTTATATAGCAATGTCAAGACGCAATGGCAGAAGATGTCTCATGTGTGTCAAAGAAATATGTAGCATTCCAGTGAGGCCCAAAATGCCCAAGGTGACCCAAAAGTTGCAGATAAGACAGATGACATTCTTACTGTACAATGTGGGGTAGAATCAATACTTCTTCACAGAGGACACAGAGTGGATGGCTATCTGATGACTCTATTACTCAAGACAGGTTGCCTGTCAGGCTTCAAAATTTGTAAATACACCTTACTGCTTACTGATGAAAGACTGAAGGAGTGACAAATATGAGTAGGTATCCCTGTCATCCCCTTTCCCAAACAGAAAAAGGACAAATGTTGATGAGGAAAACAAGGGGGATTCTGGGCACTGCTGTGAGTGTATCTAGAAATGCTTGGTAGTACAGCGTGTTCCCTGTAGTTCTTGGGTTTCTTGGATGCTTCTCCATAGCAGTAACTGGAGCCTGAAGTGTTTAGTCATTCCTCTCATAACAATTTTCATGAGTCTTCTCTGCTGCACTGCCCCTTCTGAGACTTACCAAGACAGGAAAGCAGAAAAGATTCTGGGAAGCCCTATGGGCAGAAGCAGATCCATTCAGATTAGGTCCAGGTTCTCAAAAGGTCTGATGTGGGTCTGTAGGTGACAAATGAAACTTCCTATTTTAAGATTGTGCCCTAACAGAATTCAAGAAGGCAATCCTTTTGTTCCTCTCCATCTGTATACCTTTATGGACGCACTCTCTCACACATGTTGCAAATGAAAAAGCATCACCAAAATGGAAAACTGTGTAATCTAATCCTAGGGAATCTCACATGAGGGATCCTGTCACAATGGTTAGCTAGCATTTATGAAACAGCCTTTGTTTCATTTAAACAATTTATGAAATTAAACACAATATACCAGTGTGGGGAACTACAGAAAGCTAGAAGGCCACATTGCCCACCCCAGGAGATTTTGGAAGTCTTCAACCCTCCCTGTAGCCATCACCACAAAAAAGGGGGTTGCCTCCAAATGTCCTCTAGGGCACATTTTCAGCATGTTTTTGGGTCTTCCATAGCATTTTAGGCCCAGGAGATTTTATTTTTAATAGTAGGGAGAGTGGGAAAGTATGCTGTTATTTAAAAAGTTTATAAATCTTCAGTTTCAGAGAGATATTTTGGGTACAGCCAATTGGATAGCAGTAACTTCTACACATCTATAGTGAGTTTGTGTTCACACATACTCTGTTCAGCTCAGCTCACGCCAAGCCAATCTGATCCCATTACTGCCAGCTGATCTGGAACAGATTCAGACAGGCTGATGATATTAAGACCAGTCTTTAGACAGTCATTTCTAAGAAGTGTGGACATGTTACAAACTGAAAGCTTGGTTATCTTCACCCACAACAAAATGTCTATAGCTAGTTTACTCACGTTAACGGAGATTCTGAGTGTAACTGCTGGTTGTTTTTCAGTCTCTGAGTCCTGAAAACACTCAGAGGCTAGAGTAACCTTTACAAAAATATGGTTGCTTCTCACTTCCTACATTCTTGCTTTCCTTTTCTGCTGTGGTGAGCAAACAATGTTTGTCGAGTGAACAACAATTCAGTAAGTTCTGAAGTGCAGTAACACACAAAGCTTTGTGCCTTGCTATGAAAGACTTCATTCTTCAAGGCATCCATAATACTCTCCTGCATTAATTTTAGCTCCTGGTAAAGCTAGAAAGGAAGCAAACAAACAGGACTAGGTTAGATGACAGTAACCATACAAGCCTGATGAAGAAAAAAATATTTCTTTTCACTCTGAGGTGGTGTCATGAGATTCCAGAAAGTTTGGTGGGCTGAATAATTTGAAATTTATATTTAGAAATGCTGTCAAATCAGTAGCTTCACCATTGTTTCTTTTCCTGGCATATAAGAATAATTCCACAATTCATAAAATAATGGCTGTGAATATGGCTTTCCACACTGGGAATCAGATTGGGATTAAAAAAAACAACCCTTCCAATTGAACCACATTAATTCTCAATCAATGTTTTTCTTTGCAGAGTAAAGTTCTGGACAGAATTACAGTGCATGCATTGTGTACTGCAATGGAATAAGATAATTGTGTTGTAGTGGTCTGAGTGATATCGATTAGGACTCCAGGAGACCAGAGTTCAAATATCCTCTCAGCCATAGAAACCCATTGGAAAACCTTGGGCAGGTCACACTCTCTCAGCTTTAGAGGAAGTTCAGTAGTAAACTCTGTCTGAATAAATCTTGTTAATGAAACCCTACAATGAGAGGCTTAGGGAGACCTGGTGGCGCAGTGGTTAAAGGTTTGTCCTGCAGCGACAACACTGTAAATTCAATCCCAGGCAGAGAACCAAGATTGACTCAGCCTTCTATCGTTTTGTAGGTCAGTAAAATGAGTACCCAGCTTGTTGGGTGCAATTGGCTTATACATTGTAAACTGCTTAGGGAGTGCTAGTTCACTGATAGGTGGTATAGAAATGTATTTGCTATCGCTATTGCTAATGGCACATAACAACACAACAACTGAGAGTGTTATGTCTGTCGTAAAGTATGTATGACATCTAGACAGCAGAGTATCAGTCTGTTTGCAGTGCTTCCCAGGTGTGACCCAGCAGTTACAGAACTGAGCCAGATCCAGAAAACATGGATCCTGGTCTATCTTCTAGTTTGGATTTGCGTTGTATCTCAGCTAGTCTGTGTGAGTGTGTGTATAGACTAAGAGAGACAAAAATTGAGAAAGACATGCAAGTAAGAAACCTTTTCCTTTTTAAACAAAAAATAACTATAATCCATAGTGAGACATGGTTTTTTAAAATTTCCCTTGGGGAACAGCAGGGAGCCTGTCCTTTAGCTGTACTGACACTTTCTGACAGGTTTTAGACAAGGTCAAGAGCTCAATATAGCAGTAAACTTTAGGTGAACAAATGACACCATCTGCATCACTTGAACTCCCCTCTCCCGCCTTTTGCTAAAACAAATGTTTTCCTTAAGAAATGCTGCATTTCTTTAAGCCCACTCTCCTTGCAGACAAACACATCTATAAACAGTTTGAAATAAATACCATTCTGAGATATGAAAAGCAGGGACTAAAATTGAGAGACAGTGACATCAGAAACAAAAGTGTCATGTTTTAAATGAAAACGAAGAAAAGTACATGTGTCAGAATTTTCTTCTGATGTACATTCAGCTGTTCCAGAGTTGGAGTACATACTACAACCACCTTATTCTCTATCACAACAGCTAAATTATTTCATGCTGAGAAAATTAAAAGCCAAACATATTAGAATATATGCTATCATCTTACAGTCACTGTTTTATGGAAAGTTCATTCTATCTATGCTTACATAATACAGTTCGTACCAAAACTGGCTTACATTCAAATCCCACGAAAAACTAGACAGATATCTAAATTACCCCCTGAACAGAACATTTAAGGCCATCTCACTTTGAAAATATCCCCCGTCTTCAAAAGTAGATAAGATAACAATGAGATTTAAAATAGAAACAAACTAAAAACTCACCTGTTGTATGGAAAGAATCGCTTCAGAAATAAATGTAAAGTGATGGTGAAAGCAGCTGGCAGGGAAAGGTTTCCAGTTCTTAAAATACTGATCCTTCAAAGGAAAAAAAAAATGAGATCAGTTTCTCAATGTTTACTGTTGTTGGAACCATTTCAGATCAGCTTAATATTTCAATTTAGCATCAGCAACTGATTTCCACAAACAGCACAGGGATAATGATTTTTAAAAATTCTTCCAATCTCCAGACCTGCATTTTTAAAAAATCTTCTTGTATTCTATGGAACAATTTCAAGTTCATGACATTTTAAATTTTACAGTGGATCCTAGTTTTAAAGCTTACCTAAGCAGCTTGTGTAAATTGCTATCATTATTGTAACAACCATTTATTTCTTTAACAAAAGGTGGTTCTCCTCCTCCCCCCCCCCTTTAAAGTGTCATTCTTTTACTAGCACTTGGGGATATAATTTTCAGAATCAAAGTCAAGGAGAAATTCTACTCCACATATTTCTTTTCCTTTCTTTCAAATAATAAACATGTGCCTTTATGTAAAATTCATATATAAAAAACAAAGGCTGGCATTCAGCATCACAGTTACAGATTCATAACAAAGGGTGCATCTAAACTAAAGAAATAATGTCGTTTGACATCACTTTAACTACCATCCAACAGAATCCTGGTATTTGCAGTTTTGTGAGGCACCAGCCCTTTTTGACACAGAAGGCTAAAGACCTTGTAAAACTACAAATCCTAGGATTGCATAGGGTTGAGCAACAGCACTTACATTGGTGGAAGAAAAACAAAAAAGTTACCCACTGGCTGAGATCCAATACAATACTAGCAGATCAAAAAGTCTAGGCAGCATAATTATACTGGATCTTGTATTGAGCTTGGGAGGGGAACTTTTAGATCATTTCTAATTATAGAGATTTTTTTTGCAGATTCTAGATGGTTTGCTAGTGGTATAAAACATTTTGGAACATTATAGAACTTTGACCATCACTATAAAATGCACCCTCTTTCTATATGATCCTCGTCTTCCATTTCTCTTAATACCACAGCTGTCCTCCTCCATCTCCAGTCCTTCTCCTTCTCCTTCCTTGGAAGATCAAGTAAGGGAGAAGAAGGGTGAAGGTTTTGCCACAGCCAGAGATGGCTCTCTACAAAGCTACTTGCTCCTTATTTGTGGGTCTTCTTTAAGACTGGGTAGGAATGACTTGCAAAAATGCCTGTAATGCAGAGTCCATATATATATTTCAGGTAGAGATCCAAAAATGCCACGAACTGACAAATCCTACTATTAAATAGATTGTTGAAAATTGATCAACCAACCCCCCCCCCCCACCCAACATCTTGGATACTTCAGAGAACTCAGCAATCATTTTGAGAAGCTACTCCCCAAAAGCCCTGCATTTTGTTTCTTGTGTCTATTCCAACTAAATTAGAATAGTGTTGAATCTCCAGTATGCTCAGCCAACCAAAATAAATGGAGTGTGATGTCCTTAAGGCTCTGCACATATTGTAAACAACTCCTGAAGTTCATCTACAGTTCATCTTTCTTTTCCGTATAATAATGCATTTAGGCATTGTTTCTGGCTAGATGTCTGCTCTCTTTTGGCTGGGCATAATTCTCCTTCGCAGTGGCACCTGCCTTCTTCCGCTCTGATTCCCAAGTGTTGGCAACGCATGTCATCAGATTCTTGTCATATGAAATCTGTACTCAGGAGCTCTAGTCACAAACATTTTCAGAGGAAAGAAATAGCTCTGCTCCTGAAACAGAGCCTCCAAATCTCAGTTTCATTTATGTGCAGTAGCAGTATACCAATGTGAAGCCTTAAGCTTAGCAAATTTAGCTCAATTTGGGGTGGAATGAACCCACATTTGCAGAAAGATTCCCACCATGCTAGGGCACAAATGGGAAACTTGTGGCCTTCCAGATGTTGTTGGACTTCCATCAGCCCAAACCAGCAGAGCCAATATTATAGAATCATCTTGTAGACCACAAATCATCTGTTCCTACTACAAAGCAACTACTTCAAAAAGCCAACAGACAAAAATATGCCCAGTGCCATCACATACTTTTCAATATAGATTTAATAATGCCTTTATCTCTAGATTGGAGTGAAAGGGCTTTGTTATGGCTTCATAGTGCAGATATTGTAATACAGCCAGTGGTATATGTCTGACCTTCTCTCTAGTTCAGATGTTCTGTTCTCCTCACCAATGATTGACAGCAGCATAGGGGCGAAACAGACGGGCAGGAAAACCCACCAACCACACTGCCAGCTCCCAAGGAAGCTGGAGTGTGCATGTCATAACCACACATGGCACAGCTTCAAGCCATGCTGCTGGGTACTTTTTTTTTCCTGTCCCCACCACCATCCCTGTGCACCTTCACAGGAATGAACTGTCAGTGACTGCCATCCCATTGCATGGCCATCCCTGTGAACCTGCACACATTTGCATGTGCAGCACTTCACCAGGACAGGGCATCAGAGCAGAGGTGTGCCCATGCAGATGCCAACAAGGTACAATCATGCCTCCTTTCACACACACACCCTTCACCTTATGCCTTCTCTTTGACTGTCTGTTTTGTGTATGTTGTACTCATCTCATGAGAGGTTCCATGATTTCTCTTTTGGACACTGCCACCCCCACCACTTGTGCAAAGTACGGCAGCTCTATTCCTTTTAAATATGCTCCTGCGATGGGGCGTTTACATGCACAATTAAGGTTAGGGTATGGAAAGAGCACCCCTTTAGAACCGCTCTGATGTTGGTGCATTTATACATACATGCAAAGGCGTGCACCTTCTAGAAAGAAGCAGGGGGGAAACCGTTTATTTTTGAAGTGGCTTCCCCCCCCCATAAGATGGCTGAAGGGCACTTTCTGGCCAGCTTCAAAGCATGCATCATCTAAAAACCCCGCCTTGAAGCCAGCCTGAAACCTGCTTATTTTGCCCATATGTTTTGCCTCATAGTTTGGCACTGTTTCTCCCCCATCCCTTATCCAGTCTGTGTTTCTAGGGATTTGCAATATGGCAGTTAAAAAATAACAAAAAATGAATCCCTTTTAGCTAGAACTGGTCGTGTAAATTCTTAACAGTAGATTGATTTTTTTTCTCTCCTGTCCCCCCCCCCCCCCCCCCACCATCATTCCCCTGAGGAAAAAATCAGTTTAAGAGTCGCTGACTCAAACTCATAACATTTTAAGCTACTGATGGAACTGTTCTGGCAATAAAATGATAATCCTCTCTGTCCCCCCAACCTCTGTAATGAAGAAATGATTAAGTCTAGAAGGGTACATTCTGCACTGACCCCCTATGAAATGTCATATTCTAAGTGCTGTAATTTTACATTAGTCAGAGATCGCATATCTTCTTTATTGTCGTACAGAACTTTGGACAGTGGGAGGTTAGAACGAGATGGTCACTGTGGTTACACTGGACTATGTTCTATGCCAAAGCCATGAGCTGATGCCAGCTGAATCTTGTATTTGCCAGAACACAAACATGGATTTGAAATCTGCTTTAATTATGACTTTGAAACTAAGGGCCAAATTAGATATGAAGTGGGTAGTCTTGTTTGTTTGCTCAAGTGTCCGCTTAAATTACTAAAAAGATAATGGAAGCTGTGAGATCAGGGTGGCCATAGGAGAATATAATTTCCAAGTCAAAAGTCATAGGAATCTCACAACAATCCAGCTGTTCACCCTTTTCACTTGACCTGCTTACTTGCACTCCATTGCTTTTTGCACTTTTCGCCCCAGCCCAGCCCAGCTGGGCATACCTTTTGTTGCAAGGATTAAATATGACTGCTCTCATCACATCTTGTTTGTCCTCAATTAGGTCTGGACTTGGCCAGTACCTGAGTGGGAGACTGTCTGGGGTTTTGTCGAAAGGAATGGATATAATGTCTGGAATCCTGGATGGTGGTAGTGTTTTCATAAATGGTCTTACATATGCAGGAATTAGAATCAGTCTGTTTCATAATGACATAACAGTAGAAAACTGCTGTTATGTTACTACGCAGCAGAGTCGGCAAAATGCCTGGTACACATTGTGCACTGATGCACATCAGGCCCTCTTGTCAGTGTCCTAATAATAATAATAATAATAATAATAATAATAATAATAATAAATTTATTTGTATCCCACTTATTGACAGACAATCCAAGTGGCTTACAATAAAACCCGTATAACATATCCCAAAAAGAAAACCCACCCCACCCCCTTAAAACAGTATTAAACAATACATAGTTAAAACAGCAATAAGCATAAAATTAAAACATAACAGTATGCATCTTCACAATAACTAAGTTAGTGCCTTTGCTTCTTAGCTAAGTGTATGTAAGGTTATGTTAATTGAAAGATATAGGATTCCCATGAATGTTTTAAAGAAACTGTGCTGGCACACTCTGCCTAGCCTTATCATCATCTGCACCTCTCTTTATGCTTTGTACCTCTCTTTATGTTCCCATGTGGATCATTGCCTGTCTTCCCTTTATTTTGAGCCCCAGCTAAAATTAGACATTTAGCTGCTGGTTGTCTTATGATTCCTAGTAAGATTAGGGAGATGGGAGAGTGACAATCAAGACGAGGGTGGGGGGTGGTGGTCCACCATGGAGCCATGTTGACCACATGAGTCAAGAGAACAAATTATAGTGGCCATTTTTAGACTTGAGGGTACTGGAATGCTAATAATTTATAGTGGGCTAATCTGTTTATCAATTAAAAGCAGGCTTTAACCTGTAAAGCCCTGGACACCTTGGGACCAGAATATATGAAGGACTGCTTTCCTCTTGTATGATCCTGTCTGACAAGTGGAATCGTCTATAGAGGCCCTTCTCACAGTCTCTCCAAGTATTCATAAGGTGATATATAACAGGTGAGACAGTCCTTTTCAAGTCCCATCACCTTTGCAACTTTACATGTAGGAGGGCAATAACAATCTCCTCCTCTCCAACTGGATGTTGGATTATCGTAGGATATGAGCTGTGATGACCTCTCTTGTTAGAATGCTTTATAGCAAAACATGGGCCTGCAGATGGTGCTGGACTGCAACAACCAGCAGCCTGTCAGCATAGCCATTGATTGATGTGAGCTGCAGCCCTATGCTTATGATTTTATTACACATTGCTCTTAGCTCCACAGGGAAGAAAAGTGGGCTATAAATAGTCTGCAATTACTCATATAAATGCACACATAAATCATTACTTCTCAGTAGCCTCTGAAGCCTCCTAATGACTGGATGAATATGCCAAAAATAAACATAGTTTCACCAAATTAATAGATATTGCTACAACTTGTACCTCACAGAAATTCTTACTTGTTGAGAGTTCTAATTGTTTTTGCCATACAAGATTTGTACAACTGGGAGTGAAGGAAATACAGTATTATATGACCCAGTTCATAATCTGAACAGTTCATAGTCTTCAAGACTAGGACATTTACTATGATCAGAATCTATGAGCTTGCAGTTTGCATAATTGAGTTGCTTGCAAGACTGAAAACTGTTACAAATATTACAATGAGAATGGACTGTAAAGAAGCAGAGCTCATGTTCAACTCAGAGCATCTGTGGGAGGAACAGCAGTAAGATCCAGAACAGATGCATAATCAGCAAAGAGTATGCAAAGGGATATTTTAGCACTTTTGAGGCTAACTGAAAGAAAGAAGTTTTTGCATAATCTTTTGTATATTCAGGAGATTATAAGACAGGGGGAAATCGGGGGGGGGGGGGGGAGGCATACTCCCGGCAATGTAGCGCAATCATGCTGAAGATTTTCAGACGACATCATGCTTATCGAGGACTTAATCCATGAAGAACCAGTAATGCTCCAGCAACAAACCATTCATGGGACTTCCCCATGAGTGGTTTATTCCTGGAGCATTGCTGGTTCTTTATGGGTTAGGCCTGAATAAGCGCAATGTGTCTGAAAATCTTCACCGTGATTGTGCTACTTTGCCAGGAGTATGCCTTTTATTGCTGGCTCCCCCCCCCCATATGATAATCTCCTTAGTCAACTGAGGATGCATCTACATCTACACCAGAGGTCAGCAATCTACGGCCCACGGGCCGCACCCAGCCCGCTGAGGCCTGCCAACCGGCCCTGCCATGCCGCATGTTGCAGCTGCCATTTTGTTTTCCAAAATGGCGGCCACGACTCATTTGCACATGCGCAGTACTCCTGCGCATGCGCGAACAGCCGCCATTTTGGAAAACAAAACGGTGGCCGCAACTCATTTGCGCATGCGTAGAGCCACGGCTGCCATTTTGTTTTCCAAAATAGTGGCCGCGGCTCATTCGTGCATGCACAGGAGTACTGCGCATGCGCAAATGAGTTGCAGCCGCCATTTTGGAAAACAATGCGCACGGCGGTGGGGATCATCAGGGGGGCACGTGCGCTGCCATTTCCCCCCACCATTGGCCCACGGAAGACCCAGGGATCCCCAGCCTGGCCCCAGGTAAGGGGAACTTGCCAACCCCTGAGCTACACTGATGAAAAACTTGGCCCCCTACCTTGTAGCACTTTTTTATGTCCTTGGTGACCCACAGCATCACCTGTATGTTAAGGCCACATACTCACAGACACAGCAAGGTGACATCTGGGACAATCAGCCATACATTTCTCCTTCACAGCACGCATCAACCTATCAGGTAATATCCCTTATTGTTTGCTTGTCACTCTATTGGGTATACTCGGATTGGATGCCTCCCAATCTATTCCCTTTCCCCTCTTGCAGTACTATTTTTATTCTTCCTTCCCTTCAGTCCTCCTCCCCATCTGATCGTGTTGTGTTGTCTTTGTTCTTACTGTTCCGCCTCTGATCCTCTCCCCAATCATTTGCTCAGATTCATTCATTCATGTAAAGATCTGCAATGTATGTATGGGAAGAGGGAGTGCATGAGATCTCTGCTCAAGTGACTGAGTGAATGATCAGGGGGAGGATCAGAGTGGGGAAGAGTAAGAACAAAGATGATTGGGGGAAGAACTGAGGGAGAAAGAGTTAAAAACAATAAAAACAAATGTGACAGTCAGGTGGTGGGAGGAAGAGGGGGATAGCATGGTCTAATCCAGGGGTAGGCAACCTTTCCCCTTTAAGGGCCGAGGGACTTCAGCTCCCAGAAGCCTCAGCCATGTTGGCCAATAGTCCTATGTTGGCCAATAGCTCCTGGATTCTGGGAGCTGAAGTCCCTCGGCCCTTAAAGGGGAAAGGTTGCCTACCCCTGGTCTAATCCCTCACTGCTGATCACATGTCTGGACATAGCAATAGAAAAACATGTGACACACACCTGTCCACCAAAAACTCCTTCTGCACCTGGCCCCACACTGACATTGCTATGGAGTACAGTCCACACACATGAGCTAATATCCAGATTTTCTCATCAAATCTGCCAAAAATTCCCACTTTTCCTCCCTCCAGATTAAAAGCCCTGAATCGATGAAAAGGCCTGGATTTCCCCAATTTCAACCCAAATTGTCCAGTGCACTGTCTGGACATCTCACATGAAGACAGGGTAAAACTGTTTTAATTGGCTCATGTTGACAAGCCCTGAGTATACAAAAGCTTATGCTACCAACTACTATCTTTTACTTAGGGCCTCGGCAGACGGCTTAAAAAGCCGTCCTCGGGGCAAG
>CM034701.1:339376149-339391572 GCA_020142125.1 Phrynosoma platyrhinos
TTAGATCCAGGCTGTCTGAAAGACCATATCTCCATATACTAGCCTCCCTGAGTTTTAAGGTTTTCAGGGGAGGGCTTTTGTTCAGTCTCACTACCATCACAGCTATGGCTGGTGAGGATCCAGGAGAGAGCCTTCTTGGTGTCTGATCCCAGGTTGTGAAACTCTTTGCCAAGGGAGACTCACTTGGCCCCCTCCCTGTTCTCTTTTCATCAAGAGCAAAAGACCTCATTTAAGCAGGCCTCCAGCTTTCAATTGGTTGGTGTAGTGCAATAAGTGTGCTGTTTCTTAATGTGTAAGAGGTTCTAATGTGTCTTTTATCTATTCTAAATTAATGTTTTTAAATGGATTGTGTTTAATGCTTTTTAAAATGTTGTATTTCAGACTGTTTTAGCTGTATTGTTTTAACATCTAAGGCGAGCAGCTTTGGGTCCCATATGTGAGAAAAGAACAATACTAATTGAGCACACAATCAAACAAATATGGTTATCAATTGTTAATTTTTTTTATGATCTTTGTACAAGCCAGGGGCTGGAAGTTAGTATTTTAAGCATTGCTAATATTATGCACCCATCACTTTGAATTCCCTCTTTGAGAAAAAGGAAGGATATAATCATTCACACACACACAAACACACCTCCCCAAGATGAGAAGAAAACAGTTCTTAGAACTAAAACAACAATCTGTGCAAAAAGTCACATTACATAAATAAGTCAGCTATTAGGGTTGTACAATCAGTTCAACCAAATCCTGAACTGAATCAAACTTATTTGGACCAATTTGGACCAGGTTCAGATCATGTTAGATTGGCCTGATTCAGTTATTGATTAGAACATCTGAATCCAAAGAGATTTGGACTGATCTGGCAATCTGGGCATCAAAAATAAACAGGGGGAAACTAGATGGTGTGTCTCCAACAGGACAAAATGATGAAAATGCTGAGATGGAATGATGCCATGAGAGAAGACAAGCTGAGTTTTGTTCACTGGCAGCCTTGACAGGCAATCTGGGGCAGGAATCTCACTAGCATCCTCCAGTCACAGTGCTTATGGTGAGTGATTGTGTGAAGTCAATAAAGTTATATAGCCAGCTATCTCCTGCGTTTTTTTCTTCATTTGCTAGATTTAACTGTTAATAGTAACTTGTTGAAAGAGCTATAATGACGGTTTAGGTGGCTACTGATTGTTGTCTGAGCTTGATCTCTCTCTAAAAGTTTTTTTGTTTAACTTTTGTGTTTTGTGAATTTTTACCAATGTGTTTTAATTGTGGTGAGCTGCTTTGAGTCCCCATCTGGGAAAAAAGTGGGGGATGATGATGATGCCTGAATTCTATTGTTAATCCCAAACAGATATAACAGATATAACAGATTGTTGATATACCAATTTACCACTGATTCAGTGGGCCTGCTTAGCAGAGACTTACAGTAGAAGATGGAAAGCAAGCAGTCTGAATCACCACAGAAACAGCAGAGGATTGTTTGGAACCACTTGGAGGTGGGAGGGAGCAGATCCCAGGATTGCTATCTATCTTCATCTGTCTTTACTGTAGGCAAAACATGAGTGGGCTACACTGCCCAGCTTTACAGAACCAGTAGCTTGTTCAGTCACCTTAAGAGGCAATATCAAGCAGTCTTGCCCAGGACATAGGGAGAAGTCATAGTAGCCAAGCAGCAGGGACAAGGCTGCAGAGTGATAAATCTATGGCATCAGCTCTTAATCTCCCCCACTCCACCCACAAGAAACAAGCAACCATGTAGAAGATGGGGTAGGACAAGTGTGGGCCATGAAATGGAAGTTTCTGTGACAGTCAAATTCACCAGATGCATTGGTGGGGTTACGGAGTATGATAACTAAAAGGTCTTTACTGTACTCTTCAGTATGGTATCTCAACTTTAAAACTTGGGGATTGTCTTAGACCACTGCTGCCTGCCTGACCCTTCAGTGCCCACCAAGCAGCCTTTTACCACTACATTGAGGGCCTTTGCAGACTGCTAGAAATAGTGCAAATTGAGTCCACTTTAACTGCCCTGGCTCGGTGCTAGGGAATCAGGGATTTGTATTTTTTTCTGTGACATTGAGACTTCTCTGTCAGAGAACTCTGGTGCCACAATAAACTACAGTTCCCATGATTCTCTAGCACTGAGTCAGGGCAGTTAAAGTGGACTCAATTTGCACTATTTCTGGCAGTCTGCAAAGGCCCTTAGTCTTTGCTTGAATGCAGCAGTACTTCATTTCTAAACCTCTGAGATACTCTTTGGACATTTACCACTATAACTCTAAGTAAAGGGACTATGTTCACCAGGGAGGTATGTATTTGATTTAGTTGGTTTCCCAACTATTTGCAATCCAGGTTGAATTAGTTTGTTGTTGTTAGCTGCCCTCGAGTCGGTTCTACCAGGTCTTAATTTATCTGGACCAGTGGCAGCTAGTGGCTTCTGTGTCAGATGGATGGTGAATCCAAATTTGATTCCAGTTTTAAAAGAAACTATCCAAGGTGCTGAACACAAAATAGGGTCAGCACCTTGGAGAGTGTTGTTGAAATTTGTATGAAAACCTGATTAATCACCCCAATAACAGAAGCCACCACCAGCCACCACTGATTCTGACTGAATGGGGACTATGCCTCAATTGCCAAATGGGGCTCAAACCTGAACTGCAAAATCCTTGCACAGCCTTATTAATTGTCCACTGAAACACCTTTAGAGAGCCATTGTGGTGCAGTGCTTGGAGCGCTGGACTACAACTCTGGGGACCAGAGTTCGATTTTCCACTTGGCCATGGAAACCCACAGTGAGGACTCCTACACTCCCAATGTCAAAAAACCCCCATGATAGATTCTCCTTAGAGTCACCATAAGTCGGATATGACTTGAAGGCACACAACAACTACAACATAGGTTTTTGTGGGTTTTTCGGGCTGTGAGGCCATGTTCTAGAATAATGTATCCCTGACATTTTGCCTGCATCTG
The DNA here is from genome assembly GCA_020142125.1 of Phrynosoma platyrhinos. Lineage (NCBI taxonomy): Eukaryota > Metazoa > Chordata > Lepidosauria > Squamata > Phrynosomatidae > Phrynosoma > Phrynosoma platyrhinos. The sequence goes on from CM034701.1 coordinate 339,379,114, forward strand.
TGGCTGGCATCTCACAAACTGAATAACTCACAAAAGCCGGCTGTGAAAGCCTTTCACTTCACAACCAGAACATATCTTTATCCTCCCTAATGTTCTTACATTTGTTAAGGATGGGAAAGTATGGATTCCACACACACTCCTATGCTGGATGCATGCTTGCTAGCAAGGTACTCAAAATAACAATGTAATTTTGGAGGAATCAGAATATGTTAGATACTCAGGACTCAATTATATCCATTATTCATCCTATGAATACCTATGGCATCTTCATCTCTGAAGAAATAATGGAATACATCAGACTTTTTCTGGTTTAAGGAGTCATGTGTAGCTGGAGTCTGGTGCAGCTTAAATGCTAGAAATCTGGTGACTGAAAGAAAATTTAGTGTTGGGGGAATTCGTATTTGAGGGGCAATGCCCTCATTTCACACACACCTTGTAGCTACACCCCTGGCAAAATCTGCAAGGGAGAAGAGAGAATATAAGAAGAATGGAAACAGACAGGTAGCTAGGAGAGACTGATTTTTATGGATACAGTAATCCCAGAGGCAGAACAGGTTATAGCCTCTAGACATAAGTTGCCTCAGGTACCAGGAAGATCAAGTGAAGGGAAACAGCAATTCGAGAACATGCAGGGGTAGCTATGTTGGCCATTAAGCGAATTCAAACAAAAATCCAACAAACAGTAATACTTTTATTGGCCAACCAAAATGCACAATATGCTTGTTGCAAGTATATTTGCAATATACTTGCAACAAGTATATTGTGCATTTTGGTTAGCCAATAAAGGTGTCACTGTTTGGTGGGTTTTTGTTTGAAGCAATTAGAGAGTATTGCATAAAATGCAAAGTGACTTTAGAGGGCGCTACAATCTAAGGAACAGAGAGGAAAGGCTTCAATGAGTTGAAAGCAGCATTATAAAAATTAGATTAAAATAAAGATAAAACTTTTTCTTGCCTCAATGGTCCTGTCCCCTACTCAGTTCCTGTCTTCCTAACAAAAAGGGAATATGGGCTCTGAGGGCAGTATAAAAAAGTGTAATGTAACAGGCTTCTATTGGAGGGCAATAATGAGTCCATATATATCTTGAGAAAGAGAGCCAGTGTGGTATATTGGGGAGACCAGGGTTCAAATCCCTGCTGAGCTAAGGAAATCCACTGGGTGACCTTGGACAAGTCACGCTCTCTCAGCTTCAGAGGAAGGCAACAGCAAACCCATTCTGAACAAATTCTACCAAAAAAACTTGTTATAGGTTTACCTTAGGGTCACCATAACTCAGACATAACTTAAAAGCATACAACAACGGCATCTTGAGGAAAATGTGTGTTGCCCCCCCCCTAGATTGGATTGACTCAACGCAAGACAGATCATTCTTAATTTTACAGAAATCTTAATGGAACCGAACATCTTTAAGAAACAGTGGAACATGATGGAAAATACAGGAGCCAAGAAACATGGCCAACTACTTCTGATGTTTTCTACTAATGCTAAGCAAGCATTTGACAGAATGGAGCATAGATATTTACATTATCTTGAAGCATCTTGGCTTCAGCACTTGCTTTATTCTGGACATCAAAGCTAAAAGGAGTATTACAGAATAATTGCCACTCTTTTCAATCTCAAAAAAAGGAGCAAGACAAGGTGACCCTAAATATTATAAAGGGGTTTCTTGACAAGGTTTGTCCAGAGGGAGACGTTGCCTTTGCCTTCTTCTGAGGCTGAGAGAGTGCCTTGCCTAAGGTCACTCAGTGGGTTTCCGTAGCGAAGCAGGGATTAGAACCCTGATTCTGGAGTTGTAGTCCAACACTCAAACCACTACACCACACTGAAGACACATACCCACACATTTTAATATTGGTCATTGCAAGCAACAGGGGATTAAATTACAGGTCTGATTGCTGGAGCATATATTTAAGGAAATGTTGTTGTGGGAGAAAAAAGGGTTAATTGGTAAGAATACAAATTTGCATAAATGTCTAGTTTAACCCTAACATTCACAGCTTTCTGGCACTGAATTGAGAACACACAATATTGGATCTAAACTGTTCTCAGGAAGGTCTGTATGTCTAACACAAACACTTTGGCATCAGTTATTTTTGTAGTCTAAAAATCTCTGTAACAGAAATTTTTACTGATTTTTCACTGTATTCTAAATTAAATGTTTGGACTGTGGCACAGATCACAAACTACTCATATAAAAAACAAGACTAACTGAAGAAGAAAACAAAACCAGTGATCATATCAAAGTATGATCTAAATAATATCTGAACAGAATTCACTGATAACATGCAAACCAGATTTGCATTACTAAGCATAGCAGACAGAGAATCAGAGGAACTATGGTCTGAAGCCAGGGACATAATAAAAGAAGAGTACAGAGAGACACTTTCAATAAACAGAAAGAAAGAGGGAAAAAACATGGATGACAGAAAAAACACTACAAGCAGTAAAAAAAGAAGAGAAGAAAAACAAAATGGAGATAGAAACAAACTTGTTGGCAAAGAGGTCAGACAAGGCCTACATCCTTTCACCTATCTTTTCAACTTGTATGCAGAACATATTATAAGAAAAGCAGGCTTGGACACAAAAGGAGGAGGAGTGAAAATAGGAGGAAGGGTTATCAACAATCTAAGATATTCAGTTGACACCATAGTATTAGAAGAAAACCTCACAGACATGGAACACATACAAAGAAAGATCAAAGAAGAAGGTGCAAAGGCAGGCTTAATGTTGAACATAAAGAAAAGAAAAATAATGACCATGAGGACCTTCACAAGTTCAACCTAGACAATGAAGAAATAGAAATAGGAAAAGAGTTCCCATACCTGGGATCAAACATTGATAGAAATAGGGACTGTACTCAGGGAATCAGAAGACTAAGAATGGGGAGGGTTGCTATGAAGGAACTAAAAAAGATCCTAAATTGCAAAGATATTCAACTCAGCACAAAAGTTATACTCATACAAACCATTGTATTCCCTATTCCCATGTATGGATGTGAGAGCTGGACAGTTAAGAAATATGACAGAAAGAAAATCAACTCCTTTGAAATGTGGAGCTGGAGAACAATGTTGAGGATCCCATGCACAAACAATTGGGTCCTAGAGAAGATCAAGCCAGAAACCTCCCTGGAAGCCAAGATGACCAAACTGAGGCTGTCATACTTCGGACACATAATGAGAAGAGAGGACTCTTTGGAAAAAACAATAATGCTGGGGAATGTGGAGGGAAATAGGAAGAGAGGAAGGCCACAGGCTAGATGGATGGACTCTATTAAGGAGGTCACAGGTATGGGTTTGCAGGAATTAAGCAGAGCAGTGAAGGACAGGGGGTCTTGGAGATGTCTCATCCATAGGGCCATCGTGACTCGGAATTGACTCAAGGGCTGTTAACAGCAACAACAAAATGATGTTTTATCATGTTCATCACAGGCTGCTTAAATGTCTAAACACAAATCCTTTAATATAAAATTCATGAATACAAAGTTCATTAATAATGTAAATGCTAAAGGAGAAGATATGTCGTGAAAATATATAGGAGAACTCAGAATGGTGGCCCCTCTTTTTGGGGCAAGGAAGATTCAGGGCACTAGTTTAAGAGAAAGTTTAGCTTAAAGGTGTAAGCTGGAAATATTGATCTTTGACATTTCTCTAAAAATAAATAAATATTCCTGTATATTTTGTAAAGCAAGCAGGCAGGCAGACAGATGGAACTACTTCCAAAGCAATATGGAATATCCAAGGTGGACTATCACACACACCCCACAACACACACACACATCAGTAATGGTACCAAACTGGTCATCACTGGTTTTGGCACCTGTTCTGACAGTTGCAATTTCAAGGTACAATTTTCAGCAGCTTGGTACAAAGTTTTTCCTCTTACAGGCCATTAATACACATTGCTTTTCACCATCTATATAGCTTAACTATACAAAAAGTTTGGAAGAAGAGCCAGTTCACATCATGGCTCACAGACATATATCCCAATCTGAGTGTAGACTACTTTCAAAGACTGATTTAGATTATTGAACAGGCCCATTGGTATCTCATTAATTATTTGAAAGGCTAATGTTTTCTGAGTTTCTCTAGAAAATGCTATCAGATTGTATTTGTAGATACATTTTCTCTTTCATAAAAGGGCATACTATTAGTCTGGTAATAAAATGTTATATTTACCCTATTTTGGAAGAAAGTTCTACACACTATATCCAGTGTGAATGCTCTGCCAGAATGAGTCTTGACACAAATGCTTATGGTCTTTTGGTAACTTAATGTTGCTTCTATTAAGCCAGGGGTCGGCAACCTTTGTTGCTGGGGGGGGCAGGAGGGGGGAAATGGCACAGGGGGTGGAGGTGTGCGCACTTGCTTGCGCGTGTGCACTTGCCCCCCCCCGCACGCACACTTGCTTCCCCCACACACACGCATGTGCACGCGACGCAACCGCCATTTTGGAAGCCCCCCCCCATGCGGGGAGCTTCCCTGGGCCTTGGAAAGGCCCCCCTGCCCCCGCACCAGGCGAATTCGCCCACAGCAGCAGCAGGGGGGCCTTTCTAAGGCCCAGGGAAGCTGCCGCAGCGGACGAATTCACCAGCAGCAGCCACAGGGGGGGGCTTTCCTGGGCCTTGGAAAGGCCCCTCCACACCCGCAGCAGGTGAATTCACCTGCAGCAGCAGCAGGGGGGCCTTTCCAAGTCCCAGGGAAGCGGCCGCGGTGGGCAAATTCGCCTGGCGCAGCCACGGTGTGGCCTTCCAAAGGCCCCACGACGACTGCGCAGCTGCCATGGGGCCTTCCAAAATGGTGCCCGCGTTGTGCACACATGCGCGCATGACGTGGACACCATTTGGAAGGCCCCCCACTCACGGCCGCCATTTTGTTTGCTAAAATGGCAGCCATGACTTGTTTGCACATGCTCAGGAGTACTGCCCATGTGCAAACGAGTCGCGGTCACCATTTTGGCAAACAAAATGGCGGCCGCAATGCATGTGTTGGTGGGAGCGTGCGGCGGTGGGGGGCGGTGGCGGTGGCGGTGGCGGTGGCAGGGGTTGCGGGGGGCGGTTGGTGGGGGTCCGCGGGCTGGGTGCGGACTGCGGGCCGTAGATTGCTGACCCCTGTATTAAGCTGTCCATTTGATGAAATAATTTATATTCTTACCACATGGCTCAAGTGTCTGAGTTCTATAAACAATTTTTCTGGCAGCCACACAAAAGAAACAGGGACTACCTAATGTTAAGTGAAACCCCCATTCAGTTTCCCAGAAACTGTTATACTGACATCTTTCCAAATAATTTGGAAGGGAAAGAAAGATGGATGTCCAGAAACAGCATTCTCACCAGGTTCCTAGAATACAAATATACAAATACAAATAGGGAGCATTGGTTGTGTAGTGGTTAAATGCCAGTACTGCAGCCATTCACAGCCACAAGTTGTGAACTCAATCCCAGCCAGGGCTCCAGGGCCAATTGAGGCTTGCATCCTTCCATAGGTCGCTAAAATGAGTACTCAGCTTGTTGGGGGCAGTAAGCTTACACATTGTAAACTGCTTACGAAGTGCTTAAATGCACTGATAAGTGGTATAGAAATGTACTTGCTATTGCTATTCCTATTGCTATTGCTATAAAGCTGCCTCTCAGACCTTGTTCAACAAATGAACTCTATCATTAGCAGAGCTTGGAAAGTTACTTTCTGGACTATACATCCCAGAACTCCCAGCCAGTAACACACATACTGTGTGTGCAAAACCAGTGGTTCAAAGCAGTGAATTTGGAGAAAATTATCACAAAATCAATCCAAGGTATTCCAAAGGTAGATAGACAAGCCGGGACAATTCATACCACCAAAACGCTTAGAAGAAGAATACATCAGTAGTAATAACTATCCCAGAAACCAAAGCCAAAAACAAGAAAGAATAAAACAGTCTGACCACCCACTTGTGGTGGCATGAAACAAAAATTCTGGGGAAGTACAGAAGAAACAAAGTTTCCATCAGGAATTGTAAAAATGGGTTTGGGTGGTACATGCATTTCATAGTTTGGCCATAGCTCATCCCTTACCTACCCAGATATAATATATTTCTAATATACATTTGTATCTGTGAAAATTGTCGTATTTATTTATTTACTTCATTTATATGCTGCCTTTCTCCTGGAGTGGGAGCAAAGGTGGCTTCCAAAAAGGATCAGATTTAAAAACAAAAAATGTAATTAAAAAAACAATTAATAACCTCCACATATTAATATAATATAGTATACAATATAAAATCATTTTAAGCCCATACAAAAGTTAATAAGTAAAACATACATCTCAGTAAGGAGCCCTGGTGGCACGGTGGTTAAATGCCAGTATTGCAGCCACAAGGTTGTGAGTTCAATCCCAGGGCTCCAAGGTTCACTCAGCTTTTCATCATTTCGTAGGTCACTAAAATGAGTATGCAGCTTGTTGGGGGTGATTGGCTTACAGACTGTAAACCACTTAGAAAGTGCTGAGTTCACTATTAAATGGTATAAAAATGTAAATGCTAAATGCTAAGACCTGCTTACCTATTAAAAGCCTGATGAAACAAAAATGTATCTGCATGTCAGCGAAAGGAAAGAAGGGAGGAGGCCAACCTAGTCTCCTATGGGAGGGAGTCCCAGATAGTGGGAGCAACCACTTTCTTCAAGTAATTCCAGGAGTCCAGAAATGGGCAGAGGAGGATGGGCTCCTCGCTTGAGAGGGATGCTTGGCCCCAGCCCCTTCCTCTGGAGCCACCTCTGCCACCCTGCACAAAGGAGAGAAAATGGGGGTCAAACACAAATGTCATGACCACAAAGCCACTAAGGACAAAGCTAAAAGTGCGGGAAATATATTGCAAAACTGGCTGTCTGATTCAAGCCACTCATATTTGTGTCACAAAGCTGGTACACAGTTAAATCTATGGGTCTGAAAAACAACAGAATAGAGAGGCAGAAATAGCCTGGGTACCATAGGTTACGGAGAGGCCCCTGCAATGTATTGGTGAGTCAATAACAGGAAGGAGAGACCTTTGTATAGGATTTCTTTGATGAACAATCTTATTCTAACTGCTGATTATCTTACAAATTTAAAAGATTTAACAATAATGATTAAAATGCAGTGCACACTCTCCACTATAAGCCCTTTTGCATGACCATTAATCATCAAATGGCTGTTTAAATAAAAATGTTTTTACCTGCTCGCACAAAGAGAGCAGAGAGAGGACCAGACAAGCCAGCTGAAAGGTTTTTTGGGTGTTTTTTTTTTTTAAGAAGCATTGGCATTGGGAGGATGGTGAAGAAGTGCTGGAGAAACACACATTTTCAGTGTCAGGTTGCAGCAGTGTGTTTGATCCTGTTGTAGCCACATGTACTTCCCTACAACAGGCAAAGTAAAAAGCAGCTGCCTCCAGAATCCCTTATTGAGCATCCATGAACAATACAAAAGAGAGAAAAGGTGTAAGAATATAAGAGTGCCTCACCAGCTACCCATAGCAGGTTAAAAAAAGCAACATTGATATGTTTGGTTACCAAAATGGAAATCATAAGAGAAGTAGAGGCTGTGGAAAGAGAAAGTCATCTGTGGATGCAATTTGGAAAAAAATCTTTAGATGTTTTAGTTTACTTAAGCAAGGCTTACCTGACCTGGTTGTTTCATTTCACAAATGTGAATATTGTTAGCTTTTTATAAAAAGTTTGCTGAAACCTGTTGAATTGCTCTTCTTTCTTTTCTTTTCTATATAGCTTCCATGTTATTTCTGCTTCTGATACCACGTTTTCTATTGAAGAAGTCATGCACAGGAACACATTGACTTGGTTAATGGGAGTATACCTATACATCAAACTACCCAATATAGTAACTTATCACTGGTGCTGAGACAGTATGGGAGGGACACCTAAGCAGAATAATTTCAATGGGGAAATGCTGTTTTGAACGCTAGTTCCTAAATTTGCTGTTACTGTGCCTTCAAGTAGACTCTTAGTTATGGCAGACCTATGATAGCATTTTATTGGCAAGATTATTTCAGAGGTTTGCCATTGCATCTCAGACTGAAAGAATGTGACTTGCCTAAGATCATTCAGTGGGTTTTTGTTGCTGAACAAGGATTTGAAATTTGGTCTACCAGAGTCCTTGCCCAGTTTTATAAATTACTGCAAAATGCTGGCTCAGTCAGCTCTTTAATATTGACAGAAATATCAGGGAATAGAACATGTCAGGGGTAGGCAACCTTTTTCAGGCAGGGGCTGGTCCGCAGAACAGCTCCCTTCTGGCAGGCCAGGGGGGGAAATGGCAGCGCGTGCGCTCGTGCGCTCACGCGCGCACGCACAACCCCTCACCACCACCACCACACACGCTGCCGCAGCCACCACCACGCGCATGGCACCTGCCATTTTGTTTTCCAAAATGGCAGCCATGACGCGTTTGCGCATGTGCAGTACTCCTGAACATGCACAAACGCGTGGCACCCACCATTTTGTTTTCCAAAATGGCGGCCATGATACGTTTGCGCATGCGCAGGAGTACTGCACATGTGCAAATGCATCTTGGCCACCATTTTGGCAAAACAAAATGGCAGCTGAAACTCGCGGTGATGGCAGCAGGGGTCGGCGGGGGCCAGTAAGCATGGGGCCCCAGGCTGGAACCAGCCTGCGGGCCATAGGTTGCCGACCCCTGGAATATGTAGTAACGTTCAAGAATAGAATAGTCATAAAATGTATCTAGAAATGTTGATACCAAAATATATCTCATAATGTGAATTTGAGCAATAAATAATCCTTCTTTAAGATAAACATTTTCTTGTGTACTTCCTAATGAAGCCTCACATTTTGTACTGAATAATGCTATCCATACATACATGCATTAAGAGCTCATTGTAAATGATCGGGTAAGCAACATTCCCTGGTTTCTTCACAAAGAGTAGAAGCTGACAAAATAGAGGGCAAGTAGAGCTGTAGAAGTTTAGTGTCATTTTATACCACCTAAGTGTAAGAGTCAAGGTGGTATATTGATTTGAGCACTGGACTGTGGAGACCAGAGTTCAAAGTGTAAGATAGAATCTGGTGGTTTATCTAAGAGGACTCCTTCTTTAGGCCACACTCTGAATTGTTGTTACAGACAACATTTATATTGAATACATCTTCATTGTTGTAATTCTGTTAAATAATAGCTAAATCCTATTAGTACCTTCAGCAGACAGAATGGTTTCTATAAATAGAATGGGGAGGAGCAATTCTCACATTATACACAGAGACTCCTTGAAAGTGTACCCTGCACAACTAAGGGTCTTCTAGAACAGATGGGTCATTATAGGGGGAAGGAGAAAAAGGGGATTCCCAGTTATGCAAGCCAAAGTCCACTGGCATGACATTGGATTTTTGCCCATTTCTTTTCAAAGTAAATGCATGTTGGGGCGGGGATTATCCATACCAATTAAATCCAATGTGATCCCCCTCCCTCTGGAGTAGTTGCATGGAAATCAACAGAACTCATGTTAGTTGTGACTAATAAGTTCCAGTTGTTGCAGTGGGGCTGCTCTCATTGGGATTTACATTCAATTTAGTCCATTGTCTGCACATAATTACTGTGAACCCCTTGTGTCTTTATATTACGACCATCCTTTATTGTTCTAATAAACAACACTTCTTCTTAGACTAGATAGATATTGCTCACACCTTTGTCTGGTCACAGATTGGTGTTCACTAGTATTAATAGATAGGATTAGCAAATACAAGCAGGCCAGCAGGATGCAAAGCTCCTACTTGTCTCCTTAAGATTCCCTGCTGCTTTATGAGTCTCAAGGCTCAGCTCCATAGAACACAGAGAGAGAGAGAGAGAGAGAGAGCAAGGGGGTGAGAAAGGTAGAGGTCAGTTTCTTTCTGTTTGCACCCAGGATTTAGGAAGAAGGGCAAGTTCTAGGTCACGGACTCCTGAAAATGTCTCTCCCGGTTTCCCCTCAGGCCCCGTGGAGGAACAACAATGTCACTTTTTCAAACAAAGATGTTCCTGTCTCAGAACAAGGAGAGACTATTATTGGCTTCTATCTTCTGGCTCTAGGTAGGTATGGGTTGAGAGCCTGTTGGGTTTATCAAATGAAGCATATCTACAGAGCTGAAAAGGTAAGTCTATGGAGCTTGATTAAGGTGTGTGTGTGTGTGTGCCTTCGCGTTGTCTGTGGAATTGTGGTGACCCAATAAATGTCAAGGTGTTTTATTAAGCAAGGAATACTTAAAGGTGATTTGACATTGCCTTCCTCTGAAATATAGCCTACAGCACTTAGTATTCTTTGGTGGGCCCCCATCCAAGTATTAACCAGGTCTGACTTTGCTTGGATCAAATCAGATGGGATATGATGCCATCAGAGTTGATAAATGTTTCACTTGTTAGAATTGTGTTGTGAGCTACCTTGACTCTTAGTTTAGGGAGAAAGATTTGGGATATATATCAAATATATAAATGATGAACAATAAAAAATAAATAAATAAATAGCAACGCATGTAGACAGAACATGTGTGTGTTTTTATTGAGATTACTTAAGTGTTTGGAAATGGAGGAGGAGAGGTAGAAGGTACAGTGAGTCCAGCCTGCTGTTCAAGTAAGCTGAGGTACTGGACTGTAAACTGATTAAGGTCCATTCATCCCAATGGGATTAAACAGGCTTGAATCTAAAGACATGGGGTTAAGCAGGTTGCATATAATCCTGCCTGCTCCACCCTCTGCTAAACTGAAACCAAAGGTTTATTTGAGGGGACAAAAACCAGTTAATAGTCCCTTTACAATACCTTTCAGTCATTGGAGAGACTTGAATTCTAAATTGTTCATATTTGAGAATTGTTTGCTGGTTTATATAAGGAGAAAAATCAGTGAGGTTGTTTAATGAACAAGAGGTGCTTGAACCTTAGAATTTCCCAACCCTAAACGTTAGAGATTTCCCCTTGATACATTACTTGTTAAAGTATGTAAAGATCTTGACTTAAACAATTCATAGTGGGAGGGCTTTCAGCTTAGCAGAGCTATTGAAATGGGTTTGGGTGATCAGGAGGATTTGCTGTGGTTGCTGTGAGCCTTCAAGATGTTTCCAATTTATGGCAAGCCTATCATGGGGTTTTCTTGGCAAGTTTCTTCAGAGAAAATGGCATCCCTAGGGTTGGTGTTACCCAGTGTGGTAACTCATGGTGTCACACACCCCTTATTGACCTCCTCCCATCCCACACCCTTAGTAAAAAAATTTGTACTAATATTACTCATAAATCATAATTCCCATATACCATTAAATGTAATGGTAATAGTTGTGACATAAAAAATTAGCACAATTAAAATTATATTTTTAAATTATAATATCATATGCGCAGCCTCAGAACATTTACATATACATTGTTTCATGTGCTTAAAGCGAAAATTTGATAAAATGTGATGTTTTTTAAAGAATTTTTTTAAATTTAATTTTTTTTAAAAAAATGAAATTTGAAATTGTATTTTTTTAAAAAAAAACAAAACCCTGGGGCCTCTCATTTTTTCTACCACTAAGCCCCACTCACATCCTCTCTTCAGTATTTTAAAGGGACATATGCGAATGCCATTGCCCGTTTCTGCCCAAAGGCAGATGTTTGAGGAGCAGTGGTATCACCTGGTATGGTTCACACCTGCTACACACTCCTAGTGATGCCACTGTTCAGAGAGGGTTTACCATTGCCATTCTCTGAGGCCAAGAGTGTGTGACTTGTTCAAGGGCACCCAGAGGGTTTCCATGGCTGAGGGGGATTTGAACTCTAGTCTCCAGACTCATAGTCCAAAGTTCAAACCATAACACCATGCTGGATCATTGTCTGTAAATTAGGTTTGTCAAGAGCAACTAACTGACTTTGCATTGCATATAGAGTTAGACTGATTTAAACTGGCAAAGTAAAATAATCTGAAGTTGCTTGGGATCACTGCGGCACTGATATTAAATTGCTTGTTGATAATCTAAGGAGTTGGGTATGATTCCAATCTGATAGGAAAGCTTGAAAATCAAAGTGCCCTCTGTGAGTAAAATGATTCTCCATGGATTGATGCCTGAGGAGCTGCCCAGGCCTTACATACAAGGTTAAATGACAATGATAATAACCTTGTTGTCTTAAAATGGTTTAAGAGATGGCAGAAAAATGTGCCTGATTCTGCTTTTAGGAGGGCTGACAGTATTTCCTCTCCTTTCTATAATCAGGAAGAGCTGGGCCAGACTAGAATGACTCAAGAGGAAAACAAATAAGTAAAACAGATGAAACTATTTAATTAAATATTTTCATTTCATTATATATTAATTTTAAATCAATAACAAGGAAGGCTATATAAAATCTGAACAATTCAAGGTTTCACAATGGCACCACCAAAAATGCTGCCTCTGCTTAGTGACCAAAGTACTACATCAGAAGCTTTAATGGCCTTATATTTATTCTTTTATTTATATGCTGTCTTTCCCCCAGAATGGGACCCA
>CM034701.1:339411112-339422232 GCA_020142125.1 Phrynosoma platyrhinos
GGGGGGGGGAGACTCACAAGCTCAGTGCTCATTTGTATTACTCTTTAGGATTACAGTGTAAAGTATATTAGCTTGTAATATGCCCAATGTGTTAGTTCAAACTAGTACTGCAAAACACAGACATTAACCAGAATCTACTTGGGCAGTTATGAATGAGAAATCTAGAGTTAAACACATGCCACTGTTTGGCATTGATGACTCCTATGTAATCCCTAATTTAAAAGACATGTAGGGACCATGAAAGTCTTCCAATCCATTTCCCTGTTGATCAAGAAGCAGAAGACTCATGTTCCACTTGTGGAAGCTATTGATAAAATGAGGGGGAATTTCTTCTCCCTGTCACAGTTGAGATGGGAATGGGAACATCAGTCAGCTGCTTCCTGGGTAACAAGGGAATGGATTGTCATCAATCACAGCACATACCATGAATCACACTACTTGGTATGTGAGAGTTTGGGGAGTCGGGCCAGGATTCATTGTACAGCTGCATAACTGTGGTTGTTAGGTAATCATAAGTACCAAGGTGGATTCCAGCCATTATAATTAGGAATGTAATGGTTGAACAGTCAGCCCTCCATATCCATGGATTCAAGAATTCATGGTTTGAAATATATATATATTCCAAAAAGCAAACCTTGATTTTGCTATTTTATATAAGGGATAACATTTTACCATGCCATTGCATTGAGTGGGACTTGAGCATCCACAGATTTTGGTAGCCACTGGAGGGCTTGGAACCAAACCCCACTGTATCCTGACCTGCTACATATCTGTGCCTTTTAATGGTAATTTCCAGTCATTTTATTGATTCTTGAGCCATAATATTTAGCTGTTTCTGGAATGAAAATAAAGAGACAGGAAATGCCTGCTTTTTAAAACATGTTCTTCTCATATTAAAAGCACATGATCAATTAGAAATACTTTCAGTTTAAACCTATGAGTCTTTTGAAAATTAGGAGGAGATACTCCTACTGAGTTCAATGCACACAATGCAGCCAATGGGACATAGAATATTATTAGACAGGGGGGAAATTAGGGAAGAAAAAGGTATACTCCCAGGATAATTGCACGATTGTGCTGAAGATTTTCAGATGATGTCTTGCTTATTCAAGACTTATCCTGGGAAGAACTAGAAATGCTCCAGCAACAAACTACTCCCAGGACTTCCTGAATCTTTACAGAAGAAATCCTGGATAAGCGTGATATGTCTGCATGATGTGACTGCATGACTTTACCGGGAGTATGCCTTTTTTTTCCAGGTCTGAAAATATCCTTGGTCTAGGCAAATATGTGGAAGTTTGCAGCCTTTTTCTATACACACTTACCTGTATAGGACAGTGTCATTAGTTAATCATATTCTGCTTCTCCTCTGAGAAGCTTAGTACCCTATATAGCTCCCCTACCCTCATTTTGTCATGGTGAAAAAAAAACTAAAGAAAACATTGTGAGAGGAAATGGTATCCTCAATGTCCTCTGGGCTGTGGGGTGTATTGAAAACAGACAGCTGAGGAGATCCTTATCTTAATGTGTCCCACAACTTGCAGAGTGCCACAGACATTATTTCCCAGCGTCTTGATCTTCAGACCCTCAGAAACACTTTGGTTTGGATGCTGCCTAACTTAAAACATACCGATAGGTTTTTAGGCTCACATTTGGTTGATGATCATAACCATGAATCCAAAATGTTACAAGATTGTAAATCTGGCATATGATCTTGTAAGTACATACTGGGCAGGATACCAGGCAAATTGTAAAAGTGTGTGCATCTGTGCTTAAATGAAAGCCTGTTTTAGCTCATTTTTTTTAAAAAAAAGAATGGTCTGAGAACCAATGTAGCTGAGAGAGGACAGGTGTAATACAGTGAAATGGCCCAGCTCCAGTTAATAATCTGGCTGCCCTGTTTTGGACCAAATCCAATTTCCAAGACAGTGACAAAGGCAGCCACAATATAATGTAGTGAAGCCATCTAAATGGGGGGGGGGGGTTAACAGAGAGCATAAGTAATTATAGTCAATCTGTCTCCATTCAGGAGTGGTTATACAGCTGGCATATCAGCTGAAGCCAAGAAAAGGCACTTTGGAGCACAAAAATCACTTGAGAGCTGCCAGACCAATACTGTACCCACAGTGGTTCAATAAAGCAACATCTTTAGCTGTCATGACCTCTCCCAGAAGTTTCATGTAGATATTAAATAGCATCGGAGAAAGAGTACTTGACAGCTGGTTCTGGGCAGCAAAAGCCTGTTAAAGTGGCAGTAAGTCCAGGACAGGGCAGAGAGGCTTTCCTAAAAAGTCAAGGTAACAGCTAAAGGGTTTCTGAAATAAGAGCCAATGTCAGTCATGCACAGACTTAGCAGAGATAGCACATAAGGATTGTCCAAAAGCAAAGTCTAGGAAAAAGAACCTCTCACACTCTTTGATTTTCCCTCAAGCTAAGGGCAGATGCCAACAGAAACCAACAACACAACTAGGGCTAAGGAGCTGCTAAGTGTCTGGTATACCTATATATGGGCCTTAATAGAGTAAATAAATTGAGTGAAATTATTGTTGTTGTTGCTGTTATTATTATTATTATTATTATTATTATTATTATTATTATTAGACACAATAAAGACTAGCCTAAGAACAATTTCTGTGCCTGTTATATTTTAGTTCTCACCACTGGAACTTACATAACCATAACTCTAATAAACATAAGAAAATTCTAAATTGAAGAGGCCATTAATCTGAATTCTTAATGGACAAGCTTGGATGCAGCTAATAAGTGTGTATATCTTAGCAGCTACTTGTAAGAAAGTCCTTAGAGGCTGAATGTGTTACTATTCCCAAAGGAGTTCTCTCAGGCTGTTAATATTTGTTCTTATTTTCAATGTTCCACCAAACAAGTGTTAGGACGACAATAATATGCAGCTGTAGTCCATGAAGAGTGTTGCCTTTCTCAGGCAGCTGCAGCACTCTCAAAATAGTTTCCAGCAAGTCAGTAGGATCTTTAAGTTGCAATGGCAGATAACATAAACCCCCTCCCCATCCAATTTTAGTTGTTTTTAACCTTACATTTCCATCCAGCTCGACAGTAGACTTTCACAAACAAGTAGACTTATATGATCACAAGATGACTAGCTCAGGAATATCAAGATGTCTTCTTAGATGTCAGCAGAACCAAAGGCATACCTGAAGCCAAGAGAAGCCAAGTGCTGTTTACAACAGCTTCTCCTCTTCTACTGCTGCTGTTGGCCACAGTCTTATTCAGATGCTTCTAGCTCCTCCACAGAACATAGCTGTGACTCAGAGTCTATGTCCAGCAGCATCACATTTCCTGGGAATTCAGAGCCAAAAGTTAAGACCAGAGGTTGGGTCCTTGTGGTGTCTCAGAGGTGGGACAGTCAAGAGATGGGAGATGGTTTCCAGACCTTGAGGATCATCTTGGTCACCCTCCTCTGAAAAGGTTCCAGCTTAAGAGACCTTACTCTCAAGGGATCCTCTGATGTAACCTCCCTAGGCACAATCACTGTGACTATCCTTGTACACAATGTAAATAACATTAATATTGTTGCTACCTTTGATACCTTTGATGACATTATACTTATCAGTATGGTATTTAATACACACACACAAATGTAGACACACACATTAAAATACCACATTGATAAGAAGTATAATGTCATCAAAGGTATCAAAGGTAGCAACAACATTAACGTTATTTACATTGTGTACAAGGATAGTCATGTTATGCATTCATTTTTATCAGTTAGTAAGAAGTACCATATATACTTGACTATAAGTCAACCTCATGAATAAGTCGAGCGCAGGTTTTGGGGTCAAAATTTTAGATTTTGGTATGATTCATGGATAAGTCAAGGGTAAAACCCAGGGGCATGTAACTAAAGATCTAAAGGATGAAGCAAAGGAAAGCAATGCCAAACAACCTACAAAATTCCAACAGACATAACTGTTTGTGCTCACACCAAAGGTTGAATGGATAACATAATACAAGGGAATCAGTGCTATAGTCAGGAGAGATTATACTCTTGCCTTTTACTAGGGGATTGTTCCCATTTTTAAAAGAGTTAAAGTACAGGACTTACATTGATCCATGGATAGATCAATCCGGGTTTTTGGGGTCAATTTTTTGACTAAAATTTCTAGGCGTATACATGAGTATATACAGTAATTAAAGAAAACTACTGGGTTTTATTTTTGTTGCTTTTTGGTTTTGCGAAGGCATGCTAACATTAATTCATTCACTTTCAAAATATTGCTTCCAAGTTCTAATCAACAAAGTTTATCAAAGGCAGCTTAGGCAGCTTCTATACCAAATAATTACTAGAATCTAAATCCTCAGAAATTTAAAACTAACAACTTTCTGAAAAAAATCACCCTCCCTAATTCTTAAATGAATTAGCAAATCCAACCCAAATCACCCAACTCCATTCTTAATAAACTGATCCCCCCCCCCCGCAGATCATCCAGATCCTACTCCAAAATCAAATTCACTTTAGGTAATTACTAACTTTTAATTCCATTCTATTCAGTTACACCATCCTTAGTGGTAGTGTTATGTGTATTCAGATTATTTCCAAATTATGGCAACACTGAGATGAACCTATCACATGTTTTTCTTGGTGAGATTTAGAGGGGGCTTGCCTTTGCCTTCTTCTGAGGCTGTGAGAGTGAGACTTGACCAAGGTTACTCAGTGGGTTAACATGGCCAAGCAGGGATTTGAAATCTGTTCTCTAGAGTCGTAGTCCTTAGACCACTATACCACACTGGCTTCCCCTTCCTTGAATTAAATTGAACATAACAGGGTGCACATCACAATATATAGGCAATGATGGCAAACCTTTTAGGGGCCGAGTGGCCAAACTAAAAGGCCCCAGGGCCGGGACTTCCACCCTCTGGGGCGTGGCTGAAACTTCTTTCCCCCATCCTCCCAGGTCTTCAGCTGCCTCTCGGGAGAAAACTGGAGGCCCAGGGAGACAAGAGGGGAAGAAGAGGAACAAGTGTATGCCTGATCCTCCTCCTCTCCCTGCACCCTCCCGGAGGCAGCTGAAGACCCAGGACAGCTGGGAAGGAGGAGGAACAGGCACGCGCATTCTCCTCTTCCTCCCCCTGCACCCTCCTGGGCCTTCAGCTGTTTCTCTGGCAGGGAAGAGGAGGAACATTCACACACCTGTTCCTCCTTTTCTCTGCCCTCCTATCTCTCCATTTGCCCTCCAAAATAGCTTCGTGTGCCAGAGATGGCACGGGTGCCATAGATTTGTCAACATGGTATTGGGTAGTTGGGTCTGGAGAGTTTTGTTTTGTTTTTTGGGGGTTTTTTTACTGGGTTTTTTTTTCTGTGAAGCAAGTGCTTAGACTATCTATCTCACTTTTTAAAAAACTTAAGTCAGCCAATGGCAAGCTGGCTTCTACTTTATGCTAACTGAAACCCCAAATGATACCAGGCACAAAAAAGATGCTGATTCATGATTTCATTTCAATGAGCAGTGCATGAAAGGGGCTGCTCTGCCAGAGGTACAAAACCTGGATATGTTCTTGGGGGAGAGGCTCAGTTTCACGGGACCTTTCCTGTAGCTTTAGCAGGAGCTTGACATGCTGCCATTTAGTAGGCAAATCTTTTCCTGATGAAAAGATAAGAGATGGGGAACATTTCACTTATTGCTTGATTTCTATCTGTTCTGATTATTTCTTTTGGCTGTAGTCCACCCAGACCTAAGCCCCTGTAAGTTCAACAGATTCTCATCCATGAAAATGAACAGCAATCAGGAATGTTTAGATTTAGCTGCTTCATGCTGTTTTGAAATCTACTATTCCCCTCTACTTTTCCTTTTTGTTTCAATAGTTGAGGGGTGTGTGTTTAAGCATGTGTTTGCTTGTTCAGCTCATTTACACCTCATCCACATGATGCACCCCTGAGTTTTCAGATGCCTACATGTTCAATGATCATGTGGATGATAAATCTCCTTGACATTTGATATTTAACTGATACTTAAAATGCTTCTACGCCCCAAAGAATATTAATAAGGAATCACTGGAACAATCCCAGTATTTGTTGTTGCTCTTGGCATTCTGAGGGTGAGTTGTGGTAACAGCTCCTTTGCTATATGTTTTTCCAGGTGGATGGATTTTTGACATTGCTGTTTGGTCTTGCTAGCATTAATACACTGACAGTGATTAGCGTAACCAGGTATATAAAAGGATGCCATCCAGACAGAGGTAAGATAGCTTGGACAACACAGATTTCATGCTCACATGCTATTAAGGCCTAATTTCTTGTCTCACAGCCACAGGCTAGCAACGTATATTTCTAATTTCTAAAAAATGTATTAACAAAATATACACCTCTGGATTGTGTTTAGTTTTCTAGAAATTATATATTTGGACAACTGGACTTCTTGTTAGTACACCCTGCATACCCTGTGCTGTATTTTGGGGTTCCCCATATTTCATATCACATATCTGGAGACAGCACATTCTTTCAGGAGCAATAGGTCAGGCTCCCAGGATAAAAGAAGCTTGTCCGGAGGCATGTGCACATCCAGTAATGGGACAATGAAATCTAGATGGGTGTATTAAGTGCTCCTTCTTTCCCCAGGTTATCTGCATTTCCTCTTGCAACTTGAGACAAAGGATCTCCTTGCAACCCAAACCATAAGCCAACCTCTCTGCCTACCTCCTGTTGTGTTCCCAGCCAAACTTCCCTGTCCATCCATCCTAGGGCTATCCTGATCCAATCGCTGTTTTTGACACACTAAAGTTAAAGCCATCAACTGGTTCAGAATTTCATTGTTGATTCCTGGAAAAGGACAACCAGCTTTTGTTAACTTTACAAGATAGGCCATCACTTGACGCTAGATTTTAGGTATAAGTTTGGGTCTCAGAAACCGAGCCTCTACGCACACAGCTGGCATATACTTCCATGCTCTGTGTATGTTCTGTGCTACCCTTAGACCCCCCAATCTGAGCCATTCCAGCTCTCCATGGTCTACTCATTGGACAGGAAATTATCACCCCAGTGCAAATCCCTCAAACTCGGCTATTCAGTTTCCATATTTCCATTTTGATTAGCTCCGAATGCTATGTCTGTGTGAATTGCTATTATGTGTGTGGTTGCACTCTGCATTTTTTAAAATGAAACCCTCTTAATTCACCCCCAAACTGGAGTTCTCCTCAGTTATTACTGGTATATACAAGTGCAAATGATCCTCAAGATTATCCAGCCTCCTGCAAAAGCTATTTTCCCCAACAATTAAAGTAACACTGTCATATTTGGTGGGGACCCCCCCAGCCTCCCCACCTGTCTTTGGGTAACATTCTGGCCTTCCAGTTCTCTAAGTGCAATTTTCTTATGCATTTTCAATGTCCAATTATAACTGTATGACTTTGGATTTAATCACATGAGGGTTGAAAAATGGAATTAGAGCAAGATACCAGCATCAGTGGCATGACACTATGTCCAGTAGCTGGTTTGTAGACCATCTGTCACTGGAGGGCTTTTTCTCATTGACGGACAAAATTTGTCAATGATTCCCAATCCCGGTGCTTTTCCACTTTGATTCACATATAATAAGTTCTTCCTGATGCAGTTCGATATACAGGCAGTCACATGGCACGATTGGGCGTGATTATGCTCCCCTCTCCTTTTTCCCTTGCTATTCCCAAGCAAGCTGTTTTTCTTTTCTCTTTTTAAAATTTGTTTTATTTCTTTATTTTTTACTTAATGGGTTGCCATGATTGCACATTTGCATTAAAACAATTTTTTTTTTAAATGCAGAGAGAAAGACATGCTTGGAAGAAGTCAGGGAAAGAGATGCTGTGAAGGGCAGGGAGACAGGACTATGAACGCCAGTATGCAAAAGGCAGAAGCCTGGGTAGAAGCAGCACCATTTAGCTGTCCCAATTACTTGGCAGAGGGGGCAGGATATAAATAATTTTATTATTATTACCATTTCACTATTAAAGACCTATGTATCAAATTACTGTATCCAACCCAGTATGTTTGCATTTTCTACACAAACGCTATTGGGGCACCTTACAAGCCTGTTGTGATAAAGTCCATTATGTAACTCTGAAACATGCTAAGTGCCATCTTCTCCTGATTCAGGACAATGTATCAGCAACAGCAGCATCTCTGTGGCCCTTTTTCTTATATGGATAGCAGCTTTCTTCTGGTCAATAGCTCCAGTCCTGGGATGGGGCAGTTACACAGGTAATGGATTTCTCTCTAGACCTGAAGTAGGCATTTGTGGAAATAGTGGTGGTAGTGGTGGGGAATAATCCAATATTTACATGGGTAAAAGAAGGGAAATGTTATTTTACATTGCTTGAAATAAAATTTCAGGACATTAGGGTTAGTCCCTAGAATTGTTTTTTTAAATCAAAATATTCTAAGATTTGGAGAGTTTCAGATTCAGATTTTGGTTGTAATCCTATACTAATAACCTGAGAGTAACCCTTACCAAACTCAGTGGAATTACTTCTAAGTAGAGCACTGTTACCAAAAAATTTAGTCCTCATCAAGTTTAAATTCATCAAATTTAGCCCTCAACAAGTCCTAAATGTAATTCTAATTAGTCAAACACCTTTACTGGTGTTTTGTACTAGTTTACAATTTTAAATTACTAAATGGGACCAATATAAGTGTACTTATGTGGACAAAAGCTTCTTCACAGCATGCATCTACACTATAGAAATAATGCAGTTTGACATAATTTTAATGGTTCTATCCTACAGATTCCTGGGATTTGTAGTTTTGTGAGGCACCAGCACTTTTGGGCCAGAAGGCTAAAAACCTTGTAAAACTACAAATCCCAGGATTCTGTAGGATGGAGTTACAGCACCATCCTGTGCCATCCTAGAGGCATCAAACTGTATCATTTCTATAGCACCATCCTATACCATCCTAGTGGCAACAAACTGCATAATTTCTACCGTGTAGATGCTCCCAGACACAGCCATAACAGCACTATAGTAACCTGTCATGGGTTTTTTTAATGGTTAGTTGCAAATCCAAAGCTGCCAAAATTAGTGACTGCTATAGTTGTGAATATAATGGCCACAGTTCTATAATGCAATCTATGTTACATACCTTTACACCTACTTAGCTACATAGCAGAGGCTTCCAAGTGAATCACACAGATGTATATCAGGACACCAACAAGTGTCCCAATGAGCATTGGATTCTACTGTGATGCACTGGCAATCCTGGGAGAGAATAATTAGCATCACTGTCCATTATATATCAAGATTGATGCACATCAGTCCAGATGCACAATGATCACTTCACTAGCTGCCCTATGTAATAATATAGCAGCCCCTTGTTGAATACAGACGTTGCAAAACTGATTAGGTCCTGCAGACATAAATCTCCTTTTGTAGGTCTAAATCCCATACTGAATTCCATCCAATGTAATAACTTTTTTCATTTTCAGTGTTCAAAGGTAATATACAAGACTGGCTTGACTCAAAGATATGGTAGTCATAGGGGCCAGGCTTAGGCCTAATCCATTTCTGATAGCAAAATTTCCCCCTGCTGGCAGAGCCATCTGTTTCTGATTGATCTGAAAGCTCTGCTGATAATCTGTTGGCAGAACTGCTCTGCTGGCTAAGGTCTGCTGGCAGAATTGCTGAAAAGGGACCAGATAAAGAGTGAGGCAAGGAAGGAGATGAGCTATGCGAAATCCAACCTTATTTTAGTGAACACTGCTGCAATTCTGGCAAAAAGTCAAGCAAAACCAATCCTAGACTGGGAGGTTTTTTTAAAATTTCTCTACTTTTTGATTTTTATTAATCTCTTGTGACATTTTCTCCATTCTAGGTGGGTTTGAACTCAGCATACCATCAGCTAGACTGATATTAGTTCAGCTTGTTCTTGGCCTCCTTTGCCAGATCAGGTTTCACTCTAAGTAGCTGATTTTTAGTTAGTTTGTTTTTTAAAATCATAATAGCAATAGCAAGTACATTTCTATACCGCTTATCAGTGTACTTAAGCACTCCCATAATGCTGCAAAAATGCTATCCTATGGCCCAAAACACACCTAGATGGTGAGGTCACAGATACCATGCAACTGTAAAAGTAACTAAAAACAAAGTTATGCAACAAATGGTATAAAATTATCTCTTCTTTCATTGCAAACTTCAGTTACTGAGAGAGAGAAAAGAATTACCCATTACCCATTATTCATAATTAGTTACTTACATGCTCTGATATTAGTGTATCTTTAAATGCTACCTTAGCTATTGGTATGACTGGGTAAGTTGCCATTTTTGTCTTGAAAAAAAGCAGAGGATAGGTCATTGCTATTGCAAAAGAGGAAGTTGTTATCTGAATTTATTAAGTTATTGTTGTCACACACACCCCATTTAGAATCCTAATGAGAAAAGTATCTGAATTGATTTTAAAATTGCAAAAATACAGCAACCCATTTAAAATTTAAAATTCCCTAGACTATTTTGTTCAGGGAGGCATTCCCTGGTATTGTCTGATATACATTTACTTGTTTTCTCACTTGGGTTTACAGTGGACGTTGTTAGTAATTGTTGTAATTGTCTTTGTTTAATTTGACTTTTATTATTCTGCTCATTGTTTTAACTTAGATTGTACGCCTCTGGCAGGTTTTATTTGTTTTATTCTTGATTGTCTTTTGTACAGCGCTGAGTACACTGACAGCGCTCTAGAAATAAGCTTTAATAATAATAATAATAAAATAATGACAATAATAATTGGCTAATTTTTTTTGCTTCCTAGATCGCATGTATGGAACTTGTGAAATCGACTGGGCAAAAGCCAACTTCTCAACAATCTACAAGTCTTATATTGTGTCCATTTTCATCTGTTGTTTTTTCCTACCTGTGTCTGTCATGGTTTTCTCCTACGTCTCCATCATCAATACAGTCAAGTCCAGCCACGCTCTAAGTGGAGTGGGTGATCCAACTGAGAGACAGAGACGTATGGAACGAAGTGTCACAAGGGTCAGTCTGAGCCTTTCTTTAGGGTGTCTTGCAGGATTTGGGGTGGGCAGCACTGGACATTCTGGACCACAGAAGGGGCTGAACAACCACCACTCAGATTCTGTAGTAAAGGAAGAATTAGAAGATGGTTCACTTTGTTTTTATGTGGT
>CM034701.1:339422332-339435005 GCA_020142125.1 Phrynosoma platyrhinos
CCAACCTTTCAGCATTCAGGAAGAGAGGAGGATGTTCTTTTTCCACAGGGAAGCAGGAGTCCTTTGTCAAGAGATGATCATTGGGATTTTTCCTCTTAAACCTGTCTACCCAGGATGATCTATACCATTAGACAGCGAACAGATATTTGGTTTCATGCAAAAAATAAAAAACACAAATGACTGGCTGGTTGGCTGACTGGCTGGTTTCCTGCTACAGTTTTACTGCCAGGGAGAAGGAATAGTAAAATCATAGAAGGAGAAGAGCTTGAACCTTCTATGTTAAAATAACCTGACCTTGGTTACTGTACTCCCTGATGTAGAGGCAGATACTATATGTTGCTCTGCCTCAGGCAGCAAACTGTCTTGAGTCAGCTCTATGGTCTCTGTGAATGCAGCTCCTGCTGTTCCCATACACACACTATTGAATAATAGCTAAAGCATTATGTCCAAAGCATGGAAAGGATGGTTTTTAAGACTGTAGCTCCCAGAATCCTGCTCCCACAGCCAACATAGCCTTTGGAGTTGGTCCCAAAAGTGATTGAAAGGAAGCCTGATAAGAAGCCGGCAGCCAAGAGGGGCCCATGTTTTGCTTTAGGGCCTCTAGTTGCTGGTCTCTAATTTAAAATGTTTGTAAAGTTTAGCTTGTCTACAAAGATATGATAGTTAAGAGATAGAGAATCCATAAGGTACGATAAGTAATTTGGAAATATTGTTCAGTTCTTCTAATTTTCCACAACATGGTGCTTTCTTGAAACTGTTGGTCAAGAAAATGCAAACCAACAAGCCTTAATTTCTTTAATTTTTATTTATATGTTTGTTTGTCTCTTCTAGGTTTCCATTGTCATTTGTACAGCCTTTATCATGGCCTGGTCCCCCTATGCGGTCATCTCCATGTGGTCCGCCTATGGTTACTCTGTGCCCAATTTAACTAGCATCCTTGCCAGCCTTTTTGCAAAGTCTGCCAGCTTTTACAACCCCATCATTTACTTTGGAATGAGCTCCAAATTCCGGAAGGACATCTTCATTTTGCTCCACTGTGCCAAAGAGATCAAGGATCCTGTGAAGCTCAAACGCTTCAAGAACCTCAAGCAGAAACAGGACAATTCACCTTCTCAAAGAGAAGAGAAATATGCTGCAGATGTCCTGCCTGCTTTAAGTCCCGATTCTGGGGTAGGGAGTCGTTCTAACACTCCTCCTCCAGTGAACAGGGAAGTTTATTTTGGTGCTTTTGATACCCCTTCCAACAATCCTGATGTTGAATGTGACAGACTGTGAGCACACTTTGCTCACATTGTGCAGCCAGTAGAACATGTTTGCCTCCCCCAACTCTACAGTTGGACTACATTACCCATCAACCCCAACTAGTTGGTTTGTGGTGATGAGAATTGTAGTACAATACATCTGGAGATATCCTGGCTGGAATACTCCTTGGCCAATAAATACCTTTCATTTGTATCTTTTCCTCAAGTATGAATATGACACACACTAGCTTTTCTTGAATTGGAGCAACAAGCAAAAAACATAAAAAACAGTTCTGAACTCATGTACAGGGCATATAGAAGGGTTATAAAATTCCTGTGTATCTGATTAAACCTAAAGGAGGGTAGCACATCTAGTATGAGTGGGAATTCATTTCCCCTTCTCCAGCTGCAAAAGTGAACAATGTTTTTGTAGAAAATCTGTCTGCTGGCATGCTTTTTTAAATCACTAATATTTCCCCCACCTAATGTAATTTGGAATGTAGATATTTTTATACCATTTTGATTCCTCACCTAGAATCCTGACTTTCCTCAGTTTACTTCCAGCTCTCAAAACTGCATTCAGTGAAGAAGCAGTAGGAAAGGCAAGTTTTTGTCAATAGCACCAGGGTGCTGCTTCACACTCAACCATCAC
This sequence comes from Phrynosoma platyrhinos, assembly GCA_020142125.1. NCBI lineage: Eukaryota > Metazoa > Chordata > Lepidosauria > Squamata > Phrynosomatidae > Phrynosoma > Phrynosoma platyrhinos. The sequence goes on from CM034701.1 coordinate 339,424,226, forward strand.
AGGCTGGACATACCCCATAGATGCTCCTTCTTCCTACTAGTACTGCCATCTTTAGCCATGTTTGCAGCTGAAGGGAAGTCAAAAGGATATTTACCTTTTTGTTGCTGTATGCTTTCAAGTCATTCTGACTTATGGCAACCCTAAGGCAAACCTATCTTGGGATCATCTAGGGAAGATTTATTCAGAGGGGGCTTGCCTTTGCCTTCCTCTGAGACTGAGAGTGTGTGACTTGCCCAAGGTCAACCAGTGGGTTTCCATGACTGAGCAGGGATTCAAACTTTGTTCTCCAGAGTTGTACTCCAATGTTCAAACCACTACACTGCTCAAGCTGCATCTGCACTGAAGAATTAATACAGTTTGACACTGTTATAACATTCATGGCTCAATGCTATAGAATTCTGGGACTGGTAGTTTTGTGAGATATTTAACCTTCTCTGTCACAAAGCTCTGGTGCCACAACAAACTACAAATCCCAGAATTGCTTAGGATGGAGTCATGACATTTAAAGCGGTGTCAACATTAATTCTGCAGTGTGGCTGCAACCTCTGTCTCTTACTTTCCTAACATTTTTTTTTGGGGGGGGGGGGAAGGAGAGATGGCAGATACAGGCCAGCAAAAAGAATTCCCACTCTGATTGAAGAAACTGCTTCATGGGTGGAATGCTTTATTTTTTACCATCTCTTTTGCCCAGCAGGACAAGGCCATAATATTCCTAGCTATGAGAGTATGGGACTTACATCGTTTGTCTATTTGGCTTGGACCAACCCCAGAGAATTTATTCCATGAGGCAAAGGACAAAATGGAAATATACAGCTAAATATTATTTGAACACTGGCAACAGGAAAGCACCTTCTCTAACATCTGAAACCAGAAGGCTAGTTTAGGGGATGCTGGAGATACAGCTCTCCAAAAAGAGGATATGGCCAGGCAGCCTCATGAGAAAGAGCTGGAGAGCATCTGCCACCAGAAGCATTTGCCTCACTTTGGCTAATGGTAAGGCCAGCCCTGCATCCAGGGAATTATGTGGGATGGGGAATGGAGTCCCAATAAAACCATAACACTATTGTTAAAGAAGAAAATTTCACATGAAAGTTCATATACCCTCAAAGAGGCAGAGCTCAGAAAACAGGTAATGATCACTGGTGGATAACGGGAGCTGTAGTAAAAAAAATAATTCCCATCCCAACCCCCAAGCTCTGCAAGTGGTGCTAAGACTAGTAGGAATTGCCACCATAGTTGACAGTATAGCTGGGGTACCCAGTTTCTTTGAAGCAGAGGTTTTCTGGTACTTGTCCTTTTCTGAGATCTCTTAAATGCCAAAGAAACCTCAAGTCCCAAGGATCGAAAAGACTATGTCCCTGCATGATATAAAGGGGAAGAGAAATCTCTCTATGCATTTTAATAGGTCAATTAAACACTGCATGCCCCATTTTAGAGAATTCAATTGGAAAATGAAAATCATTTCTTATTTCATATCTAATACAAAGCTGCCATGAGACCATCACAGTACAGATGAGGGAGCATTTCTGCTAAAGACCTCCATTCTGAAATATTCATTGCATACAAACATTTGTCCAAGGAATGATATTTGTACCTTTGGCCATTAACTGAGGACGAAAGTTGTTAACATTTTTGAAAACCTGTGGAATTTTACACTCTCCAAAGAGGGAGGGGGTGGGGAGGTAAGCTAATGTGTTTTTGCAAATTGACCTTTTTCTATTTGTATTCCTTGGGATGGTTACAAAAAAAAAAAAAAAAAGCTCACTTTCCTTTCCTCCCTTGGTATATTTGTTCTGAGATTATCATCTCTAATTTCAATTTTAAACAAATAAACTTTCTAAGCAATAAGAAAGAGAACTATTGATTTCTTTCATTCATGGCCATGGTTAAACTGGAGGCATACTCATTTTTAGAGGGGGGAAATGTGTGTGTATGTGGGCTTCTGTATGTGTTGGCTTTAATTACCATGACTAATGAAAAACTAATAGCATATTTCTTCCTGGTTGGAGCCGGCCACGATTATATCAGAAACCAACTGAATCCATGGTAGCAACAACAGACAAATCTTTTCCTTCATTGAAGTGGGATATCAGCAAGGAGGTCCTAGTACCAGCAGTGTCTGGTGCCTTCCATACTGATGGGACAGTGAATCTGTTTCAAGTTTTAGTCCAAACTTTAAAGGAATTAACCTGCTCAGAGGAATAGTGTTCAGCACATGCCCTTAACAATTCGGTCTGAAACCTGTTCCTCTGACATGGAAACCACCAGCATCACTGCCTAGTTGTTGTTCTTACTTTATGCCTTTAAGTCAACACCACATATGGTGACTCCATCATAGAGTTTTCTTAGCAAGATTTGTTCAGAGGAGGTTTGTCATTGCCTTCCTCCAAGACTGAGAGAATGTGACATATCCAAGATCACTCAGTGGTTTTCCAATGCTGAGCGGGGGTTAAAACTCTGGATTCCAAAATCCAAACCACTTCTGGGCTCAAGCATTTCAGATAAGGGCAACTCAGCCTGTTTACATATTACTGGCTGGCATCCTACTGATGACTTACACATAGATAAACTAGATTCAAAGGGATCTTGTAACACCTTTGAGACGAAAGAAGTTGGTTGCTTGGGCTTTCCTAGACTTGAGACTATTCCCAAACTGGATTTACATCTGCATAAGTCTATTCTTTCCTTTATTTGGTTGCTATGGAGGTCAGAATTCTCTGCTGACTTCATGCAATGATCAGACTCCCACCTTCCATCTTTTAGAGGCTTTGCCCCTCCAAAAACACCAATTTACTGGCTAGTGGAGGTGGGAGTCAGCAGCAGAGAAGTTTCCAGCTATGTTTCTGTATCGGGACTTACAGGCCTTGAGGACTTACAGAAGTCCTCCTTGAGGACTTCTGGGGGACTATGGGATGTCACAGAGGGTGCTTTGTTACTGTGCACCCAGTTGAGAAACATAGCTGAATACTTCCCCACTCTCCTTCAGCCAGTAAGTATGTAGCCCGGGCAGAGGGAGGCTAGCACTACCATAACTAAAAAGTGGTGCTTGAAGAGAGGAGAGGCGTCCCATAGTTCTACCTGTGTGGAACTTCATGGGTTGTATGCCATCTTTCCAGCTAATAGCTGCTGGGCACTCAGTTGAGATCAGGACTGCAGTGTTGGGGGGTAGAAAAGAGAGATTTCAACCTTTACTGTAGTTGTTAGGTAATTTATGAACACACATACAAGAGCCAATCACTCACTTCATGTTGCATTGAGCTCAGCTGTAATCCAGGAGTGGGACTTTTGTGGCCTTCTCAGTGTTGTTGAATTGCAACCCCCAGCACCGCACAGCTAGCTTAGGTAATGGTGGGAGCTGTAATTCAACAACATCCAGAGGGATGAACAATTCTCACACCTTCCCTAAGCATAGGTTACTCATTCTTTTCTTACTACTGAATCAATAGAAAGGCATGATTATTTTCCCCTGCATCTTGGGGCACCTTGAAAACAACCATATTTTTTCAGCACTGATCAACTTCATCTTCAAATGCTGCCGGGCATTTTGTTGTTTTTGCTACCATCAGGGACCCCATAACTTTTTTTAATGGTGGGGGAGGGGGCAGACAACACTGGCAGCTGGGTTGTTATTAATTTTGCCTACTTGCAGATCCTTGCAAGGGGAGGACAAAATCCTTCCCCCAGTCATTATTATTGGAACATCCTTAAATATGAAGACTCTTACAAGTACAATATCTACTTAGAAGTGTCCTGTATGTGTCCAGCAGAGCTTACTTTGAAGTAAATGTGCATAGTATAAATTCCAGGAAGCCTTGATTATTCCCTGGGGAACTCAGTGACAATCCTGGTCTTAATATTTCTCAGTGCAGGGTCATTCAGTACACTTCTGAATGACAATACCTGACAGGGCTCAACTACACAAATGCCTTGTGGCCCAATGTTACCAGATCATGAGAGACAGCCTTATTTGAGAAGGGTCCATCGCTGCTGCAGACTAACATGACCATCATCCCATTTCCCTGAATTTTTGTTTCTGCACTTCCATGATGCAGTTAATTCTGTAATTTCCAATAGCAGTTTAGTGGATTTGTTTCTTCTTTAGAAGTGGATCAACATGTTGATCATGTATGATGTTTAAGTCACTGGATGGCTGGTTCAGACATCCTGGCCTCTGGATTTGCTCAGCATGGACTAACCAGACACAGCAGGCTCAGGAAACAGAGCAGGCCTCTCCACACTGGATACTCATCCTATTTAAGACCACTTTGAACCTATCACAAATTAATGTTAGGCTTTTGCCAACCAGGCGTGGGACAACTTGACTTTCTCAGCAAGATTCTTGAAAACAATCCAATTAATGAGAGAAACAGAGTGTAAAAGTGCTTGGGAGTATTTGAGAATGGGGTATCACCTCCCTCGTGGAAAGAAACCCTGGAACAATGCTGCTTGAGAAGTCTTCCTTGTTTAACTTAACAGTGTGGCTGGTGTTTGACCTCCACAATAGGCAAAGCTGTGACATTTCACCGACAGTCAAAAAACAAAGGAGGAGGACAAAGATTGACTCTGGGTAGATGTGCTGGGCTTTAATTAAACAAACTCCAGTAATGACATTCTTCACAATTCAACAATTCACAGCAATTGGTTACATAAAATTTTCCTAGAGATTCAAGCCAACAGCCACCAGCAAACAACCAAGAAAGGTCAGCTTTTATGAACCATAGCTTTTGTTCAAGATGGTGGAAAATGGAAAGGGGGATTGTGAGCCAAGACATTTTTTAACAGACTGGTCTCTTAAAGAGTTTAGGTTTGGTTTGTTTCATTTGTCTTTGTAATTCCAGTGGATTCTCAGGCAGGACTTACAAGACCTTTAGCCTGACTTAACCTAGAAAATAGATGGGTATGGATCTACTAACCTTAAAATGTTGCTCTGAGCCAGACCTTCAGTGTTCAAAAACCTTATAATTAATAAGCCTTGTGACCGACTGCTGCATCATTGGCTTAATCAGAATTATTGCTAAGAAATTAATTCTTTTGACATTTTCTTTGAAGAGAAGACCATTGCCTTCCTTTTTAGAGACCTCCATCTATGACCGAGGTTTATACACTTGAGTGCTCATAAACTCACACAAGACTCACCTGCAATCATTTGCACTGCTGGTGGAGTGTAAAGCTCTCCCAGCATACTTTGGAGCTCCCAGCTGTTCCTTCTCCGAGTTGTGCAGCCACAGCCAGAAGCCACCCAGATGCACCCAGACATGGCCAATCAGTAGCCAGATGACAGAGCTACAACCAGGTATCCTCAGGCTGCAGTTGCACAGACATCCTCTGCTCTCCTGGACTTGTGGTGTGTGTGCTGATAGAATGAAGACATGGTCTTTTCCCTGGGCTTCACAACAACAGCTGGAAGATGCACACCTGCAACGTTGCCCCCTCCCCAGTCACTGTTTGGCCATGGGATTCACCAAGACATCCTCTGGTTGCAGTTGTACTACAGAGGAAAGAGTATTGAGGAAAGAACATCAAGTGCCTCCTTGTGTATTGTCAAAAAGAGTACTTTGGGTGGTTATACCAATATAAGATGATCCTGATCATTGCAGGGCATTAGGTAAAAGTCCTACTTGTGAGCAAGGCCTTGGTTATAACAGCCAAGATCCCATATCAAGCAGGCAGAGTGTCATGTACAGGAACAGTGGAGTTCAGAAATCCATGCTTTTTTAGTTGCAAAACAAATAATGTTTTATTCAGAAAACTATAGATGTTTACCACAGATGTGTGTTGTCAGGAGTAAAAAGCCAGCATTAGCAAAGTCTTGTTAACATATATATAATTTTAGTTTTTGATCAGGCTACATTCTTATTCATCATAAAACCAAAACTCTCCTTTTTTCCCTTTCCATCTGCTTTCACTCCATTCTGAATCCTATCCAAAAAGAGACACACATACATGTATGTCACTGGCATGATCCTGCCCAATAAGTCCTTTACTCGTGAGAAGTCTTTAACTCCATGTGGGTACTTCTTTGTGGGAAAATGAGCCCAGCCTATGTCTTTAGATACTGGTACTCTCTGGATCAGAAGAATACCTCTGTCACCTCCTTCAAAATAATAATAATAATAATAATAATAATAATAATAATAATTCATTTATATTTCCCACCTTTCCCTGTGGATCGAGGTGGGAGCACAAAGATAAAATAAAAAGAAAAATACAGCAAGACTAAAACATAACAATAAAACCACAGCAAAATAAAAAGTGATAATAACAGTAAAAAACAACAGTGATAATTAATATAATTGAATTTTTAAATTACAATAAAAAATTACAAAATTGCAAATTAGAAATTCAAGTCTAGGAGGTCCTGATCTTATGTTCAATTAGGGAGATCAGGTGGGTAGGCCCGTCGGAAGAGCTCTGTCTTGAGTGCCTTCTTGAAGGCCTTTAGCGTAGGAATGATACAATCTCTTCCGGCAGGCTGTTCCATAATTTAGGGGCTGCAGCCGTTCATCGTGGAGTTCATCGTGGCCTATTATGTTGGAGGTGGTGAGGAGTTTGCAACCATCTCCCCTCAAAGATCCAAGATTGTCCAGGATATATGAAGATCTGGAGGTTCCTTGGCCTGGTGGTCTCCTCCTCTGTGCACTTGGGCCAGTAAGTTCAAGATCACCTTCCAAAGATAATTCTGCCATATTTTTCCCTGACTATGGTATTTCTCTAAGGTCTAAGAGCAATGGCCATACCTTGAGACATCTAAATGAACTATTAGAGCTCATCATTTCACTTTTCCATTCATGGCTTGTCTGTAGCACTGCTGTCCTGACGAATAGGGTAGGGAGGAGCTGAGGTTAAGGGAGTGGGAGGGATTTTCAAGAAGTAACTTGAAAGATTTGACATTAATGCCATTTAAAAGATCTCCTGCAGTGCAAGGGAGGCAGTGACCAATAGCAGAGAAAGTTGGTTTAACATGTGTAGTAACAGCAAATGCTGGTAAAGGTCTTTTGTCACCTAAACAAGAAAACCCCACCATGAATTATTCTTTCATTTCTCTGGCAGGAGAAATTAATAAAACATACCCACAGCTTTTTTAAAAAATATATTCTTTAGAATTCTGGCCATTCTGGGAGATTCTGGGAGCTGTAGTCCTCCAAAGTAACTTTTCCAAGCTCTGTATTATAACTGACAAATTACTCCCCTGGCATACACTACCCAGAATCAGCTGCATAAAGTTGTAGGGCTGAGTGTACCTGAGATTTCTCTCATTGCTTATATCACTTATCAGAATGATGTAAGCAAGAACACACCTAGTCTAACACTGCCCAGAGACTGGTGCCAGAGCAGGTCGGGCAGTGCCATATTTAGCAACTTTTATCCCCCTAACAAGATTGAAAGAGCTATATTCAGCCTTTTTAAACCCAACAAAGGAGCAGGTATTTTCAAAGTCAGCTTTCCAAGAAAGCTTTCAAACTCTTTTTTAAAAATCTCTTTAAGTAACTTAAAGGAATTAAAATTGAGATTGGGCGACAGTCTTTGTTCATGTCCACTCTCCCTACATAATTAACTTTGTACTGCAGAGACTGGACGTCATGAACCACATTAAGCTTAATGCTCTGAGTGCTGCTAGCCATTCTCATATTTTCTGACTTAACTCTCAATACATGTGTCACGGCCAGCAAGAGGTTCTTTTAGGATCAGGGAGTGTTAAGGATCCCAGGACAGGTGACAGGCAAAAAGGCACAGAGAGACCAAATTTGGTTTTAAGTCACTATGCATGTAACATTTATTGAAACATAATGAATAAAACAATCATTTCAAGTATCAAGAGTTCTTTTCATTCACTCACAATATTCACGCCCTCATATTCACAACACAATCCTTCACTGGACATTGATCAGACGTCTGTTGCCATGGTTCAGGAACTATAAGGTGAGACTGGAAAGTCCCTTCTTTTATATCTTTTTCATCTTCTTTTTTGAGGAAAACATGCTTTGATGGTTACCATGGTTTAGTTCAGGGTACATCCTGTTTGTACAGAACTTCTCCTGGCATATTTCATTCTCCTGACATATTTCATTGTCCTGGTTATGCTTGGTCAACATCTTCGCCTCGGTGTCCAAATTTCTCTCATTCCTCACCTCACCATCCAGGTTCCTCCTCCAGCAATCCTTTGCGCAGCAACCATTTTCTTTGGTTCTCTCAAGGCCTTGTCATTCCTGGAACCCATTCAGGAATTCAGCCATTCACTCACACATGTAGCTTGTCAGGGCATGTCTAGTGTATCTAAAGAGCTCTGCAATTTATCTTTGTTTCTATGCTTATTTACAGGTTGCCTTATAGAGTATGTACTCAGTAGACAACATACATAACAATAAAATGCAATTTTAAATCAAAATCTGACAGCATCACAGCAGCGATATCAAAGCATAGGATGGTTAAAAATCAGTAAAGCTGCCATGGAATATTACTGATAATCTCAGGATGTCTCTTTTAAATGTAGACTATAATGATTTTTAAAAACTCAAGAAAAAGCCATATAACCTAAACAAACTTTAAAAACTCACTTAAATAGAGTTTAAGCAGAGATAAGGCCATGCAAACATGAGTAGGCACTGAGTTCCACAACTTGGTATCACCACTAAGGCCTGGCCTTCCATAGCAGGCAATCGAATGAACCTTAGAGGCAACCAACAAACAGTTCTACTGAAGCTGATCTTACTGCCCCAGCAGGTCTCTATGGATGCAACTTTCCTTTTAAAAAAATGCTGCTCTAAGAATCAGCCAGTATTTCTAGCAACTGAACATGCCCTGTTGCTACTAGACTGTTTTAGTCCCTCTTGCCCAAATCTCTTTACCTTTCGGGGTATATACAGTACATGTGCATATGCCACTAATGAGATACCAGCCCCAAAACCCCCAATTCAGGGGTCATTCAAGGAGTTGTAGTCCCCAAAATTAAATTTTCCAAGCTGTAAAGTATGCTGTCATTTTCTGTTCATGTTTGTTGATCTCCATCCTTTATAAGGATATAAATCAGAAATCATATATTAGTCAACATTATGATAGTGACATATGCCAGCATAAGTTTACCCAGTGTCTACTTATGTCTTTTTTTTTTTTGTCATTGCAGATATTAGTCCCCTCCTCCAATTTCACAATGACCAAAGTCCCCCAGGCACTCCTGGTTTTGCTGTAATAGCCCCCATGAACATGGTTGACAGAGAGTAGGGGGAGGTCAGAGAAGCATCTGGCTATGTTCCACAGCCAGATGAAGATCAATGACATTATCAGCCAAGGCCCTGGTGGATCTCAGGGATAGTTTGGTGGACCCAAGAGAGGTCATATGACAAATCCCTCTGAGAGATGGGAATTGCTGAGGGAAGTTTTGACTGTTTCCTCTGATATCTGCCACTTGAAATAGTTGTCTCATTTTCCCTAATGGCAGAACTAGCCCTGCTGACTGGACAACTATACAAGCTGTTGTACTTTGGTAGTAATAGCCCAGACGAAGCCTCAGGTGTCACCTGCACATATTTAGAGAAAGATCCCCAGATCCCTGAACAAGAGAAATGTAAAACAGAAACAGTTTGAGCTGTATGTGCATCTTAAATATGGATCTGCTTGTACCAGCCCAGCATTACATCCCAAATCATCAGGACCTTTCTGAGATTGTGCAAGGAGAGTAGACAGTATGTCCCTTCTTCTGTGAATGACTTAGTGGCACTGTGTGTCTTTGCCCAATATCACACATGATCCCATCCACTGTGGTTGTTGTTATGTACTGCCAAGTCAATTACAATTTATACTGACCCTATTAATGAGAGACCGCCAAGAGCTCTAGTCATCAACTGCCCTACTCAAGTCTTGGCTTTACTCAGTGTCACTCAAACTTTTTACCTTTGGGATCTCTCTTTAAATCTACATGCTGATGACATGCCCCCCACCACTTGATGTAGTATGTGAATGGTTTATTTAGTGTGTTTATTCCCATTTGCACATTCATGTATATTCATGTTGTAGCATATTCTAAGGAAATAAAACTGTTAAAATTAGAACAGTTTTGTTTAAGAAAATTCAATATTTAACTCAATGCATGTGTAAATTTCACACATTAAAAAGTTTGGGGGAGGAAGAGGAGGAGGAGGAGGGATCAGTCTCATGTCCCCCCACCCTCTCTTGAGCAACTCTCATGCCCTCCTGGGGTCCCATCCCACCATTTGAGAGCCAATAGCTTCACTGATTGAATCAATCCATCTATAGTGTGATCTCTCTCTTTTCCTACTGCTTTCCACTTCACCAAACATTATCATCCTTTCTAGTGAGTCGCATTGTCTCATGATACATCCACAGTACCTCAAATATCTTCACTTCTAATGAAAGTTAAATCTTGAATTACTCTAAGACCCATTTGTTTGTCTTTTCACAGTGCATAGTATTTACAGAACTCTCTTCCATCACTATTTTTTAAAATAAGTTGGTTCTCCTCTTGTCAGCTTTCTTCACTGTCCAACTTTCACAACTATATATCGAAACTATATATAGAAACTATTCTGACTCTGGTATTTAATTACATACATTTACACTTGAGAATCTTATCTAGTTCCTTCATGGCTGCCCTTTCAAGTCATTGGTGATTATTACACAGGTGACAGGATGTCCTTGTCCCATCCCTGTCCCATCCTTCCTGCATTATCGCACAGAGATTATCACACAACATTGTTATTATCACGTCTGTGACACATTCTTATCCAGGGGTAGGCAACCTTTCCCCTTTAAGGGCCGAGGGACT
>CM034701.1:339435105-339457395 GCA_020142125.1 Phrynosoma platyrhinos
AGCTGAAGTCCCTCTGCCCTTAAAGAGGAAAGGTTGCCTACCCCTGTTCTTATCTCATGATCATGATAAGATTTTCAGATGACATCACACTTATCCCACCCTTCTCCCATCCCTGAAGTGGCATGGCATCATCAATTTGTATTAATGGAAACTTGCATTAATACAATGACAAGGCCACTGATGGGAGAAGGATTGGATAAGCACAGATGCAATAAGGATGGGGTAAGACGGAAGTGATCCCACCTTACCCCATGTGATAATATCCTTAGTCTTCTTCCAATTTCTTGATTACACTCTCCATTTTGCTTAATGACTGAGGTACAGAAAATCTTTAACTATTTCTATACAATTATCCATTTTAAAATTATATAAATCATCTGTGATCATTATTTTTGTCTTGTTAATATTTGGTAGTAACCCTGCTTTTGCACTTCAAATGACTGAATTTCAAAAACAACTGCAATGCCCCTTTTCACTTCCCTTTGTTAGGGATTATTCAGGCCAAACTTACTTCTCAAAGAGTGAAGCTATTCTGAACTCAGGAGGACCACCCAAATGAAAGCAGGCCATACACTCGCTAGGCAATACTGGTGAGATCAACAAAGAAGAAACCTCCTGCGGGTTTTTGCTTTCGATTGCACCAAACATTCATTAAGCTGGTCTCAAGCTGGTTCCTCACACAGCATTTCTCCTGTAATGTATGTGCTCCCCTACTGGAGAAGCAGCCAACATTTCAAGCACAGTTTAAGTGAAAAGCCTGAGCAACATTTCCCCCACCTCCAGAGTCATGTTATAAAACTGTGCTCATAAAACCATTACAGGCAACCTAGGTGGGTTAGTCCATGCTTATCATCAAGCTCCCCCCTGCCCTGTTGGGTAAGAAAACTAGGACACATTCTGAGTTGAAGAATGTGGGGTTTTAGAGGGGATATGTGGCAGGTCTTTAAAAGAGACTTCTTATGAAGCCTTAGAGCTATCTTGAAATCAGAAGAGAGAAAAAAATTAATGTCCCTGTTGATCACACCAGTACTTCTGGCTGCAGAGAGTGTTTGGAAATGTGTAGGTGCCAGTGCTGCACTACAGTTCCAGCATATTCCCTCCAGGAAAAAAAACCACCCTGCATTTTGTTTAGTCCCCAGAGCCCCAAATGAAGTAGCCAGGAATAAGCCCGCCACAGAGAGCATCTGTTCAGTTTCATGGAAGCTGACACTGACTAAATAGTTGTTGCTGGCACTGCCTGCCTGCTTTGGCAGCTTGGTACCACATGAAATCTCAGCAGAAGCCCTGAAGGAAAAGTTCTGAGGCACAGCACACACACAAAAAGCTGTTACTGGGATTATGTTTTATAGGCCTAATGTTATACCAGTGGGCAAAACAAATGGTAAAAGTCACTCAGTAAACCACACAGCCCCTCTTAAGCTGTGTGCTTTCCCATGTGGGTTCAGCATCCTGAAAGAGTCAGAATTTGAGTACTGCAAATCCAATTATTTTAAGGTCAACCCCCCCCAGCCACCCCAGTACTGTGTTTTCTGTGACCTGCAATGAGCAAGTCTATGTGCATGAATGGCTGCATGAAATGGCTGGTTGTCAGAATGGATTGACACACTGATAAGTTGGAATTGGCCATGGCTCCTCATACTTTCTACAATATTCCAACTGCATAAAAAGCTTTCAAAACTTAAACCTATTTGTGGATGCTGGCAAGTACCATGTTATTTCAAGTATGCAGTGGAATGGTATATATACAACAGCATGAAATCTGTTAAACTGCGTATTGATCTAATATCTGTTTTTTAGTCCCAACTAAAGTAGACCCTTCAACCAATTATTTGACTGAGGAGTTAAGATATAGGTAAAAGCAACTGATTTAATAGGATTCATACTGCTTTCTTAAATGTGTTGCTTGCAAGAAATTTGTTGTTGTTGTTAGCTGCCCTCAAGTCATCCTTGATTCATGACAACCCTGTAGGAGAGACATTTCCAAGATTCCTTATCCTCTACCACCCTACTTAGGTCCTATAGGCTCAAGCAAGTGGCCTCGCTGATGGCATCTAACCATCTTGTGTCTTACTATCTTCCTCTTTTTCTACCGCCCTCTACCTTTCCCAGCATCATTCTCTTTTCTAGTGATTCATGTCTTGTCGTGATGTGGCCAAAGTACAACAGTCTCAGTTTAGTCATCCTAGCTTCCAGGGAGATTTCTGGCTTGATCTGTTCTAGGACCCAATTGTTTGTCTTCTTAGCTGTCCACAGTATCTTCAGCACCCTTCTCCAGCACCACATCTCAAACAAGTTGATTTTCCTTCTATCAGCTTTCTTCATTGTCCAGCTCTCACTTTCATACATTGTGATGAGGAATACAATGGCTTGGACTATCTTCACTTTAGTGCTGAAAGTTATATCTTTGCATTTTAGGATCTTGCCTAGTTCTTTCATAGCTGTCCTTCTCATTCCTCATGTCCTACTGATTTCCTGACTGCAGCCCCTATTCTGGTCTATATTTGATCCAAGGTATGGAAAATCTTTGACTATTTTGATTTTCTCATTGTCTAGGATGAATTCTTTTAGCTCTTCCATGGTCATTATTTTTGTTTTCTTAACGTTTAGCATTAAGCCTACCTTGGCACTTCCCTCCTTGACTTTCTTCAGCTCCAGGGCCTTGTTGGTTTCGGCTAGTTGTATTGTGTTGTCACTTTCTTTCCACTTGAAAAGAAGTGTGTGGGGACCAACTTTGGATCAAATCTATCATTCCTGGAAAGGGGAGGCTCCCACACCCTACCTAGCCTATCCATCACCTTACTTATCCAAGGACCAAATTCACTTCGGGGCTGAACAGATTGCCCGAAAGGGGCTGTGGCAAGCCTCCCCTTTGCTCGCCAGATTGGGGCCACAGCAACCGCATACCATGGCCCCAAAGCTGGCACTTTGACACTCTAAAAAGAGCTGGCAAAATGCTGGTCCTTGTCACCATGGCTTTTTGGCATTTCTTTGGCGCAGTGCGTCTAAACACTGTGCCAAAAACACACCCTTTCACCACCCACCATCTGGTCAGGTGGGCAGCTTGACGGCAACATCAGGACAGAGTTGGGGCAGCTGATGTGCAGTCACCATGCCTCCACTCCACTCCACGCCAGCCTAAAGGGCCGGTCTATTCAGCCCCTTAATTAATTTAGGGAAGAGATGGTTGGAGGTGTGGATTTAAATCTCCCCTATCCAGGTATGGTGGGCCCAAACTACAACAGCTCTGACATGTTTACCTGTGAGTAAAAAAAGAATATAAGATTTTTTCTGCACTCTGTATTTATGTAACAACTCCTTTCAAATCTGCTATGCTCAAACAGGTGAGATTGGAGGGATGATCTCCTTCTCCCTCTACTGGCCAGAAAGGAGGTTTCTTGCCTCTTTGGACCTTTTTGTGCCCTATAACTTTTGGACTTAAATTGTCAAGCACACATCAGTTACCAAACACTGCCCTCCCACCCATCCCAGCCATACCAAGTGGTGAATTATTATTATTATTATTATTATTATTATTATTATTATTATTATTATTATTTATATACTGCCCGGTGGCGGACCAATCTAGGCGGTTTACAACATTAAAATACATACAAGTTAAAACAGTATAATGCCCTCCCCCCTTAAAAATTTATTAAACCATATCTCAATTAAAACCAAATAACAATTAAAACATAACAAGTTTAAGAGCCAACAACAAAACAATACAACTACATTTAGAACTGAGAGGATACTTATAAGGCATTTGTCTGAAACTTAAGGATTACTATCAGAAAGGAAAAGATAGAAAATCCAACAAAGAGGACACACACACACACACACACACACACACACACACACACACAAGGCTATGGATACTGGCAAGATTTCAATATTTAGCCTGATTTCTATTTTCTTATTTGTTCTTGACCTTTCTTATCTGTTCACTGGGTTTGCTGAAAAGAAGCTTCTTTGTATTTTATTTGGTATCTAACTTGAAGAGCTTGGAAAGGAATGTGTTGGGTTTTTTTTAAGGATAAAAAGAAAAGTTAGTTTTTTGGACTACATCTCTGGCGGATTCTGGTAGTTGTCCATACAATATCTTTCCCATTCTCTCGAACTGATATAATGACATGCTAAATCCTTTTATAACTGAACAGTGGTAGGATAGTGGTCTCAAACCCACAACACCATCCTAACACTGCTCACTTCCCATTGCTCCCTTCATATGTCAAGTATAATTCGTCTTTTCAACAGTAACTTTCAAACATTCTTTCTTCAAGAGAATTTAAAATCCATAGACAGACTAATTTTACTACATTCTTCACCAGCGTAAAGGTCTATTTAATCAAACATAATGATTTTTGAACAGTAGGGATTATTTATAAAAGCCAAGACAAAGGATGAAGTAAAGAAATCTTTCACCAGCAATGCAGAGAATCGGTGGAGCTTTGCTTGGTGCCTGTACCAGATGAAGGCTCCACCCAGCCTCACCACCACAGCCTCTGAAGTTGGCACCCTCAATTTAAGCTCCCAAGAGTTTAACAAGATGCTTGTGGTGTATAATAAACACAAAACCCCTCACATGCAAGACAGGCATACACATACACACATCTCTAACCCAACCCTATGGCATTTCCTGCTTCCAAATTTAATGGGCACCATACAACTCTGGGCTTTTGCTGTTCATGGTAGTTAAGTTATAACATGAAATTTGTGGGCGTTTTAAGTTCTAAATACAGAACAAAGAAGAGCACCATCTACACAAGAGCAGCCTCAGAAAATACATTTTAGCAGGCTAATGCATGCTCTCCAATACTCTTTGCTCTAGTTTTCCAACCTGAATATTACATTCTTCATTGAAGCAAAATGTCTATGCTTTCATCAAAATTCTTCTGAGGGAGCCTGGTTACTTTTCAAATGACTTATGCAGCCCACACTTCATTGGTTATCGTATTTTGGCTAATATACTTCCCATGTTTTTGTGGTAAAGTATGACAAGCGACTTGAAGGCACACACATACACACTCGTCATCAGATTTACATTTACATTTGAATAATAATGATGCACTGTTGCTCATCTTTTACCCTTCCTTATGATTGTCATTTTATCTACAACCCCCCCCCCCAAAAAATGGTTATATTCCCATTTATCATAAAGACTGGATAATTTCTTTTGCTAATGTATTTTTCATGACTGGAGAAACACATGCAGCCAAGCAATATCAGAGTGTGATCAAGATGGCAAAAATTATTAATGAGGAAGAACACACAAGCCAGGAGGGGCTGAAGTAGTTTGCTTTTGTCTAAGACTACTAGGGAGGGCAAGATTTTGTTTCTTCCCTTCCTCCCCCTGAATGAGTTAATATAGAGTGCAAACTACTTTTTGAACTTTATATACAGTTTGCAGCAACTGAAGCAAAGATAAAGGGGAAGAGTGGGAGGAAGAGAAAGAAACTGGGACATTTTAAAAGCAGCCAGAAAAACAGGATGATTGAGGATTAATCAGGACTGTCCCTGACAAATCAAGATAGTTGGAGAGCATGCTTCATTTCACTGAGGTTGAATACTTTCTCATATTCAGACAGTACAATCTTCAGTGGTGAACACTCTGGTCACATTTGTTCTTCAGTGCAGCCATGATGTTTTTTTAGACAGAGAAGATGCAAAAATATACCAGCTGGGGATCAAAACACTGATGCATCAGAAATAAGGAGAATAACTCTGCGACTGAAGTGGTTGTATCATGTTCTGCGTCCATTTTTGACACCTCAGCCAGTGACATTGGCAGCAGGAGAAGACAGACATGTTGTTGATCAGAAGGAAAACTCAGCTGGGGTTGGGATTACAACCTCTCCTGCATACGGCTGCACTCTCTCTCAAATATAAGATCCATAGCTTGGTGGTATTCTTGGACCCAGCATTTCTCCAGGAAGGCCAGTTACCCAGTTGCAGCCAGGAGTACCTTTACCCAATTGTATCTTTTCCCAGGGAAGGGCAGATCTGGCCACAGTGTCTCATGCCCTGTCTGCATAGGCCAAATAAAACAGCCTCCCTGTTCCCCATCCCTTTGGTGGGGAAACCAGATGACACATGGTGCAAGCCCTGCTTCTGGTGTGAACAGACAGGGAAACGCCCAACCCATTCAGCACCAAAACCAGGGTACACCCCTCTTAAAACACATTTTAAAACCTTACCAGTTGCTCCAGCTCTCAATTCCAAATCCAGGTGGCTGTTTGAAACGCATCCCACTGAGCTGACTGACACATCTGCCACTGCTGCCAGTCATTTGCTCTGAGGTCAGAACAAGGTGCCCAGCATACCTCAGAGTGACGTGACTCACAACAGCATTGGATGCTCTGGGCGGCTCACCAAGATGCGTGTGCAATCATGTGGCTAGCTGCAGAATGGAAGACCTTTGCAATGGTCTAGTGTTGGGGGCAGATCTGGAGCCAGAATATGCCAGATTTCCCCATGCCAGTGCAGACAGGAACCCTATTAGACTACTGCAATGCATTCTATGTGGGGCTGCACTTGGAGCTATAGTTTGGAAGCTACAGCTAGTGCAAAATTCTGCATCCAGACTGGTGTAAGGTCTGTACTTTAGAGACCATATATAATACTAGTCTTATAAGAACTTCACCAGCTTCCAGTTTGCTTCTGAGCTCAATTCAAGGTGCTTGTCTTGACCTACAAAGCCCTAAATGGCTTGGGATATCTGAAAGACCATCTCCTCTCATATGAGTCTCCCTGAAATCTAAGCTCCTCAGCGAAGACACCGTAGTACATCCCACCATCCAAAGAGACTAGGCATGTCCGCTAAGATGCTCTAGATATTTTAAACTGTTTTTAATCTTTAGAGGTTCTTGAACTATTTTAAAAGAGGAGTTTTGTTTTCTTTTAATTATTCTTAGTTGTATAGCTCATGTTTTAAATGTTTTTTATATATTTTCTATTTTTTGTACATAACCTCTGGGGCTCTGTTAGGTTGAGAGGTGATAAACAAATGACTTAAATAAAAATAATAATAAATAACACTTTTCACAAGGGAATTGTCAGAGCATGGAAAGGTCACGGTTTTGGACTGCAACCTCTCAGACCTCCCAGACAGCAGAGCCATTTGGGATTTTGGGAGCCATAGTCCAAAACAGTGATTTCCAAGTGGCGCAACTAGATAGAATGTCCCTCTTGCTATAGATGTGACACTACTAATGCAGTACAAGCCACAGTACATGACAATATCAGTTCTTATGGATGGTCTCTCCTGAACTGAGTGGTCTTTCATGGGAAACCAAGCTGGCCCACTCTATGGTCTCCTTTTATTGCAGGCGAAGACCTTTTTATTTAAACAGGAATGTTATGACAGTAGTCTTTTCAATGGGGTGTGTGTGCTGTATTTTTTATCTTTCATGTTATGTTTTAAAATGATTTCATACCATTAGAAGTAATGGCATTTTAATATGATAGCTTGTTGAAATGCATTTTAACTTTTTAAACATCATTTTTTACCTTTATCTTGTTTTAGCTTGGTTGTATGCAGCCTTGAGTCACATGTTAAGACAAATGTGGGATTTAAACAAACAACCAAATAAACATTGCTAAGTTTGTATTCTTAAATAAATGTTTGAAAGTTATTGTACATGAAGCTCATGTCAGTCTTCTAACTCTAAATAAGTTTCTCCTGTTCAGCTGCGATTGCTAAATTAAATCTGTTAAAGAACCTTCAAAGGACAAAGAAACATGAGCAAAATCCATGCAGATTTATTATTATTATAATATAAACATACCCTGAAATTTCCAAGATTGAATAAGTTACAGTCATATACAGGTTAACAATAGACACTGAGCATCATTTTAAGGAGAAGAAATTAATGGACTGGTTGCCACTTTGTTGAATTACAAAGCATCAGAGATGTCTGGTCAAAACTGGGAGGCCTACCAAAAGTTCAGGGGAAAAGTTGTGGACAGCAAAACAACATTTTGCTGAGAAAGTCTTCCCCCCCCCCCCACCTGCCCAAATCTACTCAAACTCTGATACAGTAACCTTAAACCATGGGTATGTGCATACATTATATTAAATATCGCTATGCAATTCTTTTTAAAATGAATATTGTATTTTAAACTCCCTTATTATGTTGTTGTATGCCTCCTCTGCACAAATTTTACCAAGAAAACTCAGTGATAAGTTCACATTTAGGCCGGCATAAGTCAGAAATGAAAGCACATAACAAGAACGTAAGAAGGAAGTTTAATATACAATATTCATATTTTTAAAAAATTGCACAATGATATACTGTGCACAAATCCTGCCAAGAAAACCCCATGATAGATTTGCCTTAGGGTCACCATAAATTGTAATCTAAACAATTTGAAGGCACACAACAACAACAACAACAACAACCTACACTTGCAAGTTGAACTTAGTTTGCTGTAATTGAAATAAACTGAGGAAAAGGGAAGAAAGAAGGAGGAAGAAAGAAAAATTGGGACATTTTGAACACAGCGGAAAAAGTGGCATGATCGGGTCTGTGACAGCCAAATGGGGACAATTGGAGGACATGCCCTCTCCTCAAGTTTTGTAATCTTCCCTATGGATCCAAAGAATTGGAAACACAGGATGGTAATGAATTAACTTGGGTTAAATCATAATATATTGCTATTTGTAATTTTAACCCAAAAAGATAGTTCTAAATGTAAAAATAGTTCTATTACCTGTTCAAAGAACAAGAACTATCATGGTCTTGAAAAAAACTATTGTTCTCTCATTATTTTGTGTTTTAAGCATCTGTATTTTGTTCGTCTTTCATCTCAGAATGATTAGGTTCTATTTGTAGTCCTTCTCTTATAAAAAAAAATCCAAAATATTCAGCACTGTTAAAATAAATGCATGCACACACTAAATGGAACCAAAATAAAGACCAGGCAATCTCAACTTCCCTTAAGGCTTGACACTCCTGATAAAATGTTACATGCCAATTTAGTTCCCACAATATTATTGTTTTTAAATCTGTGCTAGGGGGAAAAAGTGGGAGGGAGAAGAAATTTAAAAGAGCACCGCCTAATTCAGCAGCTACATCAACCTAAGGAGCTCTATGTTTGTGGTGAGAGAGAGAGAGAGAGAGAGAATGAGAGAGAGTTTAATGTGTCTTTCAAACTACCAGGAGCTTGACGGGAATGTTTGATGGGTTGTTTCCCCCTCCTCCCCCCTTTTTTTTCTAATTCTTTAGATTAATGTTGTCAGAGGTTTGTGGTGCAGAAAAGCTTCAAAAAAGTGATCCAGACATACTGGTTGGAGAAAAGGGATTTTAAGCCATCACACACTCCAGCAAGGTAATTCTGACCATTTCTCTATGATTCTTGTATACATCTGCTTTTGTAAGAGAGAGAGTGAATAATTCTAAATGTTGGATAATTAGCTGTTTTGCATACTAGCAGGATACCCTTCAGTGTCTTTAAAGCAGAATTGTGATCATTGTGATATGAATTTCAGTTTCTCCATTGTGATGTAAATCCCAGGCATTGTGGACCTGCCCATAAAGTATACAAACACACACGCACACAAATGCTGTGTTCACAAAGCTTTAATAAATATTCTGACACCTCAAAAGCCCTTCTGCAAGCAGGGCAGTATGCTTAGAATATGTCTAGCACTTTCAAACCTATATTCTTCTCAGGAGTAAATTTCATCTCCCATCCCTTCTTCTGCCTTTAATGACTAGAATTGCTCCATGAAAATTCCACAAATACCAGACTAATTTTCTGCAGTAATATATCTTTCCCTGATTTGGGTATCCAGTCTTCTCACTAGGTATTATATAACTTTGGGAAGGATGGAGGAGAAAAGGAACTGATAAAGCAATGTCTTTGTGCACTGTAGTAGTCTATGTTTCCCATCCTCAGTGCCCAAATATCTTTTTGTGCTGAATGGCTGCTATGCGCTAAGATTTTGAAGAGGTCTTACATTATCAAGCCTGTCACAGCAGCTCACTTCTTCCAGAAAGATTGGATTCTTGATAAGTCTCTACAATGTGATTTGTATCAGACCAGTAGCAACATGCTCAAACTGCTCCAAGGAATATTTTAGAGAATGAAAGAAAGCAGCCTGAAAAGTTGCTGATATTTATGGTAATTGCACCATTTTTGGTGCAAATTAAAGGATTGAAAATTTGGAAGTGGGGGAATCCCTTGAGGATAGTATTTCTTTCTTTCTCCCTCCCTCCCTCTCTTTCTTCCTTTCTTTCATTCTGTCTTTATTTCTCCCTCCTCCGTTACATTAATTGGAAAATCAAACAGGTTCCTGAGTGGCAAATGAGAAAGCAGCTAAAATGTCATCATTCATTAGCATGTGAAACTGGAGCAAAAGGAATTCAGTTAAGTCACAAGATTTTCCAGTGGAATTTCACAGCAAACATAATCAGACAGCTTGCATTCAGGTTGTGCAATGGTAAAATCATTGTTAAATGTAGCTTTATATATCGAACACAGAGTGACTTCCTGCTGTCCTTTAGGCAGTCATGAGTTTGTTTCAGCATCCAGTTCATAGTCAGATTAAACAAAACAAAGATAAACTTTGGACCAAACTGGGAATTTTTTTTTTAAATGACTAGATGATAGCATTATTTTCTGAATGCAGATTCCAGGCAGATTTTTATGGACAAGGTTCTGGTTATATTTTAATGGGATTTTATGAATTGTTGGGGGATCTGGAATAAGAAAGGAATGCATTCAACCTTCTTGTTCTTTTCTCATGAATAAAAATTAACTATCACAGTGTTTTAAAATGAATGAAAATGGACTAAAATAAACTATTAAAGTAGCATGATCAAATTATGTGTATGAGTGTGCTGCACATAGAGAGACGGATGGACAAATAGAGAAATCATATGTTTTCTAAAGTCTCCTGGTATCTTGATATCTGTTAAGTGTTGGAACACCAAAAGATCAGCTCCCATTTAAAAGTCAGGATCTGGGCCAGTCTGAAACAGTCAGAGAATCACATCACTGTGTATCCAAATTTAGCCCCAGTTCATCCACTGAATATTTTAGTTTATGCTTGATACCATATTACTTGATTTTACTGTTTGTATTTATTCTCTCCTTACCTTCCTCTTTCAACATGGATAATTGTGGTCTTATTGTAGATCTCGGTGTCTGGGAAGTTGATTAATCATGGCTTAAACTGGATTATTTTCTTTGAGGATGGAGACAAACTGAAAGCAGTCTGATTGGGATTAAAGGTCCATTTGTGGCTGCTGTCAATATAATATATACTAAGTGGAAAGGAGAGGACTAAATGATCCACATGGGCTGAATTTTTTGCATATATTGGTGGTAACATCAACCAAAAGGATGTAAAGATGATCCTGATCCTTTTTTGGATTCAGTACTTATTGCAAGGGGCAGGTACTCTAGATTTTGTGGGGCTCTATCATGCTTTAAAGTTTGTATGTTGTGACCATCGTGCTTTTACAGTTGCATTCCTATGGAGAAATTGAATGTTATATCTGGTTACTTTCTGTCTGTGAAAATAATTCACCTCCTTTATGCAGCTTTTGGGGATGGTAGTCTAGTAAAAACTCTTTGCTTGAAGGTCTAGGGCAGATTTTGTTAGACTGCAGCTCCCAGCATTCTTTACCATTGCTTATGCAGTATGGATACATCCTTAGGGCCTTTCACACTAAACAATTATTAGCACTACTATTCCAGGTTCACTGCCCAGACTGTATCCTATGGAATCCAGGGATTTGCAGTTTGGAAAAGCTCTGGAACAATGGCTCCCAACCTTTAGCCTGCTGGATGTTTTGGATTTCGTTTCCTAAAAGTGCCAACCAGTATGGCCAATGATCAAGAATTCTGGGAATTGAAGTATAAAGCATCTGGATGACTAAAGATTGAGAACCACTGTTCTACTGCTCTCTGGCTGAGAATTCTAAATACCTCTCCTTGAACTAAATTTCCCAAGAGTCCATATAATGGAAGCATGGCAATTAAAATGGAATCATAATGCTATAATTGCATGGTATGAAAGGGCTTCTAAACCTGCTTAGCTTCATCACAGTTGTTGCATTACATTATTTTTTGAGTCATTCATAGGTATCTGTCCTCTAAGCTAAACCATGTTTTGCAGGGAAAATTGTAAGAAGTGTTCATGCCTCAGTATAAACACATTTCAAGGTTTTTTCTGGCTGTTAATAATTTCTTCTGAGAAGCACAATACTGAATATACTGAGCCTAATCTGATATATGTTTCTCCCACACAAATTCCAATGAGGAAAAATGCAGTGATTGTGGAAGCAATGGCTGGGAAACTGTGTTCAAGAATTATTACTGGCTAAGTCAAGGCAGTGCATTCCTCTGGCTGGAAAGACTTGGCATCCAATTAGTCTAACAAGCTATTAATGTCAACTGTTGTTTTGTTTATTTATATATTGTCAAGAATCATAAAGTATTTATTTGTATATTTCTAGTTAAGAAACATTCATCATGTGGTATTTCTGCAGGAATCAAAGCATTTAGCAAGCTGACGTCTCCTTCAATGTACTAGCCAGAGTTATTAGGTATTCTTTGTCTTTTGAAACCAACATTTTCTTTATGAGGTAGGTCCTGTGCTTTAGTGGTAAATTCTGAAGTGGAGTTAGTCCCTTTCCCCACATTCCCAAGGAGAGCCCCAAAATGCAGTGGAACAAACCAGTTCTAGACATTTTCACTTGTAGCAGGAGGAGACCACTTGTCCACCAAGACATTTTTCTGCCTATGGCCTCATCTGCACTGGAGAATTAATGCAGTTTGACACTGCTTTCACTGCCATGGCTCCATGCTATGGAATCTTGAGATATTTAGTTTGTTGTGGCACCAGAATTTTCTGATAAAGAAGGTTAAATGTGTCACATGGCAGTCAAAGGTGTGTTAAACTGCATTAATTCTGCAGTGCAGATGCAGCCAGAGTGGTCTGAGTGTTGATTTACAACTCTGGAGACCAGAATCCTCACTTGGTCATGGAAATGCACTGGGTGGCCTTGGGCAAGTCACACACTCTCAGCCTCAGATGAAGATAAAGGAAGGCAAAGGCAAACTCCTGCTGAACAAATCGTGTCAATCCCGTGATAGGTTTGCCATAAGTTGGAACAACTTGAAGGCATACAACAACAATTTCTGCAGTGCAGATGCAGCCTAAGGCAAATCAAAAAGCACTCTCCTATTCCATATACAAAAGCTAGGTACAGGATTGGCAGATGGATCTCCCTTCAATACTGCCACTATGATAGGGCCTTTGACCACAGCTGAGGGCAATAGAGGCAGGGTGAGCGGACATCCTCTTTCTGTCCAGGAAGAATTCCAAAATGTCCTCCATGTTGAGCATAACTAAAAAGCCCATAGATTAATGCCGTGTTTTCTGTTCCCCTTCAAGAAATGTGTCCACTCGGCAGCCTGTCTGTGCTGAAAATAGGGGGTTAGGATGGATCCTTCTATTTTCCTAGGAACAACAGCAGATAGGTTTTGCCCCCAGAACTTGTGGTGCATTTCTTTCTTCGAGGGCAGCAAACACTTTAGGCAATGGGCTGCTTGAGGACTCAATGCAAATATTGAAAAGGTTTTTTCCCCTTCATTTCATCACAATGGACAAATGAAAGGAATAATTTAAATGTAGATTCAGTTAAGGCTTTGATGCTAGTAAAGTATCATTTTAAGCATTTGACTTGCTTAGAGCTAAATATATTGCAAATCGATAAGGCATTTTAACAAAGATATGTTCATCAGAAAAATACAGTTGAGTATATAATAAAACACAGTATGTATGTAAATAAAAAGGTAAAGCTATTCCCATTGACAAGGTTGTCAAGTCATGTTCAACCGTAGGAGGCGGTGCTCATCTCCATTAATAAGCCAAAGAGCCAGCGTTGTCAGAGACTACTCTGAGGCCATGTGGCCAGCATGACTACATAGAATGCTTTTTACTTTCCACCAAAGTGGTACCTATTTATCTACTTGCATTTCCATGCTTTTGAACTGCTAGGGTGGCAGAAGCTGGGACTAGTGACAGGAGCTCACCTGATCATGCAGCACCTGGGCCTCGAACTGCCAACCTGCCAATCTTCCAATCAACAGAGTCAGCGTCTTAACCATTTTAAGCCAATACACCATATGAAATGAAGTCATGTTTGTATTAGCATTTTTAGCTTTTATTTTGTAAAAGCCTATGTTTTTCTTGCATGTCCTACATTTTGAGGTGCCTTGTCCTCCTTTGCAGTTATGACATCTGGTTATCATGAGCAGAGGAGTCTATGGGCTGGAGGACATGTTGTGTAGCGTACCCAGCTTTTTTCCTCCAGGACAGAGGACTGAAGATCAGAAGGAATGGTTGGGGGCTGTTACTGGAAAATAGTTGTAATTTGCTTGGTCCAGGTGAAGGGAGAAATCTGGCCATATTGCTTGTCAGAGCAAGGTAAGCGCCTTAGGTGGCAAATGCCATGATAGCCACATCAGTTCCTTCACCAGGACCAAGTAAACTACAACTATTTTCCACTGCAACAGGGATAGTTCATAATAACATATTGTTGTTGAGAAAATCTGTTATCCTTCTTGTTGTGTGCCTTCGTGTCATTACCAACTTATGTCGACCCTAATGTGAACCTATCAGGGGGTTTTCTTGGCAAGATTTGTTCAGAGGATTTGTCTTTGCCTTTCTCTGAGGCTGAGAGAATGTAACTTCCTCAAAGTCACTCAGTGGGGTTCCATGGATGAGTGGGGGTTCAAACCTTGGTCTCCGGGGTTGTAATCCAATGCTCAAACCACTACACCATGCTGGCCAATAACCTTTCCACCCTCCTAATGTCAAGATTTCAGCTAGGCTCCATGCTGATCAAAAAACGTCTGGGCACCTCAGCCCTACAAGCCTCCCCCTACACCATGCAAAGTGGACTGTTGTGAAAATTACTTCTGAATGGCTGTATTTTTCTATTTAGTTGGTTGGCAAATGATTGCTTCCCAGATTGCAGCTAATGCATCAAAGACACTATGTAGATTGGCTGGTTAATATCTCACTAAAATGTGTTGGCAAGTGAAATGAACAGTGTATGTTGACAACTAGGATGCTACTAGGAGGGCTTTACTGTTGTGTATGGGGAAGGCTGCGTACACATCAGTTCCTCATACTCTCAAAGGACCCTTTTGGAAACTTGGAAGTTGGACCACATTTTATTTGCTGCACTTTCCTCCAAGATTGCTGTCTATTAAACGGGTGGCATACAGGAGAGCTGTTGCGAAGGAAAGCTTTATATCCTGGCTCAGCTTGTTTCCCCATGTAAAGAACACTTGGTATTTGATAGAATTACCTCTGTCTACACTGAAAGAGGAAGCAATGCCTTTTCCTAGAGCACCTGGGTGCTCATTTGTGATGTACAAAAGTTAACAAAATAATCCTCACTTAACTGAGTGCAGTGAAAACCTTTGCCAACTGGAAGTAATGCCAAAGACAGGGAAGGGAATGTTATTCCTAGAGGCTAGAAAGCTGTCATAAACACTAAAGGAGGGGTGTGTAAAATGAACAAAACTAGGGCCGTCCCTTTAAGTATGAACATTTGAAATTGATATGCCCTAATTTATTTGTCAAATGCCCCCAGCTAACCAATCTATAGACTGTTCAGCAATAGGAGAGTACATTTTCACTTACTTTATATAAAACAACTGTCTAAATCTTCTGTGAAATCTCTTTCACACCTCTTGATTGGTTCAGTTTTCCTGGGTCACTTCTTCTGACTTTAGAGAAGTGATGTTCAGCAAGCTGTTATTAGACTGAGATGGCCCCATGCTTTGCAGTTAGGGCAAATTGGACGTGAGTGGCATGGCAAAGGACCAAATGGACTAGGAATGAATGGCAGCCTTTGTGACTGGCAACCTTTCTGAGGCAGTGATCTGATAGCAGGGCGTAACAGATCAAAGTCATAGGACATCTTATGGTCCTGCTCAAATGCAAATCTAATGAAATGTCTAAAATCTTAACTTTTAGGTTGATTCTCAAATACCCTCAAAATGATATATAAATATAAACTAATCAAGCAGAAAGAAAAAAACCTATTATTACATTCTTGGTCATAGCATGGAGCCATATCTCTTCATATTTTGATAAAATGACTCATTGCGTCAAGTACTACAAACTGGCTTTATGTACAACAGAACAAACAGTGATTGTAGAGGGAGCTTCAATGGGATCCAGTCCTGACCAACAAGGTTGAACTGACTGGCTTTGCCTTTGCGTTTACACGGGAGGGTCTATTACTCATTCCACTGTCTAGGGATGGCCAATGGAAATTTGCAATAAATGTGAATGTTTCAATGACCAGGGGAAAATCTAACTCCATTCCTGCTATTGCTCTTCAAGGAACCTGCAGGGTACTTCAAACAAACATCAGAGATAATATGAAAGCTGTCATATACCAATCCCAAGAAATGAGTGTTGTATATGTTCCATTTTCCCTCATTTCCTAGACATAATCCCATAGTCCCATCTTCTTTTTCACACTACATAGTTATAGCAAAATGATTCCCCTTTAACTGCCATGGCTACATCCTATTGAATTCTGGGGTTTATTGTTCAGGGAGATGCTTGGAGCTCTCTGGCAGAGAATTCTAAACACAAGTCCCTAAACTGCAAATCCAAAGATTCCACAGCCATGGCACTTAAAACAGAATAAATGCACAGTTAATTCTCGAATAAGAAAGTGCTCCCAGTTTCTTGGTATTTGTTGGTAAATTTGTTGCTGTTTCAGAGGAAGGAATTGGCAAAATCACCCCTGAGTATTCCTTGCCTAAGAAAATTCTATGAAATCTATGGGGTCTCCATATGTCAACATTGAAGGCACATACGTGCACACATGTCTCCACCTTGATTTCTGCCTCCATCTAAGAGGCAAAATCCAAAAGGGGAACTTTCCAAAGCACTGCCTTTGTAGCATCTCAACTTTCCCTCCTGTTTGAAAAGAGCTGCTTGGCCAGAGCCATGTCTGAAAAGCAATATGTTTCCCCATGTATTCTCCCCCTCCCCACATACACACTTACCATAAGTTTATGCTCTTCCCCAGCTACCACCAGCTGCTGTTTGGGGCCCCAGAAAGCCTGAGGCAAATCTGAGATGGGAGCTGGTTTAGGTTCATGTTCATCCATCTAACTCTCTGCCTGTAGAACAAGAATGAACAACACCCACGTCACCCTGTTTAATGACGGGAAGATGATGCTCTCCTGAATTTAGCACAAAGGGGTGTGAGCCCAGTCGCATTGTCTGTTCAATGATTTTTGTTCGTTTTGATGTTTTAATTATATGTTTTAATGATAATTATTGATTTAATACTTTTTTAAGGGGAGGGAAGGTTTGGGGGTTTTGGATAGTATTTTAACATATTGTATGGAATTTTAACTATTGTAAGCCGCCCTGATTGTTTGACAGAGGGGCAGGATATAAATAAAAATTATTATTATTATTATTATTATTATTATTATTATTATTATTATTATTATTAATATCTCTTTGCCTAGATGTAGAGACAACAGAAACAACTGTGATGTTGATTAGTGACAGAGTTTACAAAAGTTATCTCTTGGGACTACATGGTCCATGGAAATGCTAACTGGGGGTTTCTGTGACCTGTTGTTCATCAACTTTTCCACACCAGAGTTTTGAAATGAAATGATGGTGACATGAGTCATGATCTTCAGGCAGGGATTTTGCATGACATTAGGGTTTTTGTTTAAGCATTGACCTTCCTCCTGGTTGCACTCCAAAAATAATCTGTTCATTTGGCCATTCCTGATACTGCTCTGCTTCTTTTGTCCATGCCACATTGCTTCTTATTTACTTTCAGGCTGATGTAATTGGAGGTTGTGGATTAAGGGACTGATTTAAGGGTGTGTGATGCCAATGGTACACATGCCACAGACTCTCTCAGTTCACATCCAACTGGAGAGGCAAGGAGATGATCTGGGCACCCAAGTCTGACTTGGCATGAACCAACTGTGGCATGACATCAAGGTTAAAAAGGTGTGCTCTGCCATCCCTTCTGGGCAAGAAAACAAGCTGAACCTCAATGAAGAAAACTCAATATTGTGTTCAAAGTGGGATGATGAATCGCACTGCCACAATTTTGGAGGAAGGGAGAAGGTGACATTCTGTAATGGTGCTGCAGCTGCACAATTTCCCCCAAAGAGAAAGGTGGGGCTCTGTCTACCACCAATCTTTGTGTGACAGTGCAGCTATTGGGGGGGGGGGAGATGCCGTGAGAGCATGTGCTCAGTCACTTTTTTAAAAACGTTTCATATAAAGACATGACTTTAGTGTCATTTTTTCCAGAAGTAAAAGCTTTTGTGCATGTCTGATTATGGGATCTTGGTGTGGGGAAATGCCATATTGCACACTTTAGCTGTACAGTTTTAAAATAAAGGGTGGGGAAGTTCAGTGTATAGCTGAGGTTTCCTAATATAGCAAAGGAGTAGGATGAAAAGCAGTATGAGCATGGATGGCAACTGAGGGATTACTCAGATGGTGAAAATAATCCAGGATGAATCTGGGTTGAATCTCCATTGTTCACATCTACCCTGAATGCACCCAGTTAAGTTTGGGGGGACTGCAAAAAAAAAACATATTTAATCTAGGATAATTGATATTGTTCTTTTCCTCCAAGTTTTTTAAAAAGATCACATTATCAGTACTGTGAATAACAGATGAGAATAGACTCGAATAGACCTGGGATAAAACTCTGCATGCCTTGAATGTGCTTTGAATGTATTCATTTCATCGACTCCATCTTTATTCTAATGCTTGCACATGTGTGTGACCAAACTTGCAAAGATGTGCATCGATGCAGTTCCATATTGTGATTAACAAACTCAGAATGCGTAAGTGAAATTATTTGTATTGTCACACTAAAAAAATATGTCTGAATGAGCCCTGAGTTAGAAGACCCAGAAGGAGGAGGAGGAGGAGGAGGAGGAGGAAGAAGAAGAAGAAGAAGAAGAAGAGAGAATTCAAAGGAAATCTATTTTTCCCTTTATTTTTCAAAGCTCTTTCCCCCTCCCCCAAAAAATAATAAAATTAAATTATGAAATATTTTCTTTTAGAATGATAAACATATAAAACAATTAAGACAAGATGTTCACATACTTACCCAAAATTATTTCTGAAAGCTATGTAACAGTCAGAATTTTATGTAATATTACGATCAAGATCAAATCACTGCACTTCTTGGTCTTGGTTTTTCTTTTTATGAGAATGAGTGCTCTATGTCTGCTTGACACCATGAAGGAACAGAAGAGACAAAACTGTTTTCTTTGGTTGGATCTGCACTGCAGAAATAATCCAGTTTAACACCACTTCAACTGTCATGGCTCAATGCTATGGAATTCTGGGAATTGTAGTTTGTTGTGGCACCAGAGCTCTCTGACAGAGAAGGCTAAATGTCTCACAAAACTACAGTTCCCAGAATTCCATAGCACTGACCTATGGCAGTTAAAGTAGTGTCAGGATGGATTATTTTTGCAGTATAGGTACAGCAAACACTATTATTAAACATTAAAAATGTTAAAATTCACTAAAAGATCATATACAACCCTTAAAAACAGCACCGCACAACATGAAAACCCCACCCCTCCCAGTTTTTAAAAGCCTGATGGCAGAAAAATGTTTTGCCTTGTGACAGAAAGAGAGCAAGGATGGAACCATACTGACCTCCCTAGAGAAGGAGTTGCAAAGTCTGGGAGCAACCACCAAGAAGGCTTTCTCTCTTGTTCCCACTAAATGAGCTTGAGAAGAAGGGAGGACAGAGAGACGGTTCTCTCCAGATAATCATAGAACTCTAATGGGTTCATAAAGGGAGAAGTAGTCCATCAAATAATCTGGACCCAATTTTATATCTCTGGATAGAAATACAGGAAAGCAGTAACATAAGACTGCCAGAAATAGTGCACATTAAATTGAGGCACTGCCCTGGCTCAGTGCTAGGAAGTCATGGGAATTGTATTTTTTTCTGGGACATTGAGCCTTCTCTGTCATAAAGCTCTGGTGCCACAATAAACTACATGATTTCCTAGCACTGAGCCAGGGCAGTGCCTCAATTTAATGTGCACTATTTCTGGCAGTCTGCAAAGGCCCATAGTGAGTACAAAAAGTGTACATTCCCACTGCTCTTCCACAGCCTTTCCCAATTGGAGGGAGAAGTGTGAAATGTCCAGTGCTATTTCTAGAATTAATCCAAGAAAGCCTCCTATCAACAAAAGAGACCAGTGAAAAAAGGACCATAAAAGTAATTTCCCTAAACTCTATATAAAGGGATCTTGTAGCCCCTTTGAGACTAACTGAAAGAAAGAAAGAAGCTGGTAGCCTGAGCTTTTGTAGTTGAGCCTACGTCCTCGAATGCATGCAAGTTCTGATTAGCAACACTGTGGAAAACCTATATAAACTGTGCAAGGTTATATGGAATTCTCCTCTTAAGCTCTCTTCTATAGAAGATGTCAAGCTTTGTGTGGACATGTAAGAAAAATTCATAGAATCGACCCTGAGGTGTTTGTTACGGAACCACAGTCTTACACATACATTCTTTGCTCCTAGACTAAATATATATCTTCAGGGCAATGTTAGCATTGGGCAAAGATTGCCTGCAAGGAGCATAATGCAGTATTTACATAGTACTTTGCTTTCTTTTGAGACCAGAGAGACAGCTAATTCCACTTCATTTTTAAAGTTTTAATTTTGGTTTTTAGCCAATGGTGGTGGTGGGGGGGGGAGTAGATCTGGAAATCCTGGATTCAAGTCTTGCCTCTGCTATAAATGAACTTTCATGGACCAGGGACTTTGGTTCTTCAGGGTCATATTTTGCTATAAAATCCAAAGAGAACCCAACCTATAATGTTAATGTTCTGTAACATTGTCATTTGAAGAGCTGTAAACAACGGCCTAAATTTAATATTTCCCTAATAGAGGAGATCCATTTAAATTGATGGGAACTTAGTAGGTCAACACTTCAGGTGCATTTATTATGTTTAATTTAGTTAATTTTATTCATTATTCATTGAATGTATTTTATAATGCAGTGTTAGTTTCAATTGGAGGCAAGAAGGTCATGTTATTTTATTATGTTATTTTATAGCTGTATTGTTGTATTTTTATGATATTACCTGTCTCAATCCTTCAGGGAGAGACAAACTATAAATAAATTTATTATTATTATTATTATTATTATTATTATTATTATTATTATTATTATATGGATCTACTCTAATCTGGAGACTAAAATTTGGATTTATGCCAATATCAACAAATTTCAACCTTTTGCCATATAAAGTTGATTTTTGCAGACAAAAATTGGCTGTGACAAAAAAAAAGTCCCAATATCTATCACTTTTGGCCATTGGGTTACCTTTTTTTAATTTTTTGTCCTAGCCATTGTAAAATTGTTTTGGGATTAAAAATATCTTGGGTTCTCGCCCACCCCAGAGAAGCATGATGCAGCAAAGCAGAAGTGATCAAGACCAGGCTCGGTGGGGGTGATGGAGACCGGAATTCTCAGTAGGTATAGGGAAAATATATTAACCCCTAACACAAACAGTAATCATAATACTAATCCTACCATAAACTAGGGATTTTATCCTGGTAAATAAGGTTATCATGACACCTTTCTGCAGGAAGATTGGAGAAAGCAAGGAGGAATCTCTAGTCACATATTTCCAACATTGTCATCAGCCTCTCATTCCTGGCATATTTTAGGAAATACTCTAAAGGCACTAGCCTGATCTTGGAAGCTAAGTAGGGTCAGACCTGGTTAGTACTTGTCTGGGAGACCGCCAAGGAATACCATGGGAAGAAAATGGCAAATTTCAGAGGAAGGAAATGGCAAACCACCTCTGACTATTCCTTGCCTACAAAATACCTGTGAAATTCATGGGTTCACCATAAGTCAACAGGTGATTTGAAGGCACACATATGCATGCATGCATGCACGCACACGCACACACACACACTATCAGTCACAGTTAAACTGATGCACATCTGTAAAGTAAATGTGGTCATTGTTTGCCCAGAGGCAAAATATTGAGCCTCAGTTTCCCATTTGTAAAACAGGAATCATGGCCACAGCAAACCTAAAAGGTGATATGCACTAATGAACACTAGCAGTAAGGTTCAGGATTTTGAATTCTGAATGTGTTACAGACCACTTCAGATGACCTAAGTTTTGCATTTGGCTCCTTCAAAATAATATTCTCTCTCTCTCTGGACGTTTTCACACGGGGCTTTAGACGGAGGCAATCCTA
>CM034701.1:339466427-339482222 GCA_020142125.1 Phrynosoma platyrhinos
GATCCCATGGATAGCCAAAAAGACAAACAAGTGGGTCCTAGAGCAGATTGAGTTGGAAACCTCCCTGGAAGCCAAGATGACCAAACTGAGGCTGCCGTACTTCAGACACATCATGAGAAGAGAAGACTCATTAGAAAAGACAATAATGCTGTGAAAGATGGAGGGAAGTAGGAAGAGAGGAAGACCACATGCTAGATGGATGGACTCTATTAAGGAGGTCATGGGTATGGATTTTCAGGATTTAAGTAGAGCAGTGGAGGACAGGGAGTCTTGGAGATGTCTCATCCATAGGCTCACCATGGATCAAGATGAACTAGAGGGCAGTTAACAATAACAAAAAGCCCTTGAATGTTATCTATATTTTCTGTCATCTCCTCACAAGATATAAATAACCCTTCATCCTTTGCTCAAGTATTTTTATTTGTCTTGCAAATAGTTTGGGAGCTCCTACTTCAAAAATTTCTGAAGCTTGATTCAAATAGATATGTACAGAATATAGATAATGAATAAATACAACAATGATGCAATGGGATGTTATATATTTAGGCATTGTCCTTTAGTGGCTTTACATAGCCCCATCTAAGAAGACCTTAAGATGCAATGTATTAATAGGCAGGCCATCTTTTGAGTATCTTTAGATTTATCCTGGCTAGGGGAAACAGAATTGTAGACCAAAACATCTAGAGTAGCCAAATGTGGTAACTCATGGTGTCACATACACCCCATCAACCTCCTCCCATTTCACACCATAAAGAATCCTTAGTAATGCTTTTCTGCATCAATATTACTCATAAATGTAATTCCCATATATCACTGAATGTAATGCTAATAGTTGTAACATAAACAACTAGCAAAATTAAAAATTAAATTAAATTAAAAATTTAAATGATACCTTCAAATTACAATATCATAAGCACAACCTAAATGTATTTACATATATATAGTGAAGATTTGGTCAAAAATGTGATGTTTTTAGAGAAAAAATTAAAAGAATCTTTTTTAAAAAAAATACATTTTTAATTTGTTTTTTTTAATTGAAATTTGAAATTTTAATTTTAAAAAAATCTGGGGCCTCTCTTTTCTCCTCCCACTGAGTTTCACCCCATTCCCAGCATCTCTTAAAGCATTTTAAAGGGAAGCAGATGAATGCCTCAACCCCTTTCTGCCAAAAGGTGTTTGAGGAGCAATGTTGTCACCCCCCCCCTTAGGGAGTCATCTGGGGCAGTCCATACACCATGCACCCCCCTAGTGATGCCACTGCAGTAGTCAACACCTGTGGTAGAGAGATACAATGTATCCATTTCCCTAGTAAGATATTAAACTGAGGTGGTTTAGCCCAGACCCTGAATCATTGCTTTGTGTGAAAGCTAAAAATATCCTCTTTCTTCATATACAACCACCACTTGAATTCTGTGGCCACAGCAGATCTGCATCTACAGCAAACTGATGGATCAATGCTTTACCATCTAGAGTTATATGCACTGAAGGAATGTGCTGTGATACAAACACACAAAACCTGGGTTTTAAACTCACTTCTTAAACACTATATATTATTTCTTATGGGTACTAGGAGAAAAATAATGGCATAAATGTGTATGAAAGGCAGCTAGCTCGTAACACTATTGTGTGGATGCCCTCTGTAACAGAAGGACGTCAATATTAAAATTAACTTCATACTTGTGTATTCTCAGATGTTCCTCAGCTCGATTGTGACATAAAAGCTGCGAAGATTATCAATCCTGAATTTATTGCAAAGTGTCCCGCAGGATGTCAAGATGTGAAATATCGAGTCTATGGCACTGATATCTATGCTTCTTTTTCCAGTATCTGTGGTGCTGCTATTCACAGGTCAGCAAGGTTGATGTTCAGTCTAAGACAAGGTGCAGAACTCAAGCAGAAGAGTTACACTTACAGGGTGTGAGGAGGATTCTACAAATGCAACAAGCGCCCTACAATCAATAGCCTAAGGCTAATAATCTTTTCACTGTGTTGATTTGCACAGATAGCCTTCTAGGAATAAACAGAAACATAACATAAAGAGAGTTCCCAGTAGGTCTGTCCAGCTTTCTTCCAGTTTTGGAAGTGAAAGGCAAGATCTATGCACCACTGGACTTAGCATTTGTTCAAATGTGCTCCTCCTTCAGGCAGGATGAGAACTTTAACCAAATTGTTGTGCATAGAAGAAAGTGGGATTCATACCTTTGTGAGAAAGAAATGAATCTAATGTATATGGCAAAATCAGGCAGGCACACTGGGCTTCATAGTGAAGAATAGATTCCATAGTGGTAGATTCTTTCTAAGGATGTAGGGCAATGGCAAACCCCTTCTGAACAAATCTTGCCAAGAAAATCCTGTGATAGGGTCACCTTAGGGTCACCATAAGTTGGAAATGACTTGAAAGTTCATAACAGCATTTTCTGCACAGGAAACAGTGGCCAATACCCTGCATCATTAGCCATAGCTACAATGAAGGAGGTCTGTCATTGTAGCTACTTCTGACAATGCTGTCCCCCAAGAACCTACCTCCTAAGCCAGACAGCACCTTAACCAAAGGCTTTCCAAGGTACTGCGCAGGAGGGCACTGAAAAATGATAGCTGAAGCCCTCTTCCAGTTGTCAGGAACATTGAGACAGTCATGGAGAGATCCTTGCAGTCCTGCTACAACTGCTTCTCTCAATGTACTCTGCAACTGTGAGATTATTGCAGATATCATCCCCAGTGCCCTGATCTTTAGTGCCTTGGAAACCCTTTAGTTGGGTGCTACTTGGCTTAAGAATTAGTCTTAATTGTCACATTCAATCATTAATTACCATAAGCATGAATCCCAAAAGATACAACATTTAAAGTCCAGCTTATGATCTAGTAAATTCAGAACAGGAAGCCAGCCAGCATTTTCTGCACAGAAAATAACTGCTGTTTTCCATGCAAAACAGCCCATGTGAAGTTTACACAGAATAAGTCTTAAACATCAAGATTCTCATCAGTCCATGATTCTCTTTGCTAGCATTTACCATTCCTCAAGAATCCTGTTTTTCAACCATTTAAAAATGTTTTTGAATTTCCATTTGTAACTCTTTCCTTAGACTTTCTGGGAAAGTTGTTAGTGTTATTTAATGAACTATGGGATTTTTAAAACACAGCTGACTAAATAAAACATCTTCAGAGAACATCAGAGAAAGTATTTGGGCTTGGCACATTCCAACTTTACAATTACCTTTAATCCTGGAATTATCAACTATCTTGCCGATGGCTTTGGTCTGCAGTGTAGGGTTAATGAGCAGCAGAAAGCACAGGTCAATGCAGTCAAGGTGGAGGTGAATCTAGCTCAGAAATGTTTTCTGTTGGAGGGGGGTTGGAATAAGTTCAGTCCTGCTATGGGGAGGTAAAGAAAGAGAAAATTCATTGGAAGCATCCTTTTCCCTGTAAATCCTCCTTACATCTGTGTCAGCAAGGCATTACTTTTGACTTGAACACATTACTTCTGCAGTGGTACGATTGACAAATCTGGAGGGAAAATCCTTGTTCAAAAAGTCGCTGGACAGTCTGGTTATATGGGTAGCTTTTCCAATGGAATCCGATCACTGTCTTTGCCACGATGGAGGGAGTCCTTCATTATTTC
This sequence comes from Phrynosoma platyrhinos, assembly GCA_020142125.1. Classification (NCBI taxonomy): domain Eukaryota; kingdom Metazoa; phylum Chordata; class Lepidosauria; order Squamata; family Phrynosomatidae; genus Phrynosoma; species Phrynosoma platyrhinos. The sequence continues at coordinate 339,470,047 of CM034701.1, forward strand.
AGGTAATGCTACATCTAATCCATTCATTTTACATTTACATTTACTTTACTCTTCTCAATTCCACTAAGCAGATGATCTGACAATAAGCATGAGAAAGCAGAACTGAATCATCGTTACTTGTGCAATACTATTTTGAGGGACTATTGGGATTTTTTTTTCTTTTGGGGAAACTTCTGAGTAGTTCAAAAGTCAGAAGTTGAAACTTCAAAGTTCAAGGAGGTATGATTCATACTGTAAATAAATTTAGATGGGTAGCATTTTACTTGAGAAGCTGAAATGTCTCCAGCACTTTCTTTTAGGGCTCTTTCCACATTTCCCAAACAGTTTAAAACAGACAACAAAATCATCATTACAACAAAGAAGAAGCTGCTCCTGGGCTTCCATCTTCCAAGTCAGGGAGAGGGCTTGAGAAAGAGGACATCCTAACAAAGGGGAGAGGAATTGTTGAGGATCCTCTACTCTGTTTCTCTACCTGGTGGCACCCTACCTACTTTTTCCAAGCCACCTTGTCTACTTGGAGAGGAAGGCTGCAGCTGCTTCAAGTTCCTGGGAAGTTTCCCCTGCCTCTTTAAATGTTCTGATTTTAGAAACACTGAACATATTGTCACACTAAGAAAGAAAACCAGTTTGAGATGTTGTCATCATTGAAGGACAAGTCTACATGGGTCAAATCAACTGGTTTTCCCCCACTCTCACTGTGATCTGTCTTCACAATGCTGGGCCAAAACCCTGATTCAACTATGGACTGTTTTCTCCACAGTTCCACATGAAGCTGGTTCCACACCGAGTCCAGGCCATCTCTGCCTTACACCAATTTAAAAAGACTTACCTTTTGCTCTAGATTTTCCAGAGTGATGCAAGGCAGCTCTTTACACTTTGTCCCATGTGCCACCTGGCACCGCTGCTGTGTGGGTTGCTCCCTCTGAGGTCACAATGAAGCACCCAGCCATGTGAGTGATGCTGGGCACCTAATTTTCAACCTCAGAAGGTGCAATCTGCACCCACAGCATTACTACCAGCAGAACAGCAGGACACTGTGTAGACCAGGGGTAGGCAACCTTTCCCCTTTAAGGGCCGAGGGACTTCAGCTCCCAGAAGCCTTAGCCATGTTGGCCAATAGTCCCATCTTGGTCAGTAGCTCCTGGGATTCTGGGAGCTGAAGTCCCTTGGCCCTTAAAGGGGAAAGGTTGCCTACCCCTGGTGTAGACAGCCACCTGGCGTCGCAAAGAAAGCAAAGGTAATGGGGGAAATTTGTGGCAACATCAGGGCAAACATATTTCAGGAAGAGCCCAGATTATTTTGGCCAGTGTAGACTCACCCAAAAACACCAGACCTTGGAAAGCTTACCTTTTGGGTTACAGCTTCCAAATTCCCCCAGTTGATTCTAAGAGTTGTGGTCCAAAAAGTATTTTTTTTTCAAACCCTGGTTATTACCAGTGTACAGTTTTGCCCATGAGCCTATTTTTAAGTTTTTGTTAAATACAAACAGTATAAGAAAAGAATGTCAAAAAGTATATTTTAAAATTGCAGTTTAACTGAGACGTGAAAATGCTTTAAAGAAGCAAGCAGTGATTATCTCCAGATCTTAGCAGCACTGGGCCAAATTGCATCAGAATGACAAATGTGCCAAATGATTAACAATTCACATCAGAAAAATAGAAGAAAGCAAATCTTCCATTGGAATGTTGAGCTGCAAAAACTTCCACTAGTTTTAATGAGGTGCAGAATTTCACAATTATTTACACTTTTGTTAGTAGTTTAATTAAATATAGGAAGAATATATATTAGTTATAGGAAGAACCTGAAAAGGAGAAGAAATTGCTAGTACAACCATAACAATAAGTCATCTGGGAATGACATCTAATAGCAAGGCAACTTAAGCTGAAACTGTAGAGCTGCTTCTGTTGAAATGAGCACATTGTCTGCATGTCAATAGTAGCACTGGAAACTGTAAGACAAAACCATACTGACAATGTGTTGCCACATAACAAACTGTTAGGCGGTTGGTATTTGCCAGCTTGGCTAACCAGCTTACATACAAAAGCTCATACAAAAAATGTATTAGGATTGCCAAATTTGGAAGTAAAACAATGCAAAGAGTGAAGAGGAACAAGCAAAGTTTACACTGGAAACTGGGACTGGAAAGATGAATGCAGTAGGAGGTATGCAAATCAGCTAGTACTTACTTTTCAGAATATTGAAACATTCTGGATGATGTGTAAATGAATGGCTCCATTCAGATCAATGAAAGCTTCTTGCTAGTGGTTTTATGAAAGCAGCCAAGTCTGTTTTGCATCTCAATATTTTGAGGAAGTTACAAACATTAGATTTGTCAATTCTTGTTTTCTTGTTTTGAACTCTTGTTTTCCATGCAGCTTTTAAAGTACTATATTTTTCCATTCAAATTTAACAATGCTGTCCAATGTTTATTTTTCAAGTATTATAGTTTTACACATAATTTAAGCTCATAAAATTTCCTTTAGGAAATGGAAAAAACCAATAACAGTGTTTTACATTGGCATGGACATTCTGCAACCCAAGTTCTGCAACTTGAGCTCATTATATAGTCATTTTCCAATTTAAAAAATAAAGTGGAGAAAAAGGACAGCCATTTTTACACCAGGTGTGGTTTCTCCTTGAATTGGCACATTTTGTTCACTCACTGTTTTGTCTTGCTGTTTTATGGCTTCCCTGTGATACTTCTGCCTTGGGGGTAGGGTGGGTGGGGGGACAGACAGAAAATCCGGTTGTTTGGGGGGGGGGTTAATGGAAAAGAGAAAAGAGAACTAACTGCATGTTCTTCAAATCAATAGGGGCTGGTCCTGCCACTAGGTTGGATGAATCAATCATTTCAAGTAGAAGTTTTAGGGCAGGGGTAGGCAACCTTTCCCCTTTAAGGGCTGAGGGACTTCAGCTCCCAGAAGCCTCAGCCATGTTGGCCAATAGTCCCATGTCGGCCAAAAGCTCCTGGGATTCTGGGAGCTGAAGTCCCTCGGCCCTTAAAGGGGAAAGGTTGCCTACCCCTGTTTTAAGGTGTCATGAAAGGGTGCTAATTCTTTGTTACCCAATTAGTTATTTTATTTTTACTTGGAGATATAGAGGAAGGTCCTTATGGGACTTTATGTCTCATGTGCTGTCTTAACATGACAGAATTTAGGTATTCTAGCTGGAATTCCCAATTGCAATTGTATAACTTAGTTATGTATTTGTTTGTTTGTTTTTGAATTTACATCCCACCTTTCTCCCAAAATGGGATTCAAGGTGGCATTCATAACTGATTCATATTCATGATCCCTATTATTCAATAGTTTAGGGAATACATAGGGATTGCAAAAGTCCCCCAGTCCTAACTTACTGGGCAGCAGCCACTACAAACAACAGGTTCTATTCTCCTGTTGACCAGTGTGCAGCATATTGATGTTTCCACCACTTCTTGCCAATGATCTGTGGTGCAAGAGGAAATTGCAATAGGGATCCTGCTTCTGATTGTCACACTGGAGATCACTAGAGGGGGTAGGATGGGAACATCAGTCTCTTCTGCGCTGATTAACAGAAGAATTGATCCCCATCATTCTTAATGGCTGCTGCCCAGTAAGTCAGGATTGGGGCAGGGGCATCAGGGCAGGAGATACTATTCAATTAAATATGCCTAACTACAACATTTTCCCTCTTCCAATCTGATGGACCTCTCCTGTTCTGGAAGACTTATTATTTGAGATTAAATCTGCAGGTTCTTTTAGTATTCTTAGATGCAGCTCATCTTGTCCTGGAGACTTGAATTCATTTAGAGTTGCTAGGTATACTTAACTACTGTAAGTAGCTGATATGGAATCATGGTGTCTGTGCCTTGAATGAGAGGAGCATCATTTGCATAATTTCCAGAGTTTGGAAAAGTTACTTTTTGGACTACAATTCTTCACATTCCCAGGCAGCAAAATTCCTTAGTCCCAGAACTGTATTCATACTTTTAATTTGTGCTCCAATGCTTTCATTACTATTTATTTCTAATTGTTAAATTATTTGCACAAGGACAAGGCATTGGAGCACAAATTTTAAAATTATTATCATGTTCCTATTATTCTCACAGGAATCTGACAACAAAGTGTGATGGATGTAGAAGGGGGAATCAAAGCAAATTGTAGATTGGAGGGCAAGTGATCCACAGAGGATAAGTGGGGTGAGGAATCCTTGGATAGACTGTGGGAGGACACACCGGAGGACCCACTTGATGAGGCGGAGGAATGGTTCCGGACCCCAATGACTAGTGGGGGCCTGTTGTGGCAATGAGGATGGCAGACAGCAGGATGCGGTGGCAGAAGAGGTGGCAGTTCAGCTGGCAGGCATCACAATGGGACCATGGCATGGAGACACTCACCACACCAACCCGAGGACTGAGATTTCAGCCTGCGACATCAGAGGAAGTACGTGGGGTGACCCTCCCCGAACACCAGCCAGAGCACCCAGGAGACGCATCCAGAACCCAGTGCCAAGGCAGCTGGGAGTATGCTTTGATGGAAGATCCAACATGTTGTTCTATTTCTTAGCCCAGGTGGTGGCACATACGTGGGAGTAGGAACCCACTTTTCCCACACGTGTGTGCCAAGGTGGTGTATGTGACCATGCACCTGGAAGGGGACGCGGTAGACTGGCTTGTGCAGGTTTTTGACATGGGAGCAGCAGAATTGGAGAGCTTGCCCACATTCATGGCAACCCTGTGGACTCACGTTGAGGACCCTTTCAGAATTGAAAAAGCCTCAGCCAAACTAATGGTACTCACATAAGTTACAGAAATGGAGTTCCAGGGACTATCAGTTTAAGTCACAGACTGGCCTGAGGTGACCAAGGTGCAACACTTCAACGTGTGCCTATGGATGAAGTGGGTCTGGATGACTGACCACCTGCAAACAGTGAGGGAATGGATCCAACTGACCGGAGAGGTCAAAATGGCACAGCAAGAGATCCAGCTGATGATCCATTGGAAACTGGGAGTGAGCAAGGGAACTAACCCAAACCCAAGAGATGAAGCCCCAAGAGATGGAGCGCAAGAGATGGAGGCATCTGGGACTTTGCCTGGCATGTGGGCAGAGGGGACAACTGATCACGGCATGCCCCAAGCAGAAAGATGGGCAGCAGAGCAAGCTGGTAAAAAGGCCGTACCCTCTGCCTCTATTGGGAAATCAGTGGCACCCTGGGATGGGACCAGCCGGTCAGGCACTCAAAACTGCAAGCTGAGTGGCCACCAATCCATAGATGACTCCGGACACAATGGAGTTGGAGGACAATGTTAAGCTGGAAAACTTCAATAGGCAGCCTCGGGGAGTGGCAGGAGGCCGGCCATAAGATCTCGGCACCGTACTTCAATGGTAAGTGAAGGGCTCCCATTGTACACCCTGGATGTAAAAGTGGAAAATCAAGATGGGAAATAAGCATGGGCTTGGTGACAGCTATAGACTAGGGATGCTGATTTCTTTTACAGGTGGAATACTATCTTTGCAATATTCGGCAAGGAAAATGGGACTTGAAATCAGGAGGCTGAGGCACCCCATCAACTTTCATCAGATGAACAGCTCCTCGATGGGAGGAGCACCTGCCAGCGAGGAGACAGGAATAGTTTGGCTTAGGTGGGGAAGCAACAAGAGAAGATCCAGTTTGTGTTCAGCCCTCCTTCAGAATACCAAGGCATAGACTGCTTACACTTCCATAATCCCAGGATCAGGTGGGAGCCAGAACTGGTTTTTGATGATCTGGGGTGTCGAGCACAAATCAGGGGCACTATTCCAAAAGAGAGAGAGAGAGAATGCTGCAATAGCCTTGAAGCAACCCAACTTGCTGCAGGAGAGGGTTGGAAGTGCAGTCTCAGAGGACCAGTTAGGCTATCCTCCGGAATATAGAGACTCAGTGGAGCTGTTTGAAGAAAGTGAGTGTGACCAACTTCCACTGCAATGGGAGACGGACTGTGCAACTGAACTAGTGCTTGGAGCACAAACCCACAAACCATAATTATACTCCATGACCTCACTAGGGATGAAAACACTAAAGGACTTTCTAGCAAAAATTTGGCCAGGGGCTTCATCCACCCATCAACTTCTACATTTGGGGCCCCAGTGTTCTTCCGAGAAAAGAAAGATGGGTCTCTACACCTGTGACAGATTACAGAAACCTCAATGAGATTTGCAATACTAACAAGTACCCAATTCCCCTGATGAAGGACATGCTGGGCCGGCTTACAACTGGACCTGAGAGATGCCTATTACTGGGTGCGCATACGAAAAGGGGATGAATATAAGACTGCGTTCAAAATATTCAGATATTTTGAATATATGGTTCTTCTATTTGGGTCATTGGGCATGTCCAGCATTTTCATGAGACTGGTGAATGTAATTGTGCATCACTGCTGTTTGAAGGAGTTCTAGTTTACTTGGATGATGTTCTGATCTACTCCCAAGACTTAGCTGCCCATGTAATGTTGGTAAGGGAGGTGCTGAAGTATCTCCTGGACAATCAATTATATGTAAAGCTACCCAGATGTAAATTTCCCATGGACAAGTTGGATTTTCTGGGGTATGGTGTGTCCACCCAGAGAATAGAAATGGACCCTGCCAAGGTACAGATGGTAATGGAATGGGCCCTGCCTAGGACTCAAAAGCAGCTACAGAAGTTTTTGGGGTTTGCCAACTTTTACAGACAGTTCATCCCAAACTTCGCCCAAATAGCTTTGTCCAGGGGTAGACAACCTTTCCCCTTTAAGGGCCAAGGGACTTCAGCTCCCAGAATCCCAGGAGCTATTGGCCAACATGAGACTATTGGCCAACATGGCTGAGGCTTCTGGGAGCTGAAGTCCCTTGGCCCTTAAAGGGGAAAGGTTGCCTACCCCTGGCTTTGTCCATTACAGTCCTGCTCAAAACCAAGTTAACCCCAGGGGTCCCAACGAGGAACCCAAGCTGCCCACAGGGTCAAGTGGACCCTGGACTGTCAAGCAGCCTTCAAACAACTAAAAGGACTATTTAGTTCAGAGCCCATCCTAAAACATCCTGACCCTGAACAGCCACTCATTGTGCAGACCAACACAGCAATGTTGTACTGGGAACGATATTAATGCAAAAGGACTCAGAGGAGAGGTTAAGACCATGTGCTTACTTGTCCAAGAAGTTCCAGGGGAAGGAGTTAAATTGACCCACTTGGGGGAAAGAAGCAATGGCCATCAAGCGGGCACTGGGCAACAACTTGGCACAAATTCCTGGAAGGGGCCAGCCACTCCTTTGGGGCCAAAGTTTGTGGGACCTTTTGTGATAAAACGGCTGATCAATGAAGTGATAGGTGAGTTGGATTTGCCAAAGACATACAGACATTTACACCCTGTGTTTCACTTCAGCTTACTGAAGCCAGTGCTAGAAGAGAACCCTTGGCAAGTAGAGCCAGAAACCCTGCCTCCACTGGAGGTGGAGGAGGAACAATATTTTGAAGTGGTCAAAATTTTAGAATCGAGGTGGCACTGGTGGAAGTTACAATACCTGGTTAGCTGGTGACATTTTCCAGACTCTCATAATGAATGGGTTTGTGCCAGACACATAGATGCCCCAGATCTAATTCAGTTGTTTCATGAACAATATTCAGACAAGCTGGAACCTGGTTCTTCAAGTCTTCAGCTACCAAACATGACAACTACTTCCTTACTTCACTGTACTTGGCCTTCCTATCCAATATGCATGTGTAGACAAACTCTGAAATGATAAACGGGCATGGGACAGTACCACTTTCAATATTTTACATTGCACACCAAAGTTCTCCATCTAACAAGCAAAAATTTTTTTTCTATGAATGCTGTTCTTAAATCTTTTACTTTGAAATAGGATAAGTCAACAGAAATAACTTATTATGTGGCACTATGAAATGCTTGTGGTTTGTTATGTACTCAAATATAACTATCACAATTCCCTATATATGGTTTAAATATGACCTGCATTTTCCTTATGAAGTGGGAAATCCTAATCTTAGACTAAAAGGCAGCTCTCATATACCATATAGCACATGCATGTTGCTTCCTTTACTGTTATTGTTGTAAATTATGGGCTTTAAAAATAATGTGCTTGGAAATTAGACACATCAAAACGATGAAAGAGCCAGAGGGGTATAGCATTGAGCATTGGATTGAATTACAACTGGATACCAGGGTTTGAATCCCAGCTTAACTATGGAAACCTACTGAGTAATCTTGGGCAAGCCACACTCTCTCAGCCTCAGAGGAAGGCAAGGAAAAACTCCCTCTGAAGAAACTTGCCAAGAAAACCCCATGATAGATTCACTGTAGGGTCACCATAAGTTGGAAACAATGGCATACAACAACAATAAAGTTCATGATGTAGGTTGGGGAGCCTTCCCCAATCTGCTATAACACTATAAAATCCCATCATTCTCAGTCAGTGCAGTCAAACACATCTAGTGAGCATCACATTAGGAAAAGCTATATTATTTGTGCCCATGGATGGTATCTTAGCTGAGTAAAATATTCAGAATTCAGGAAAAATATTCTTGTAGAAAACTTTTAGAGACACAAAAATGTTAAGAGGGAAAAATTCAGTATGAAATCAAAAGTGCAAATAATGTCCCCCTCCCGTTTATTAGCTCACCCACTGTGTGTGTGTGTGTGTGTGTGTGTGTGTGTGTGTGTTCCAAAGTATAGTTCGGTTTCAATGAGATAATCATGTTCATTGACCCAGTATAAAAAGGAAGAGGGGGGAAAAGAGCAATCTAGCAAAGATCTTTAAGAACTCAATTATTTTAACATAAATCCATGAAAGCCCATGCTAAAATAACACTTAGAAGTATTTCTAGATTCCTCCTCCCCATTCTTCCCTTTTATATTTAGAGCAGTTTGAGTAAGTAGAGCTCAGTAGGAATGACTAAAAGTGCTGAGGAAATGCAAAGTGCAAAGTTCAAGTTAGTTGAAAGTAATAATTTGAATATATGCTAGATATGTACATCACCTTTTTAATCAAGTGTCTAATATTTATTTGTCTAATATATGTTAGCTTTTATTGCAAGGTCTCTCATCTGCCTTTTCTTGTCATGATTTTCCATAGAAGGTAAACCCAAGAAAGGTGTGCAGTATCCATCAATACTTGAATATTCGTCTTCCAAAAGCATATCTATTAAAGGTAGGTGATGGGTTGTTTGTGGGACTGTGTATGTCATCTTTCCATATATGTTTTGTGGCAGTTGCAGCTTTTACCATGAGAAGAGTGCCTCTTCCTAAAATTGGGGGGTGGGTGGGTGCAGTGCTTCCCTGCTTGGTTCAAAAGCCACTTGAGGTGTACAGTATGAGGCATGGTATTCCTCTCCTCTGGAAAAGGAGGTCTATGCCCACAAACAGTTTTTTGGGTGTGACAAGAAGCAAATTAACTTTCTCAAATTCTGTGTAATATTATTTCAAGAACATTACTAGAAATGGCAACAGTCTTTTGCTGTTTATATTAAGAAAGATTCTTTCCACACTTTTGAGCTACCCCCATCTAAGGTTAGGGAGGTGGTGATGGCGGGGAAGTCTTTCTCAGTGGTGGCAAAATTTTCTGTCTAAGGAGGCTAACTTGATGACTGCTCTGAATTCTGATCTTATACTATAATAAATATATATAGTCAGTATACATACATAAAATAAAGTATGACATATGCATGCAATTAGAGGAGCTGTTTAGCTAGGTGCCACAATCACAAGAACAATAAATCACATATAAAAATACCAGATTTCACTATGGCTGTTGACCTGCCAAGACCAGATCCTTCGCTCTGCATGTAATACTTTATTCTCTCTCTCTCTCTCTCTCTCTCTGTGTGTGTGTGTGTGTGTGTGTGTGTGTGTGTGTGTATAAGATCCTGTGGTGGGACTGTATACCATAAATCTGTGAATATAAAATGTCAAACTGCTTCTGTAAGGGAACCTATGCATGCATAAGACTCCAAGAGGTTTCTGGCCCATGTGTCACTGTTATTCTTATCTAAACCTCCATTTTAATGGTTTCTTCATATAGCATACCATGTGTTCTCTGACACTAGTATACTTTCTTTCAATACTAACACAGGAGGCTCACTACGCAAGGAATCTCAAACCACAGTTGCCACACCATTAACAGCCACACAAGTTGCTGTGACAACACCAAAGCCCCTCATCATGACAACAGCATTTGTCAGCTCAATTCCAAAGCCAACAGCAATCCCAGCTACCTTTACTACAACAATAACCACCCAAACAACTGGAAAGCCTCAGATTGGGGTGCATAAAGTCAGGGATATAGGTGAGTAGAATGGAAAGGGCTTGTAGTGCTTAAACAATGTGATTCTTCTTTGTCCTGCTGGCATCCTCCGAGTACTTTAAAATAGGCTTAGAATGGAAATCTGTGGGATGCTTGAATGAATCCCTTCCCTAGACAGGCACAACACAGGGAGGGGAAGGCAAGAATGTGCCTGCCAGCACTTTCCCAATTGTTGTTGTTGTTGTTGTTGTTGTTGTTGTTGTGTGCCTTTGAGTAATTTCTGTAACCCTAAGGTGAATCTATCACAGGGTTTTCTGGGCAAGTTTCTTTAGAGGAGGGTTGTCATTGCCATCTTCTGAGGCTGAGAGAATGTGACTTGCCTATTGGGTTTCATGGCCAAGAGGGGATTCAAACCCTGTTGTCAGGATTCACAGACCAACACTCAAACCTCCGGCAATTCTACGCTTTCCCAATTACTCTGTCCAATATCTGTCTGTCTGGACTTAAATTCTGTTGTTAGTCCCAATTAGAGCAGAGCCATTGAATCATTTGGATTTACCTATGTGTTGACTCACCTTTCAACAATTGATTCACTGGGCCTATGGTTGGGGCTAACCAACAGAATTCTATCCCAGATGTATTATCTAAACATCTAAACTGGTATAGGTACAATGGTCTATGGATAGGCATTCCCCCACAGTCAAGATCCTTGACTCTACTGAATATTTGAGTAAGGTGGAACTGGGAAGTGCACTGGCGTAGTGGGTCAGGTGGTGTTAGGAATAGGCATTGAAACTTGGTTGGAATAACCATTCATATAGAGGGGAGCAGGACAGAGATACAGCTGAACCCTGTTCCTTCTGCAGATCCTGAACTCTATCAAATATGGTATTACAGCATCTGGATCAGATGTGTGCTTTAACTAAATACGGACACAATGTAGGGTACAGCACCCTTGTGTGATAACAATGACAAATTCCCACTTAAGAGTAGCACATGTGTGCTCTGAAACAGGCAGGGATTGGCTTAAGAAGAACTGGTGTCCTGAAGTCATTGGTGCTATTTGATCATTTTTGGATGGTGACCTTCATGGGCTTATGGAGTGTCAGTCTTTACATGATAATGGTCAAAGCTTGGGAAAGTTAGTTTTGGACCAAGCTGCTTGTTCAGCCAGCATAGCTATTGACCATGCTGACTGAAAAGATTTGGAGTTATTGACCAAAAAAGTAAAATTTTCAAATTCTGGTAATTGCTTCACTGACCTAATGTGTCCTTGGATTTCAGCCTGACATGAGTATTTCTTAAGGCCATCCATTAGTTTTATGTTCAGTGACTTATTTTATCAGAGTGCATGCATTTTGTCATGTCAGTTTTCACACTTGGGTTGCTTTTAGGAATTCCTGGGATGGAATTACATTCCTGGATAAGAACAGACCTGTCACTAAAAAACAACAACAACTTCATATTGAATTCTCCCACTCAGAAGAGTATAGTAAAAACTGCCCCTGTTGCATTATGCTTTGTGTCTCCCCATCACTCTTCTGTGCCACTGGCTGTGGTTGCTGCTGCTACCATTGGAAGTAAGGTGGGAATGCTGAGTGTAATGATACTATGACAGAGGCAGATTTTATTATCCTTTTATGAAGGCAAAGAAGAAATTGAACCATCATTTTAAAACTTCAATCCTGTGCCTACACCCAAGACCCAAGAATTTACTGTATATACTCATGTATAAGTCTAGACATTTTAGTAAAAAAAAATTGACCTAAAAACCCTGAGTCGACTTATCTACGGGTATATATCTTTAGTAATGTACTAAACTTTAACTCTTATTTTAAAAGGAGTCCCCTGGTGAAAGTCAAGCATGTAGTCTGTCCTTGAAGCACTTAGAATCATAGAATCATAGAGTTGGAAGAGACCACAAGGGCC
>CM034701.1:339493151-339512500 GCA_020142125.1 Phrynosoma platyrhinos
ATTTATGTTGGTATGTAAATTTGTCAAGTGTTAGTGTTATGTTTGTCACATTGTATATATATGTTTTTAAAATACATAAATAAATAAAAAATAGATACTTCCTAATCCTCTTCAAATGTCTTCCCATCTGGGATAGTTTTTTCTCTTTTCTCTTTCTTCCTCAGAGGAGCTGACTACAGCACCATTCTCTCTTTCTATCATACTTCATTAGTCAAATTGTTTGTTTTTGAAACTGTAGAAAGACAGGGATGTGTTCATCAATTCATATCCGTAATAAATGTGTTATTGGTCATTTCAGGTTTCAGCTCCAAAGAAGACTTAGTCCCCAAACCTTTGGAACCAGCATCCCAGGGAAACCCAAGTATGTGAATCAGAAATGAATTGATGCCTGAAATTCTACCATTTCAGTGTTCAGTGTTCCAGTCATTGAGAAGGATGGGGACCCCCCCCCCCCCTTTGGATGGGGCTCTGTGCTGTGGTCCCTGTGGGAAGGGAAAATGGTAGCAGGGCAGGTCCAGATTACGTTGTTACATTGATAACAATGTAATCAAGACTGCAATCTGAGTTCTTGTTTTGGGACTGGGCAGGGGGATTATAATAACGGATGAAACTTTCCACCCGAGTCCTTTCCAACACAGGGCCAAGTCAAACTGTTGCAAAGAAGAGAGATCTCTCACTGTTGCTATATAGACAATTGATTAATCAGAGATCTCTTTTGTGTCTTTGCTCACTATTTTGCAAAAATCTATTTTACTCAATGGGAAAAATGATTGAAAAAATACAAATGAAAATGTGCCCCCTTTTTAAAAATGCATAGAAAAATCTGTTTTCTGACATATGCACTAACAGATACATCAAAACTCTTGTATAGTTCAGATTTAAAAAACAGTCAGATGACAAACAAGATGAAAAATTTTATGCTAGAGAAATGAGAACCTGCGCTTGAAGGATGCATCAATTTCTATATCAAATGATGTATTGTATATATTTGATCATACCGTGAGTGTTCTTTTTATTTGTCTTGCTCAGATTTGCATTTAGACTGATTGTGTACCCCAAGTTGTAAGCTAAGGAATGACCATACTGGGAGGGAGGTGCTACTTCATTGTATAGAAGCTCATGACAAGTCCCTTGGTAATTCTACAAGGCAAATCAAAACAAAAGCTTATTTGTGTGTAATATTTTCATGGCAATATATCATCACATGTTTTCTTCCCCTCACTACTGAGACTTTTTTTCTACTCCACACCCCAATTTCTTGCTGTAGGAAGTTTGCAAGCCACCTTCAAAAATCTGTACAAAAGTGCACATTTTGTTCCTAAACTATCTATCTCATTGGATTTCTCCCATTAATTCTCAATAAAAAATTGCTCCAGTACACCAGGTTTTGTGCCTTTACACGTTTGCATTGAAAGAGTCCTAGGGGGCTAAAACTTACTTCAGGGTTGAAAAACTGGAATACACTGAGAACATACTTGCGTTTGGTAGAAGAAAAGAGGAAAATTTACACATTTTATGAAATCAATTAAATCAACCTTTATTGGCATATCTGACTTGATGGGGACACTTTCAAAGAGAATGTGAGAACTACACAGGGAAGAAAAACATTAATTACCATTTAAGTTGACACAAATTCCTTTCCCAGTAAATGACTATTTCCTTGGAAGCTTACAGAAAAATAAGACAGTAGTTTGAAGAATCTGTTTGGGGTTTAGAATAAATTAAAGAGAAAAAGTTGTTTTTCCATTGGGTGTTTGCCTGGAGTTTTGTGAGTCAATATAGTAAGATTAGTAAGATATGTATTTAAGAGATGGTAATCAAGTTTGCACATTGCTTTTATCATGCTATATTACATGTAAGGCATCTTACGTTCCATTCCATTAAGGTGTTACACTTTCATAAAGAATGAACCTTTAGACCTTCTGCATTTCTTTACCAATCTTCTCTACAGCCAACACATAGAGGAACATTAATATCTTACCCAATATAACTCATCCACTAAGGAATACCATCTCATCTTTTGTGGAACCATACATCACAAAACAGGCATCTGTGGACACACAGCCTTTCAAGGGATTAATATCCCTGGGCGTTGCTATATGTAACAGCATCCATTACAACATCTAGCAGAATGGGAAACATGATTATTTAGAATAGTCTAGTTGAAGCAAAGATTCTCCCTTCTCTTGTCAGCATGGTCAGTCTTTAACAGCCAGGAACAGCATTATCAGCTTGTGCTGCCTAACAACATGTGTGTAGGAGGTGGGCAGTGATCTGTTGTTTGTCTCGTCTCTGCCTGTTTTATATCTTTCCTAGCTGAATCAGTTGACAGATCTTTTGATAAGAGACTCTCACGGGCTCCAAACAATTAGTCTCCTCCTTGGAGTGACTAACTGCACCATCAGCTATCTGTTTGCATCACCCAATATTCTCTGATGTGACACCTGTCTAAAGTTCACTATAGGTCAATTCCCTGTTCTGTTTTCTTATTATTGATAGTTATGTTGGCGTTATGCCTGGAACTAGACACACACATTCCACACTACACAGAGCTTCCTGCTTTATATTTTATGCTTTTTAAACCCACTATTTTCATTTCTGGATCTCAAAGTTCACAGTCATGATCCAAATCAGTATGCAGCCTGTATCAATAAGATGACATGACTCACTGGAAAAGATTATACAGTGGGTCTGCCATACTGGCACATTAATCATCTGCAGGTTGTAGCTCCAATGGATTGCCCTAATCCATTATCAGTCAATGGTGGTGCATGCACACAGCCATGCTGACATAGGCACGTCTACATCAACATCCACTGACTAATATGGGCTTCAGCTCCCACCATTTTTCCTATCGACAGGGGACCCAGGAACTGAACCCCTACAGATGGGCTAGGCACACTGTAATGTAAATTGGAAGGCAGTAGAAAACGAGGAAGACCTCACAATCAAGGAAGCCACAGCTACAAGACCAGAGTACGGCAGTTGATGACTGGGGAAGTCTCTCAGAGGTCTTTCATTCATAGAGTCTGGATAAGTCCAAGTCAACTTGTTGGCAAATAACAGCAACTGCATTCCACATGTTAATCAAAGTTTAACATGCAGTGAAATGTTTGACTTGAGTATATACTCAAGTTATCTTGCAAACTTTTAGTGTTATTCCATAAATAGAAGGATTCTTACCACTTGATTCAGATTCAGAGACCATATTCACCCAGTTTCTTTTTCTCTTGTATTCTCCAGTAATATACACATACTTCTGGAAGTACCCCATCCATCCAGATCATATTTTAAAGGACTGAAGGGTGGGGAGGGAAGATAAACAAAAATCATTTCCTTTGCCTTTTCCACTCATGCAAGTTCAACTAACAACAGAGCTTGGAAAAGTTACTTTTTGAGACTACAACTTCCAGAACCCCACAACCACCATAACTACTGATCATGATGGCTGTGGTATTCAGGGAGCTGTAAATCAGCAAAGTAAGTTCAGATCCATATTAATCAAATCTTGAGTAGGCATATCACTGTCTGCTGCTACTGTGTTCAAATATCCCATACGCAACACAATCTTGTGTACTCAGAAGTAAGCCCCAATGACTTCAACTAGATTTATTTCCAGATAAAGTGTATGTATGCACATTTCTAAAAACTAAATTTCTTCCTTACTGAAAAGAGAGTAATAGATTCCATGGGTGATTGTTCTTTATGATATATTGCTAGATGGAAAGGTACTTTTAAAAAATTCTTGATAAAGTCAAAGAATGAATCAATAGATGCCCTGATAGTCACTTTTAAGTTAGGTATCGTGGTTTTATACAGGAAAGGCATATATTACCATCCCCCCAAAAACCCCAAAGGTTCCAAAGTTCTAATTTTTTTTCCAGATTGCAAAGTGGATGTATGTTTCTTGATGGATGGGAGCTGGAGCATTGGTAAGCGTCGCTTTCAGATTCAAAAACAGTTCCTCAAAGATGCAGCTCAAGCCCTGGATGTTGGTGTAGCTGGCCCTCTCATGGGCATCATTCAGTATGGGTAAGGAAAAATGATCTTCCTCACAATTGTACTGACTGGGTACTATATCTGAGTCTGTGTAATGGAGTTACAACACAAGAATTTTCCAGGCACACTTTACAGCTTTTCTAACTAAAATGAAATTATATAAAGAGAGATCTGTAAAGGCCAGTATGAAATCAAGGGAACACAACATTAGAATGTTGTACAATTACTTGCCTATTCTTAAGACCTGCTGTACCAGCATATACAAGCCAAAGAGAAAATGTGCCAGGTCTGCTGACCCAACATCACATCACATGTTCATACATTACTATTGCAATGTTCTTAATGTTATGATTGTGGCATTGCATTGTGACATTGCATTCCTAGTTTGGTTTGTTGCATTATCTTTTAGATGTACTTAATGTTTTTCTGTATAGCTTTCTGTAATATTAAACTTTTGTACACATTTTTATTTTTTTATATATTTTGTACTCCAATTTTATTTGGCAATCTAACTGGAACCCTGAACAGGAGCAACTCCACACTGCAACATTTTGCTACAGGTCTTGTGCCAATTAGTCCTCACAATGGTGGCCTATGAATTCCTTCCCATGTACCTCTAGCCATCCTTCAAATAGAAACATGAGTGTATGGACCAGCCACAGAGGCCTCCTTTCTGAGATAGTAACAAGTACATAGTGGTACACCCAAAACTAATGTCCTACTGGGGGTTCAAGATGTAAGAGGACTCTTTTATATAGGTGAGGGTAGATGTGGATCATGGTTAGTAGTATGTTTTTATTAATAGATCACCTGTTATTAAAAACAAACATGGATGACTTGAAACTACTAGATGGATTAGAAAATGAACTGGCAATTAATCATATTGCTCTTACTATGTGCCTTCAGGTGACTCCAACTATCTTAAGAGTTTCTTGATAAGAGTTATTCAAAAGAGGTTTTCTATTGCCTCTTTCGTAGGCTGAGAGAGACTGATGTGCCCAAGTTCATTCAGTGGGTTTCTATGTCTGAGTGGGAATTTGAACTCTGGTCTTCCAAAGTTTAGTCTGACACACAAATCACTATACCATGAGTACTGCTTTTTCTGGCCAGGGAAGAACCTGCAAATAATTCATGTACCTGACAAAATATCATAGCCAAATGTATAACACTATAAATTGAAACCATGTACTTCCCCTACCAACCTAAGTAGCATTAAGTAGTCTTCACAGAACCATGCACTTAATGGGAGTAAAGGGAAATGTTTTACAGGTGCGTTGTATTCCAATTACTGTTATTAACATAAAAGACGAAACTGTTCTATTTTCATTTTAAATCTATAGCGATGACCCCTCTACTGAATTTAACTTGAAGACCTATGCAAATTCGAAGGACCTGAAAAATGCCATTGAGAAAATACTCCAGAAAGGAGGATTATCCAATGTTGGTATGTAGTTTACTTGATGCATTCACCACTAATCAGCTTAAGAATCAGAAGACAGGGCCTGCAGGTATGCTTGATATTTTAGGATATTTGGGTCAACACCCCAAAAGCCAGTCTCATTCATCTCCCTTACTCGGGGGGGGGGGGAACACCTCTGAATAACATTTCTCATTTAAACAGATATTTTTTGCCCAATTTCACAGCATAAGTACAGCTTTAGTGAGTTGTGACTATTAGCTACTAGCATGAGTTTCCAAAAAGAAACTAAAATCCCCTTAGGGCAAAACAATGTATGTCCCTTTCAGTTGCCTGTCAACTAATGGCAACCTCATAAATTTCATAGACAAGGAATACTCAGAGGTGGTTTGCCATTCCACCCCTCTGAAATTTAGCTTACAGCATTTAGTACTGCATTGGTGCTTCCCTTATCCAAGTAATAGCTAGGCCTGAGCCTGCTTAGTTTCCAAGATCATATTGCATCCGGTGCCTTCAGGGTACATATGCTGTGTTCAATACAGAATGTTCAGCTAAGCCTCTTTCATTCGTTCATTCGTTCGTTCGTTTGTTCTACTTATAAGTAACCATGCAGAGACCCAGTAGAGACCAAAACCACTACAGGTGGGCAGGGAGATTTAATTCTTTTCCCCTTTTTCCTCTTTTCTTGAATTCATTCACCCAATTGTTGTAGCTAAAAAAGACAAAGAACTTCACTGGCTCCCAATTCCAATGGGGGGGGGGGTTAGGACCAATACAGGGAAAGAAAATTGGGGACCAGGAGGCCTTAGAGCAGGGGTAGGCAACCTTTCCCCTTTAAGGGCCAAAAGACTTCAGCTCCCAGAATCCCAGGAGCTATTGGTCAACATGGGACTATTGGCCAACATGGTTGAGGCTTCTGGGAGCTGAAGTCCCTCGGCCCTTAAAGGGGAAAGGTTGCCTACCCCTGCCTTAGAGCAAAGGTTTGGACCTCTCCTGTCCACACAGCACTGCCCCACTGTGAATCAGTTAAAAATGTATGTTAGAAAAAAGAAGGAGGCTCACCTCCATATATAGTACACCATATGAATGGAGATTTAGAGTCAATGGCCTATGGGCCCCCTTCCAACTCTATGATTCTATATGATTTCACCATATGAAAAAAAATTGATCCCTTCTTCCAGCATGTATCAAGCAGAGTTTAGACCAGGGGTAGGCAACTTTTTTGAGCCATGGTCCAGGTTGCTGTCCCTCAGACAATTGGGGGGCCGAAGCACCATAAATAAATAAATAAATACATTTTAAAAATGTGCATGCACACTCTCTCAGCTCCAGAAAAGCCATGGCAAAACCCCTGTGGAGATTTTGCCAAGAAAACCCCAAGAACAAGTAATAACAACAATAATCAATATCATCATGGCGGGCGGCGGCAGTGGCAGCAGGACCGGCCTGGGGCCAGTCCAAAGGCCTCAGGAGGCCACATCCGGCCCCTGGGCCTTAGGTTGCTTATCCCTGATTTAGACAGACATTCAACCAATCAGTTGATCCAGCAAAGCTGCACAAACATTTCTATAGTAGATCTTTTTCTTGGCTCAGGAAATACTTTAGAAGTTTCTTATTCTGCGTTTGGAGCATTGGTCCATCTGACTCAATATTGTCCATTCTGACTGGCAGCAGCTCTCCAAGGCTTTGGGCAGAATCCGCCCTACCTGGAGATTCCAGGTGGTCTCTTCTGCCTGCTTATTTATTTTGTTTATATCCTGCATTTTTTTTCCAGCCCATGGACTCAAAGTAGCATACAAATGTTAACACAGGTACATTTACATCTTTAAAAAGTTATAATATAGTTGGCTTAGGTTCTGAAAACACAAGACTGGGTGTTCAGAATGATATTGTGTCACTGGACATTAATGTGTAAGTAGATCTCCACCTGTACTGTCGGGCACATTTGGAGGTAAGGCTTCCACATAGATTGAATTTATTTGTGTTACAGTGACAACTCTTCTTGCCTTGTTCTTTCTGTTTTCACTCACAGGGAAAGCACTATCCTTTGTTAACAAAAACTTCTTTGAAGATTCCAATGGGAATCGAGGTGGAGCACCCAATGTTGCCGTTGTGATGGTGGATGGATGGCCCACTGATAAGGTGGAAGAGGCCTCAAGGCTGGCAAGAGAATCAGGCATTAACATTTTCTTTGTCACCATCGAAGGACCAGATGAAAATGAAAAGCAAAATGTTGTTGAAGCAAACTTTGTGGATAAGGTAAGGGAGTTTGTGATATGCCAGAAATGAGACAGGATGTAGGCTTTGAGGCTGCAAACTTCTCTATTCTGGGAGGAAAGGTGGGGTTTGTTCTCTTATCTAATCAATATATAAATGGAACATAAATGGTCATCTTTGATTGAGTGTGAGCAAAATGGTTACCACTCTGTTCCAAAAATTTCATCTCGTCTTGCTTTCAAATTATCTCTTGCTACTACAAACACAATTTCATCTTGGAAGCTAAGTAGAGTCAGCCTGGTTAGTACTTGGATGGAAGACCACTAAGGAATCCCAGATGTTGTAGGCTACATTTCAGAGGAAGAAACTGGAAAAATCACCTCTAAGAATTCCTTGCCTAAGAAAGCCCTAAGAAATTCATGGTGTCACCATAAATCCACAAGCATCTTGAAGGCACATATGCATAAACAATGCAGACACAGTACGAGTGAGTTTTATAAACTCAGGTGTTTGTCTGCATATCTTGAATACCAAAACATTTGCCCTTGCATTAATAACTGAGGAAAGAAGAGAAATAAACTAGGGAGATTATCATATGCAAAAATAAAGCAATTTACAATCACTTATGGGATGCAATCGGGAATTATCGCATGAAAAATGTCATCAATGCAGTCGGGTGACTGCATCCCAGCTGCATCCTGGCTCCCAGCCGCACTCAAACAGTCAATTTGCAAACATGGGAGCTTCCCATGTTTGCAAATCGACCGACTGAGCTTGGTTGGGAGCCGGGATGCTGTTGCCTGGTGGCATTGGCAGCATTTTTCATATGATAATTCCCAATTGCATCCCGTAAGCAACTGTATCCGGGCAGAGTTAAGTCACTTTATTTTTGTATGAGATAATCTCCTAGGATCTTGATATGAAGGGGGAAAGGGTCTTAATCTCTTTCCCTTTGCTGCAGCTGTAATCAGAAACCTGTCCATCCTCTCCATGCACTGGGAAGAAAGCACACATATGCATCAGTGAGAGTTTGTCTCTCACTGTGAACTGTTTATAGTACAGAGACTCCAGTAGGGACTGTAGGTGCAAAGGGTTAACACATATGTGTTAACTTCAAAAAGGTAAAGGTATTCATTCCCCGGTGACAATGTTGTCAAGTTGTGTCCAACCATAGGGGGCAGTGCTCATCTCTAATAATAAGCTGAAGAGCCAGCGTTGTCTGAGGACTACTCTGTGATCATGTGGCCAGCATGACTGCACAGAATGCTGTTTACCTTCCCACTATTTACTTGCATTTGTGTGCTTTTGAACTGCTAGATTGGCAGAAGCTGGGACTAGTGACAGGAGCTCACCCCATCATGCAGCACCTGGGCCTCGAACTGCCAACCTGCCAATCTTGCAATCAACAGAGTCAGTGTCTTAACAACTTGAGCCACTGCATCCCACCTTAATGAAATGTTAATCTTAGTGTGGTCTAAATCAGGGCTAAAATCAATCACACAAATGCTAAAAATAAAGTAATCAAACTCTCTTGAAAAATGTCACAGTTTCTTTGCCCTTGAATTCTTCAAGGAAGCAATACTGTTTTAAGAGTATGACTGTTCAGAGAGAGAAATAGGAAAGCCTTAGAAATCAAGTACTTCAGAACCTAAATCAAGATGTGTGAAGTTAGATCATGTTTACAGAACACAGTGTGCTGTTGCTTCGAGTTTTCCCTCAACAGACATGAAAGCTCTGGATACAGTTCACAAGCCGTAGAGTATGGACGGGGTACCCATGACAGAATGCCTATTCAACTGAGTGGAGTTAGTCTGGCATACAGCTCTTCCTGGAAGCCTGGCAAATGAGCCCCAGTTCAGGGAGCAAAGTGGACTTTGGGACCTGTCCTTCAGAAAACAACTTTCTTCTCCTAGACACTCCTTTCAATAATTTTGTACACTTTCCACTGTATCTCTGCCATGAAACACATTTGCTATGAGCTTCAAAGCGTCTTAATACCTTCAAGCTGGGCAGCCTCCAGCCTGCATCTGACTGCTGATAGTCTTGATTTTATTTAGGTTTGAATGGGACAGAGCCACAGTGAGCCTCTGTTCACTTGCCAGACTGGAAAAGTAGGACAGGGCAAGTCCATGTTTGTACACAGTGAATTGTGGTAGCTGGTCCTTAGAAAGTGGAAAAAGTGACAAGAAAGACAAGCATAGTCATATACAACAAATTCTTATCTTAGTTACATAACAGATCCAGTACAGATGTCAATTCTGCAATATGGAAGTTGATCTAAGCTGGACAAAATTCCTGGAAGCTGGTGCATCACGAGGAATAGGACAAACACTGCAAGACACAACCAACTTTATATATTTATATCAGGGATGGAGGCCAGGTATTTCTTAGGCTGCAACCCAAATCTCAATTTGGAAAGATCTTGGTAGTTGTATTCTAGCTTAAGTAGGTCCAAATATACAGGACAGGTCCAAAGCAAAGCAAGGGAGGCCACATATAATTCATGCAGATTTAGACATTGTTCCAGCAAGCAAATAAAGCACAGCTCAATTTGATTCCTGTCTACTTACCTAAAAGTAAGCCCAGTGTGACAGTTTCCTGGGCTGCAATTCAGAGCAAGTGCTTTCCAGACTGTTCAGTTTTCAAGAAACATTATACACACTTGCATTTGTTCAATGCAACACAAATTATTCTCATGAACAGATTACAAAGTTGTCACAAAACGAAAGCAATGACTGATAAACATATAATCAAACATCTTCATAAATTATGTTGCCAGTGAACTCTTTTTGTCTGCACCTCTCTTTCAGGCTGTATGCAGAACCAATGGGTATTATTCTATCAATGTTCCCAGCTGGTTTAGCTTACACAAAGTAGTGCACCCACTAGTGAAACGAATCTGTGACACTGATCGCCTAGCTTGCAGCAAGACCTGCCTAAATTCAGCAGACATTGGTTTTGTCATTGATGGATCCAGCAGTGTTGGCACAGGCAACTTCCGCACCGTCCTCCAGTTTGTAGCCAACATCAGCAAGGAATTTGAGATTTCCGACACAGACACTCGCATTGGAGCTGTGCAGTACACCTATGAGCAGAGGCTGGAATTTGGCTTTGAGAAGCACAGATCAAAGCAGGATGTCCTGAATGCCATCAAGAGAATAAATTACTGGAGCGGAGGAACCAGCACTGGAGCAGCCATCAACTATGCCTTTGAACAGCTATTCAGCAAATCCAAACCTAACAAGAGGAAGATTATGATTCTGATTACGGATGGCAGATCTTATGATGATGTTCAAGGGCCAGCTACAGCAGCCCATCAGAATGGTAAGCCACTGTATTTTGTATACATGCCAACCTTATTTTAAAAAAAAAACAATCACAGTTTGTATAACACTGGAGCTGTGGGTGTGGAATATTGCACTTACATTATGCTGCCCAGAAGTCTACACCCTATAAAGAAAATAAAATGTACACTTGCACATGGAGCTTGGGATTCCTCACCCATTAATTTTATTACATTGTCCCACAGGTTCACATAGGGAAAATAATGTTAATAGTATAGGTTCAGGACAGCAAAGTCTGGGACTAAATCCAAAGTTAGTTTCAACTACAGTAACCCCATTGAAAGGAATGAAACTTTTATGTATGTAGTCATGACTTGTTGTAGATCCATTGATTTTAGTGAGCCTGGTTAAACTAGTACATTGGACTTAGCCCTTGAGAAAATTAATTAATAATAATAATAATAATAATAATAATAATAATAATAATTATTATTATTATTATTATTATTATTATTATTATTATTATTATTATTATTATTATTATTATTATTATTATTAATTTATACCCTGCCCCTCTGTCAACCAAACGGGGCAGCTTACATCAGTTAAAAATTCCATACAATATCAATCCATACAATGACTGGTTTGTTGTGAATTGGACAGCTCCTGAAGCAGAAAGCCTCTTTCTATGGGGTATACACACCAGCATATCATTGGCATACATGATGACAAGGTGAGATTATTCCTTTTTAACTGTCATTTTTGTAAATTTTTAATTGCACTGTTTTTAGGCTGCTTTGAATATCAATTTGGGGGGGGGGGAAGTGGGGTACAAATTATTATTATTATTGTTATTGTTGTTGTTGTCTGTGTTACACCTGAACTCTTGTCTCACGTCTTCCAGGATGCAAATTACTGAAGATGAAAAACAGCCAATACTATTCTGCTTTTGAACAGATATTTATAATGTTTTGGTCTGAGACACTACTAATATATCAGATTAACTGATATGTAACATTGCTTTGAAATCAAGCAAGATACCTATTTTGCACTCATCTTTCTCATTTCAGGAGTCATTGCTTATTCTGTAGGAATTGCGTGGGCTGCCCAGGATGAATTGGAAGCCATTGCAACTGACCCGGATAAAGAACACTCATTCTTTGTGGATGAATTTGACAGCCTGTACAGATTTGTTCCTAGAATCATCCAGAATATCTGCACAGAGTTTAATTCGCAGCCACGAAACTGATCAGCCCAGCATTTTCCACTAAATGTTCCATCAACTGAAGAAGAATCTATGAGAGATATCAGACAAAATGTTAGTCAGCTTCCTGGTTGAAAGGCATTTCCAGCCAAGAGACCATTTTCAGCTCTGTTCTCCATGCATGCCAAGTTTGTAGAGCAACTGAATATTTTATTCTCTCTGCTACTTTCAAAACTGATTTGATAGCAAGTCAACTGTAATCCTTGGTTAGATAAATTCAGTTGATTCATGCCTAGTTTGGAATTAACATCCACATAGAACAGGTGATGTATAGCTGTTGGGCTGCAAGCCAGATGCATTTCAACTGACCTTTGTTGGAAAATGTTCCCATACAACTCTGGGGAGCAAGTAGCTAGCCTACAGATGGCTTTCCAGTACTGCATTGCCCTTTACAGCCTAGACTTTAATTCTTACTGTGGGTGGACATGTGAAGATAGGAGGCAAAGAATGACAATTACAAAAAATAGGATCACTGAAAAATGGGAAGTGTGCTTTGGTTCAGAAAAACATTCACACCAGCATACATTTCCTGTTTTGGACAACCACATAGGGTACTTTTTTGTGTATTCCTGTACAGGTTAAAATTTTTGAAGACTAACTCTGGACAAATAAATATCTGCCAATGATTTAATTATTCTTCCCAGTGTTTAGCCAAAAATGGCTGTAACAAAGACCAGAATCATTGGGCACCAAAGGGTGAGGAAGTAAAGAAAATAATAGGATGCCTACTAATATCTTTCAAAAAGAAAATCAGATCCCACATTCCTGGTAAACTGACATCACATCCACTAAAAAGGCAAATACCTTTCATCACCTTGTCAGGGCTGTTGTTGTTTTTTTAAAGCCTTACTGAGTATCTGCATTTTTTACTGACATCACTGAGGTCATGTGGAAATCCAAGGGGCTCCAGCAGCTACTTCATTTTATAACCCGGAGCTAATTTCCCCCCATTTTCAACTAAAACCTAACCAAGGAGAAGATGCTCCTGTTTTTGAAAGTTGTTACAGCCATAATAGACCCAACTGATCCTAGAGATTAGCATTCAAACTGATACTATGAAATGAAACCTATTTTGGCCTTAAGCAGTAAGCCAAAATGTGCCTCAGAATATTTCAAATGGACATTTATTCCTACAAGTTCCATGCTCTTTAACTATTTAATGATCATTTCACGGAGCAATGTGTCATCTCATTCAGTGACTACTAAATTCTGAATGTCTGAATGCCTTTGGTGGGGAGGTTTGTTGAAAAACTTTCTGCAAGTCTAGTATGTGATGACTACCTGATCACACGTATTTTGATGCACAAATACACACCTCTAAAAAGACAGGGAGACAGAACTGATCTTCAATGAAGCCATGTTGATTTTTTTTTTTTAAGCAAGACTTGTTTTTCTGTATGTTTGATATATTGTTTCTCATCTTTTTTTTTTTTTTGGAACATGCATTAACTGCAACAGCCTATAATTTCCTGCATACTTCCCCTTCATACATTTTTAAAATCTGCTGTAACATCAGCCACGTTCCAGTCTTTATTTACATGGGCTTTCTAGGGAACTAGTTACTTATTGTTAGATTATAAACAAATTAAGAACTCTTGGTACATACAATCC
Source organism: Phrynosoma platyrhinos (assembly GCA_020142125.1). Classification (NCBI taxonomy): domain Eukaryota; kingdom Metazoa; phylum Chordata; class Lepidosauria; order Squamata; family Phrynosomatidae; genus Phrynosoma; species Phrynosoma platyrhinos. The sequence continues at coordinate 339,506,944 of CM034701.1, forward strand.
AGACTTTTTCTTTTTTCTTTTTGCCACTCAGCCTTAGAAATTCGTTTCAGCATTACTATTTGCCTCAGTTCTTCAGACTCCCCTCCTGAAAGTCAGTTCAGGCTTAGATATCTATCCTAAATTGTCTACAACGAAGACAAATGCAAAGAATTATTCAGCTAAATACTGAAACATCTTTTCAACAATTCTGCACACAAAACATGATTTTGTAGATCTCCATTTTAGATCTCTACACTCACACACATGAAAAGGAAGTAAACTTTTCTAAGCTATTTTAAAGAAGTTTTCATAATTCATTGCTGTATCTTTTGCAATAAAAGTTACAAAAAGGGTTATTTGACCTTTGTTTTGAAACATTATTTCTGTAAACAAAATTAATACCCATGACATTTTGGTTGTGTCTGGATAAGGCCTTTATTGTGCAATGCCATGCTTCATTCCCAGAATTTTACCAGGGGACCAGATGTCATCTTCCACTTGTAAGCCCTCATGCTTCCCTACTACTGCTTTCATTTTAAAAAAAAATACAGAAAACCTCTTAAGAAGAAAAGTATCTTCTTAATGTCTTTTGAGTGGCCGTGCTGAGAACAATCTACTAAAAATGCACACTTAATCTCTTTGAAAGGCACTTCTGATTGAAACCATAGTCCTGTGATGGCGAACCTATGGCATGTGTGCCAGAGATGGCACACAAAGCCATTTTCCCTGGCACGCAGAGGGCGGGGAGGAAGAGGCACGCGCCTGTTCTTCCTCCTTTCTGGCAGTCCTGGGAATGGTGTAGTGGGAACAGGAGGAAGAGATATACACCTGTTCCTCTTCCTTCCAGATCCTCCCCTGCCCTCAGCTGTCTCTCTGGAGGAAGAGAAGGAAGAGGCATGCGCCTATTCATCTTCTTCCCCCCTCACCCCCCCAGGCCTTCAGCTGTCTCTGGAGAGGCAGCTGAAGGCCTGGGGAGGGGGGGAGAGGTCCTGCCCCAGTTTGGGCACTTGGTCCCTAAAAGGTTCACCATCACTGCCATAGTTATAGCAGGGGTAGGCAACCTTTCCCCTTGGACCGAGGGACTTCAGCTCCCAGAAGCCTCAGCCATGTTGGCCAATAGTCCCATGTTGGCCAATAGCTCCGGGATTCTGGGAGCTGAAGTCCCTCGGCCCTTAAAGGGGAAAGGTTGCCTACCCCTGCTATAGTCTGTACATCTATTTCCCTGGAAGAATGAAACTTCCTGGGAATGAACACACATGAAGATGCCTCATACTGTCTCAGATTGGTATGCAACCTTCTGGAATCTGAATCAGAGGCTGTCCAAGGTTCCAGGCAAGGCTCTTTCTGTCGCACAGACTGAAGCTTGACCTCCAACATGTAAAGTATGTGATCTACCACTGTGCTACAAAACATCCTGAAATTAACATGCTGCTGGTTGGTTTTTAGATAATGGCTCTTTTTCTCTGAAGAGGTTATTTTGTCTTCTCTTGGTTCTGTAAAACTTAACTGTGTACTAGCTTAATTTTGGCAACACAAGGTGATTGGACAACACCTCTATGAGTAAAATATCCATGAGTACATCCACAAATAAACAGAGAACTAGGGTGTCTCTTGGAGATAACTATATAGAGCAGAGATGAGAAAAATGGTGCCTGTGTATAAGCTCAAATAAAGCCACTGCACTGGGATGGTGTAAGCTGCCATTGAAATGTGGTGGCAAATCATGACAAATTTTCAAGACTTCAACAGTTATCCCCTCAAGGTACTGAAAGAAATCTCCCCCAAGTAATCTTCACATAGCCTACCAAACTCCATCTTTAGCCTGAAGTCTTCCAACCACCTCTTTATTTACTCTTCAGCTAAGTAAAGGCAAGAAAGTGGTTAGAGGCAAGAGGCAGGTTGGAGAGCAGGAAAAAAAAATGGAAGAAAGGGTGACACTGACTTCAAACAAAGAGGACAGTTGTCCCTCCCCATTCGAGTCCGTGGTCTCGCTCTTGGCAGATTTCGAATCAGTGGTCTCACTCTTGGTAGGAAGGACAAGCAGGGAGGGATAAAATGGCATGCACCATGGGCAGGCATGCCATTATTTTCAATGGGGTGTGAATATTTGCAAGCCACCATTTTGTGGAGGGGTCCTGAGAATTGGGAGGGCTATTTTATAAATGGGGGGGGGGAAGCAATGAATGAATTTAAATTACTCAAAAATTAAGTTTATAAAGGTGGAAATGGCAAGTGGTGGAGAAGATAATAGCTGCAAAAGGGATTTTTTTTTAAAGGTAGTGAAAACTGTGGAGGGAAAATATTATCAGGTCAATGCATTTCTTTGTCAATTTTGAATTCAACAAACTTACAGAACAAGGCTTTCTTTCCTTGAATTGGGGAGCAGTTTGAAAAGCACCACGGAAGACTAGTGGCCATGCAAGGTTGCTCACTATAAAAATGAGTGCAAAAAAGAAAAAAGTGCAGTCCTAGAGCACTTGGACAAGTTGGGAAATGGCCCTGAGCCTTGTTGTAATTGCCCATCCTGACTTGATCTACAGCTTCACATATAGCAAGCATGAGGGGAACATACACATAGTTCTACTCTTTATTTTAAAACAAACAAAATTCCAATGCTATTTTCTATTTCATAAAGTATCTGGGATTTCCAAATGAATGTATGTAATGACTTCCTGAATCAACAATACTGGGCAGCCCAATAAATTCTTAGGATGTATTAGGATTTGCTGATTGTTTAGACAAGTTACAAGCAACTTCTTATTTTATCAACTGATTGCAAAATAGTAGAAGTATCTGCTTTCCATAGTAATACAATTCTTAATCTAATGACGACAGGGCAAGCAAATCCAAAAGTCAGAGTTCTGGTGTGAGTTAAATTTTAATTTTTTTAACTAGGAACAGGCATGACTGATTTCTCACCCCAGCTGCCACTGCTGCAACACAAAATCTATTTTGCACCTAAACATTCACTCTAATTAAGTTTGCCTAATACTTTCTTCACTTTAGCTTAATGCTGTTATGTACAGATTCTCTAAAACCATAGTACCTTTTCCTTCCCTAATTTTGCTTAAGATTCGGATTAAAGAAAAGGTATTGCCTTACTGTGTCTTTTGAATTCTTCCAGCTCAACCAAATGGCAAACTATGATTTGTAAAGGCAAAAAGATATTTTCATTCATTTGTGGTGAAACCAATAACATTAATTTTTTCAATGCTATGCCTTGTATTTTCAGAAAACATGCACAAGTATATTGTGCATTTTGTTGGCCAATAAAGGTATCACTGTTTGGTGGATTTCTGTCTGAATTTGTATTTTCAGAGTGATTTCATAAACTTCTAACACATAATTAGAAAACATACACAAACACAGATGTTGAAAAATAGTATTTATTAGTACCCAATTTACATAAATACATAATACAAAGGACATTTATTTGCTGCTGTAATATTTAATAAAGCTGCTCTGTATAGTGTTACTTCAGCAAGATCTGTTTGATTTTACTCAACATAGAATGCAGGTACTGTACACAGTAATTTTACTTTGCTGAGCCACAACCAAGTATCACTGCCTTCGTTTCTACTTCATTTAATTGCCTCATTTAAATCATGTATTAATGCAAGATGATTTATGTATTCCATGGCTCTTGAGTAATATTTGTTGATGAAGAGCCTTTCTGAGATTGAGACTTTATAAAATGTATTATAACCAACAACGCTCTCTGCATTCACGCTGAATTTCCATAAATGGCACTGATTCACACCCAGCTAATTTATTTCACCAGATTTTAGACAAATCACATGGTACTATCAATGCTGATTTATACTAAGGCTGCAATCTTCTACACAATATACCTGGGACTAAGCCCCACTGAATATAGCCCGAAAAACCCCCACAAAAAAACTATAGTAGGGCTTATTTCTGAGTGAAGAAGCACAGAATTGCTATTTAAGGGTTTTTTTAAAATATGACAGACTCAATAATCAGGTTTCTTGTGTAAATTTAGTCTTCTAGAAATAAGAGGAAAGGCAGATTGTACTGAATCAGAGTACTCTTACATAATGATTGATCAATCTGCTTCATCCATTTCCACAGGAATTTTTCATTTCATGTGGAACTATGTGAAAGCTGTTATCTATAGTAGACACAACAGGTACCTGTACATGATTTTTCTTTGAAAGATCAACTAGATGGACCTATCAACTAGAAGTTTGGTGCCATCATCCATTCATAAATGGCAGTGGCTTTAAATTAATCCAGTTCACATGAACATTTCATAGCTTGTTCATGTTGCAGTCATTTTATGTACAAAAGAAGAACTTGTGTTGATGGCTATCCTCCACATAACAAAGCTTCAAATTGCCTAGGCATAATGTGATTCTAGCAACCAGATGAAAAATTCCCTTGCAAACATTTCATGTGTCTAGCCTCTACTTTTATTTTAAGGGCATATTTCCACATCCACCTTTGGAAGTGTCATGCAATTCAGCTAAGGAGGATTCTTAATGGCACAGATAGAATGGCTCTGTAACCCATGTTTATGATAAAGACGTTGACTATGACAGGAAGCATTTTGGAAGGCATCCTCCTGACAATTATAATATATTAGAATACTAATTCCAGAAGAAGAAAAATCTAAGGGCAAAAATGAAATGTATTTATATAATTTAGTTGGGTCATGTTAAGTTCTCCATGTGTTCAACTGGTGTGTTTTAACTTGGTATTTCACTTTCTTTAGAATTTCTTACAAGATCAGCTGTTTAATCTTTCTGCATTTAATATTCTGATACTTGGACAAACATTCTACAAGACTAATGGCAAGTTAAGTTTCCCTTCAGTAAAAATATAGAATTCTAAGACCTTGCCCACTAAGAATTTAAATACAAATGTTGATAAGTACAGCATGGGCTCAGAGAATGAAAACTATAAACCAAATTATTTTATCAGGCTAAAGTGTGAATTTATTCATCTATCCTTTACAAGCTTGTTCATCCACATTTAACTTTTTAAAATACTCAAGTTGACTGATATTAACAATGCTGCAGAAGATTCTGGCTTATAAAACTGTATTTTCTTCAATCTTCTGAATAGTCTATGATAGTCCAGAAAAGCATTAATGAACAAAATAAAGAATGACCAGACATGATGAACATCTTAGATTAAATATGGTGAACCAAACAGAGCTATACAGATTCCAGATGGGTATCTACAGAGCTGCCATTCACACCAGACCAGCTGAAATATTTTGTTTTTCTCTTTGGACAGATAACTTCCATTCTAAAGCCACTTCATAAAACAATTTGCCACATGGTGGCAGCCATAGCTGCCATTCAAATAAAGTTTAAAGCCTATCTGAAATCAAACTATTTTCATAGACCTCTGGATCCTCAGGTCCTAAATATCTATGGGCTTGATGGGTACTTGCTAGTCTAATTTGATGGGAAGGAGAAACTACTATGAACCTCAACATATACTCAGCATAAAGTCTATAGTATAGCAATGTATATTCTGGGACCTGGACAAGCTTTCTACCAGACATACCGTATTTTCCGGCGTATAAGACGACTGGGCGTATAAGACG
>CM034701.1:339514638-339527770 GCA_020142125.1 Phrynosoma platyrhinos
TGGGGAGGGTGGCTATAAAAGAACTAGAAATGATTCTAAAATGCAAAGACATACAATTTAGCATAAAAGTCAGGATCATACAAGCCATTGTATTCCCTATTAGCATGTATGGATGTGAGAGCTGGACAGTTAGAAAGGAAGAAAATCAATGCATTTGAGATGTGGTGCTGGAAAAGAATGCTGAGGATCCCATGGACAGCCAAAAGGACAAACAAATGGGTCCTAGAACAGATTAAGCTGGAAACCTCCCTGCAAGCCAAGACGACCAAACTGAGGCTGTCGTACTTTGGACACATTATGAGAAGGGAGGACTCTTTGGAAAAAACAATAATGCTGGGAAAGGTGGAGGGAAGTTGGAGGGAGGAAGGCCACATGCTAGATGGATGGACTCTATTAAGGTCACGCATATGGGTTTGCAGGAATTAAGGAGAACAGTGGAGGACAGAGGGTCTTGGAGATGTCTCATCCACAGGTCCACCATGAGTTGAGATCGACTCGAGGGCAGTTAACAACAAAAACACATTTTAAAGCAAAATAAAAGGCTGCATTCATCCATTCCCATTATTTGTTATGGGAAAGCACCACAATGAACCTTGGTGTTATTCTTTTGGCTTTATCCTCTTCCCCTCCATCCTTCACCATCCAAGCACCTGTTTATGGTTGACAACAAACTAGGCTTTCCAGTTTTATCTGAATATGAATTTGATTTTGCCTTGATAATCAGCTATCCACAACTCCTTATTTTCAAAACAAAAGGAAACTAAAAAATGGAAGTGTCTTGTCTGCAAAAGAGGAAGGATGAAAGGAAGAGGGAACTATATGTTCTTAATGGATGTGTGTGTAGTGCTAGTTCACAAGCTTCTTCCAAAAGTAAGATCACATATAATCCACCCTGTGACCACAACATCAGATGACGAGAGACCTATGCTCAACCGTCCCTTAAAGATCAAACACAGATAAGTTTTAGATATAAGTTTTAGATACAGACCAACCACAAAATTTTCAAATGAAGGCAGTACACTTGGTCAGCTCTAAGCAAGTGCTTTAATGAAAAGCAGTTTTTTTTTAAAAAAAAAATGTGAGCCATCTGGTTCAAATGCTTATAAAATGCATAAAAGAGGTCCAACTCAACTCTGACAGATAGATGGAAAAGGTTAATTAAAACTAAAAAAATATATTTCTTATTTCTAACTGAAGATGATATCTCAAAGAATTTCAATACTTGTGCACAGTACTATACAGTCTATAGTAGGCAAGCAGGAGACTGACGGACACAAACACAGAGTTTGGAGAAGAGCACAAATACAGAGCCCACAACTTCATAGTAAGGCTACATTTTGTTTGTCAAAGGCACCTTAGCCTCTAGCTATTTGCCTGTTTTAGAAGTCACTTCACTTGGATCAAATATTCACTAAGCAGGATGGAACAACTTCCAATCCACATCTGAATAGCATTTTTTCTTACATTCATAATTTAATCAAATGGGAGTCTTATAAACAAACATGCTGGCATATTAGTTTTATGTACAGCAATTTGAACATCAGCAACTATGTATTATATTGCTTAAGCAAAGAGCACAATACCCATACCTTTTATTCTTTGTATTTAACAAAGTTTGGAGAATTTTTAATACTAAAACATTAAAATTACCCATAGAGAATTTTCCCTTAGACGCATTTAATACATACTGTTTACAACTTTTCTCTATATCTATCTATATACATATATATATGTACACACACATAATATACACAACTTCATGTATTTGTTTTTTTCCCAAATAAACCTCTGTAGTATCTTTTTTTAAAAATGAATACACCAAGAAAACAGGGGCACATATAGATGAAGTGTCCTATACAGTACAGTTTCTGCTTTGACTTAAAATCAGGAAAATAATTTCAAATGATTACTGTAATTTTTTTTGAAAAAAAATAAAAGGCTAGTCATATTTAAAAGTATGTTGAACATCAATAAGTATGTGCAAGAGAGAAAATATCCACCAACAGTATAGTCCTGTGGCACCTTGAACATTAACACATTTATTATGGCACAATTTGAGGTCTGTGATCCATGAAAGCTTATGTCATAATAAACGTGTTAGTTAATGGACTCCTTTTTGGTTTTGCTGCTAAATGACGACCACTTGGAAAACTGCAAACTAGTAGATTTCAACATTTTCAAGCCGATAGAAAATAAGCATTTATTGCACAAACTGTGCTAAAGATTCTCTATTCTGCTTCAAATCTGTGGCAGCCAAAGTAATCCAAGATCTAATTGCTAACGAACTTCTAATTCTTCTTTTAAAATTCAACTACTTTCATCCTACCTGGGAAAACTCTAGGATCAAGTCACAGATGATAGGATGGACAACCTTTCCTATAAAACAATACCATTCCCCTTCAGTCACTTCCATCTGTGTTTGGTAGAACCTCATGCACAATTTGTGATAAATGTTTTGGGGCCACAGGATATTATATAGCTTTGGAAGACATTTAGTCTTTTGAATATTCTGCAACAGCTTTTGTATTGGATGAACAGCCAGCAAATCGCTCTGTGCACCCTCAGAATAGCAAGGACTTGCACAGTGCTTCCTAATGCTGTGGTATCTGTGAATTAAGCAAGAATGTGTGCAATCATTCCTCACCAACACCACTACTCCACTGGGACAGTGAGGAGCTAAGTCCTGACAGCCCTACTTACATAACTGATTCATTAACTATCCCTTATTGGCACCTGATTTCTCTTTCACACACACACTCATTTCTCACATTCACACAGTTCCTGGCAGCATGGAACTAAGTACCACAGGAAAGCAGTTCCAATGCTATGTGTGAATGTATGTAAAGAGAAATTGGATGAGAGGACAGGGTTAGTGAATACACAAGTAAATATTGTTGCATTTCAACAGCAAGACCTGCTAAATCTAATATAGATATTATTTCTTGTTTAGTTGAAAAGAGGAATATTTCAGTAATTTAATAAGCTCTAGTAAGGTCAAAGTGTATCAGCATTTGAGGTTTCATTATTCTTGCATACAAATATCTGCCATATTATATGAGGTTAGATTAAGGAATTAATTGTGATTTCAGCCACTTGCTAACCAGAATTTCAAGGGCTTGAATGAAAAAATCAATTTTATGCATTTAATATATGATTTATTTAGGGAATTAATCCATTAATATTTTTAAATATTTAACATTTTAAATCCAGTACACCTAATGTAACAGCCAGCAGAATAAGACTGAATCAAATATTACTTTCTGTGTATCACCTAAACTTTCAGTATCAAAATATGAACTTGGGGATGCTACTCCTCTCAGGGTTCCAATTACATGAATCACAAAAATCTGGGGCTATTTCAAGGAATGATGTGAATAAAATACCACAAGAAATAGACAGCAACATTTTTATGTGCCCATAATCTACAGAAGTCAAACTATTGGCTTTTATACTGACTACTCAGCATTGCCCACACTGTTTACAGGATCCCATTTTGCCCAAGACCGGCCTGGACACCTTCAAAATAACACCTTCAAAAATAAAAATGATTCTTCTATAAACCATTTGAAATGGAGAGTTTCCCAATTCTCAGCACTTGCTGAGTTCATATAACCAAACAACCCTTTAATTTAGAAAAAAGCACCCTGCAGCAAAGAACAAAAACAAAAAACCCTAACCTATTACTAACATTCATTGAATTAGACGGCATGAAGAGAAGATTCTTGCCCTTGTCTTTTGTACAGCTTGTTGTATATACATGGTAGCTAGAAGAGAAGTATTGCATCATACAAAGACTTTGGCAAGTGCATCTGCTCCTGCACTGGCAATGTAACATTTGGTGGGATGGAAAGCCACGTCATGAATAGATTCATCATGTTTTTTGCGGTGAGCTGTAAATTCCTGAATGCAGGTCTTGCTCTCAAGGTTCCATAAGCGTATTGAACAGTCATGACCTAAATTGGAAGAGGGAGGGAATTAGATTTATTGCTAAAGTTAGAAAACATTTAAAGAATGACTTCTGGAAGTACTTACTGCCAGACATCAAGTACAAGCCATTTGGATCGACAGCTAAACTTGTGACTGCATCCAAGTGGGCTACCATGGAGTGAATCAATTTCCCTGTGTAATTAAAGATGAAAAATGTATTTTACAGCCCACCATAAGTTAATACATTATAGAACTGCAGAAGTTTACTACGTAAAATCATATTTATACACAAAATGTTAGACACAACCCAGCTGTTCCAACTGACAAACAATCTAGCTTCCCTTTTCCTTTCAGAAGTGATCCCCTCACTTTGCCTTTGCAATGGATAGTTACACTGCCTTTTCCTAAACCTGTGCTCCCCAAAGTGACAACTGGAACCCACTACGGGTGAGGTCTTGAAAGTCATAACATTTGTGCTATCTACTGGCTCTGAGAACCAGTAAAGTGTAGTGGTTTGAGTGCTGGACTAGGACTCCAGGAGACTGGGATTCAAATCCTTGTTCAGGCATGGGAACCCATTGGCTAACCTTGGGCAAATCACATTCTCACCCTAAGAAGGTGGCAATGGCTAACCTCCCCTGAATAAATATTTCCAAGAAAACTCTATAATGGGTTGCCTTAAACTAAACTTGGCCTGAAGCCATGTTGGAACAAAGTAACTCAGGATTATCACCAAGTTGCTTACACTTGGTGATAAGATTCTGTATCCTCTGTTGGCAAGCTAAGCAGTAGATACCTAGACTAAAATGCAGAGAATTTACTAACAGAGTTCTGGAACACTTCATCTAGTTTGGTAATATGAACCATGGTACCAGTTGTTGCTTTAATTACATACGTAACATATACATCTTAATGACTACAAGTATTCTAACAACAGCTATGATTTATAAGGATGAAGTATTGCCGTGGGACTGTAAGGTAAAGAATAATGCCTACTTCTTTCATAGATTTTTCAAAAACATATATAGGAATCCTATCTTTTGTAGTATGTAGAATATGAATATATAAACTAGTTCTTTCAATTACTGTCTGCATCCTATTCTTGAATCATAAACTTTTCTTTGACAGAGATAAGTAACAGGGGCTTTCTGGATGGGATGTTAAAAGCCACAGGCCTAAATCCCATTGTTAATTCCAACTAAAGGACGCTCACTGAATCAATGGGAATTTGATAAATCAACATGTATGTGAGTTTTCATGTGTCTATTCTATTTGGGACAGTAATACTCAGCCAGAATACCTTTATTCCTGTCATCTGTGTCAGATAACTTTCTAAGTCCCATTTCAGACCCTATTATACTGGCAATGATCACAGAAATTTTACTACTTAGCTTTTACTGTGTTTATCCACAGTCCTTACTTGGCAAAGAAAGGGTGTGCCTCCACCTCTACCAACTCACCCTCATGACCACCTTAGATACCATCTGAAAGCAAACATTTCAAACAAGATGCAGGCCTGTGACTCTGACACTATCTGATTTTTATCTTTGCTTTATGAAGAAATCAATACATTATGAAAACTAGTATAGTGAATTTTATGCCTTTTGGTTGGGCTATTAAAAGTATGACAACAATGTATATCATAGATTTTGTTGTATTTTCCATTTCAGACTTGTATTTCTAAACTGGTAAGTGTTGTGACCTTTTTACTTTTTGTGATATGATATGGAGAGGGAGGCTACTCACCTGTGTTATTGTCATAGAATTTGATGTGTCTGTCCTCATGGGCTGTGATACTGATTGGAAGAGTTGGATGGCTGATCACTTTGTTTATTTGGCAAGAAGAACTAACTGCTAAGGGAATAAATATACACAGAGGTTCCAAAAAACAAAAATAAACTTAAGTCACATAAGATAGTGAAAGATTACTGGAAAACTCCAAATGATCTATTCAAACCTTATTATATTCATTCAATATATAGGATGACTGAAATTCCCATTACTCTCTCAAATATAACAAAAATAAAATAAACATCACAGACAGATTAGCTAATTTCAGACAGTTGCAGTAATGAAGGTTTACCATTTTGCAACAATTGGTTTGTTGTTTCCACCCATTATGGTAGAATGAAGGAAGAAGAGCAGGCAGAATGGAAGACAAACAAATCTAGAGATAGTATAGGCAGAACTAACAAAAAAGAAGCAAGTTAAGAGGAACAAAATGGTTAGGGAAGGAAAAGAGACCCTGATATGCTATTTAACAGCTTTTGCTCTTTAGAATATCAGAGGACACATGACTAAGGGGTGAAGCAGACTGGTGGCTTGGAACGGCCTCTGGCTGTTTCAATTCCAGTTGGCCCCCAATCTGCATGGGCGCATGATGACCGGACGTCATGGTCCCAAAGCTGGATGCTGCCGCAGCCCTGAATACGCCATCAACAAAAAGTGGTTTTTCACAGTTCCTTTTCTAGCTAGCTTTAGTCTGCCTTAGGCAGCCACAGAGCAACTTCTGGTCAATCCAGGGGTGTGCATCATCTCCATGCTACACCCCAGATGTGGCCGGAAGCCGCATTTTTTAACCCGTGTGTTGCGGGCTTAAGTTATAATTACATATAGAGTACAGGGAGCAGCATATAAAAAACCATGTTTGTCCTAACTATGCTATATGTAAGTACACATCATTGAAAGCACTTTCAAATAGTAAACTTAGGATAGGTATGGTGGTCTCTCAAACTGTATTAATATGAAAAGCCAAAGGCAAATTATGTAGGTATGAATGGAAGGCTATTTTATATTTTTAAAACTGGTTCAGACATTATAGAAAAGTGCAAGTGACTTGCATTTCTGCTTTTACTATTCTAGCATGCAAAGGGTAGACTTCCATACCTCAGTTCTGGCCAGGAATCGCATGTTTTAGATATTTCCAGGAATTCACTGACATCACCTTAAGCAATTCTTATTCTATAAATTATTTGTGTGGCCTCCATTGTTTTAATGCTCCACAGTCTGTGGGTTTTCTAAATCCTTCTGGATGGCTCCCGCCCAACCCCCCTGAGAGGTAACTTTACTCCCCAAAATTGCATTGCTACTCTTTGCCAACTGTAAGCCCAACATTAGTTTTTTGCTCTCTCATTCTGCTTTGAAAACATTTCTTACCAGCACCAACCCACACCAAAGTATGCCTTGAAAACCAGTCACATTGGCCTAAAACCATTAAAATAATCCTCTAAGTCAGGGGTAGGCAACCTTTTTGAGCCGGGGGCCGGGTTTCTGTCCCTCAGACAATTGGGGGGGCCAAAGCACCAAAAATAAATAAATAAATAAATATTTTTTTTTTTTAAAAAATTAAAAAATATGCATGTACACTCTCTCAGCTCCAGAAAAGCCATGGCAAAACCCCTGTGGAGATTTTGCCAAGAAAACCCCAAGAACAAGTAATAATAACAATAATAACATCATCATGGAGGGTGGTGGCGGTGGCAGGACCGGCATTTTATATGCATTAATAAAGCTATGCTTTTGGACTTTACAATGTGTCTTCTTGACTGAGGAAGACAGGGTGCTGAAGAAGAGAAGCTGAGCCAGTTGTTGGTAAAAATTACAAAGTGGCTGTGGATCACAGCAGCCAGCTTGTCCTGCAGACTCTGCTGGGTGCCAAAGGGCATCACTACAACACTCATCATCCACACACTAACAGGCCGCATCCGGCCCCCGGGCCTTAGGTTGCCTACCCCTTCTCTAAGTATTCCCACTCACATTCCCACTTCCACCAACACCAACCCTCCCCCTTTGGATACATACCAGTATCTATGTTGGATTCCAAGGTAAGAATGCGTTGTCTAGTTTCCATATTAAAAATACATGTATGCCCGCTATTAAATGATGCTACCATATGGTTTGGGTCACTGCTCACAAGGTCTACAGAAGATGGAATCCCCATCTCTACAAAACAGAATAACATCAAAATAGCTTGCAAGTTTAGTCAACTGGCATGAGAACTATTACCTCTTAGGAGCTATATTCAGTCTTTTTAATGACACTCTTCAACCACCAGTTATTTCAAACTGGCAACGGCAAGAACTATTGTTCCTCAAGTGTTCAACAGATCTCTGAAAAGTTGAAATACTAGATATCTTTTTCTTTACTAAATTACTGATTTTTGAACAAATGTTACAGTCTGTCTCCCATTGGAGATTCACCAGTGCCTATATACCAGTATCAGTGCAAAACAAACAAAAGTAAAGCATTGCTGCAAAACGCACATGTTGACACAGGAATATTGAGCAATAACTCATGCGTATTTTAAAAAAGAGTATGTTAAAAAATCCCATATAAGGGAGGGAAAAATCTAGTGTGACCTTTAAGACTACAGTTGCCCCTCCATTTTTGTGGGGGATCCATTCCACCTCCCATGTGAAAACAGAAAATTGCAAATATTCAAGCCCCATTGGCTTGAATGGCAGCGCCTGTAGGCGAGCAGCCCATTATGTCCCCCTCCATTTGCCACCCATGAACAGATGAGGGATGCAGACACCAACTCCGTTAAAATGGAAGGGTGACTATAATTTATTTTACAGAGCTTTTCCAGAGTTTAACCCACCGCTTCAGATGAATAGAAAGAAATTTCAATTTCTTTGGAAAATGTATTTCATGATGAAGCAATTATCCATCTGAGTCTCTTAGTAAGGCAGGTAAACTATATTTTAAGAAATATGAAGCCTTTGTAAATGGAGAAACCAACAAAAAAATTAAATGTAACCTAAACTTAAACCAGGAGCCCTGGTGGTGCAGTGGTTAAATGCCTGTACTGCAGCCACTCACTCATAAACCACAGGGTTGCGAGTTCAATACTAGCCAGGGCTCAGGCTTGACTCAGGCCTGCATCCTTCCAAGGTCGCTAAAATGAGTACCCAGCTGTTGGGGGGCAATGAGCTTACAGTTGTAAACCCTTTAGACACTGCATAGTGTGGTATGAAGCAGAATATAAATGAAGCTGCTTTGCTTTGCTAAACTTTTACAGTTGAGTAGCTTCATTATTCTGTTATTTGTAGAGTGCAATCCAAAAAGCTCAGTTCTTAAAATATTACTATGGAATAGTCCCACAGAACAGAGTATCTTTGAGTACTGCAGCCTTAAAAGGTATAATTCAGAATTTTTTCTCTTGGCAGTGTCTAGCAACTCCTCACCCACATTTGCTCTTACCTGGAAGCTCACTACAGTAACTTATGTTTTCTTAGCAAGCTAGCTTCTATAGCAGGGGTAGGCAACCTTTCCCCTTTAAGGGCCAAAGGACTTCAGCTCCCAGAATCCTGGGAGCTATGGCCAACATGGGACTATTGGCCAACATGGCTGAGGCTTCTGGGAGCTGAAGTCCCTCGGCCCTTAAAGGGGAAAGGTTGCCTACCCCTGTTCTATAGATTTGAAATAAACCCACTGTATTATTATAGTTAGCAAGAAAAAACAAGGCACCTATTGGTATTTTAGTTTTGGTAGCATTTTTCAAGATGAAAATCTAAGGTCCAAAACACACTGCAGAAATAATCCGGTCTAATTGCCCTGGCTTAATGCTAGGGAATTCTGGGAACTGTAGTTTTGTGAGACATTTAGCCTTCTCTGTCGGAGAGCTCAGATGCCACAATAAACTACAATTCCCAGGATTCCCTAGCACTGAGCCAGGGTACTTAAAGCCATCTCAAACTGGATTATTTCTGCAGTGTGTTTTGAACCTAAGTTTCAAGTACAGTTGTTTGCTATAGAACATATAATTGTACTTTAGTTCTGGAAAATGAGCATCACTTCATTAATATTCCAAAGAAAATAAATATGGTGAAAAAATAGCAATGGATATCCTCTAGTAGTAGTTCTTATTATAAATCACTATGAGGCTATGTACACATACATTTTTATGCAACAGAAAAGTGTGGTTTCTATTATAATCCTTAAGTATAAATGCAACCATTTAAATGTAATGCAATGGCTTTGGAAATTATATGTTTTCTCAGCTTCAGTATACCAATGCTAGGAATCTATTAAGTTGTTGTTTTTTAAATTCTAAAAACAATTCAGCTGAATCAAATTATAAACTCTTTCCCAAAATGTTTATAAACATACATGATAGCAGTAGTAATAGTGGTTTTAAAATGGAGAATATTAATTCATACCTTGATTATCATTAAAAATGTTCAGAGCTGGAGATATTTCCAAAGCTTTCCATAAACGTATAGTGCCATCTGCTGAACAGGAAAGCAAGCGCTGGTGTGCTCCACTGTAAACCAAGCCCCACACTGCATCTGTGTGGCCTACAAATGCTCCTCTTAAGACAGAAGGATCTGTGAACAAATTGCACATTTAAAAATTATGTCAAAACAGGGGGGAAATAGAAGTCATGTGCATTATTAAATGAAAAGCAGGTTAATGTCAGGCATTATTTTTTTTTTAAAAAAAAACAACTATGCTCAAATCTAACTACAAAGCTCCCAATGATTCACTGACTCACTGTCTCTTCAGAATTATGATTCAGTTCTATATCTTTTTACCTATTTAAAGGATCCATTTGTTATCTAAGTTTCCTTCCAAACAACGTAAGTATGACACATAATCTCTTATTTGATACTTCCATTTCACCAGGTTCTTTTTATATTTATGTTACTCAACTAACTCACTTTAAAAAAAAATCATATTTACTTCCAGTACATTCAACAAGCTGTTGTTCACTATTTAAAAGCAAAACTGAACTCTGCCAAAATTAGTGACACTTACCATAAGAATCATATGGGTCAATATTTGGGTTTGTAGTATTCCAACCCTGGATGAGTCCATCAGTTCCCCCACTGTAACACTGTTCTCCACTATTACTCATTACCACACAAAGCACTGGACTGCTGCAGGAAAAAGCATATCAAAACAATACTGATTTATTTTACTTTTATTTCTAATAGTAGGCTGTAGTTCCACCACACAAACCTATGCAATCTGTTTTGTACTGCAGATGAAATTACAAATCTATGGATACTAGATGTGTGGTGAGCCACAAAATGAAAAAATCTTGTAACTGTTGCATGGATTGAGTCAACCCAAAGTTCACTCTATTGAAGGGTTGCATCAAACAGAGCAATTACAGCTGTGACAACAGAAATGTGTTCCATATAATCCTTAATGTTTACTTACTTATGTGCCCTGAAAGTATATATAGGTTCAACATCAAGAGAGGCACTCCTGGACAAAAATAAAAAACAGAATCATATGTTCAAAGACTTATAGAATACAAAGCACTGAAAAACATTCATTAGACATTCAGGAATTAATTTTCAAGTTGACTTAAACTCACATGAATCTTCCCAAACACCCCTTCAGTTGAAGATATTCACTATCAGTTCCTGATTCCTCTTATTGCCCTCCTTCTCACATATTACAGTCTTTAAATCCTCTTGGCAGGCCTTGCTGTTCTACCAAGGGTTTTGAGATATAGCATCATCTTACGCAAAAAGTAATCTTTTCATTAGTTTCCCAAAACAGAGAGTGAAATAAACAGCAGGGAATGCTCATAAAATGAATTTCAATGGTGACTTCACCAAGAGTCTGATTATTTACAGTATAAGAAGAGATAAACAACCTATCTCCTAGAAAAGCTGATAATACTCAGAACAGTTCTAGCTATTATAAATTATGGCTAGTAATGATAGTTTTCCCAGGGCAATGGGTTTAGTTGCTGTAGGTGCTAATGAACAATGCTCACAATTCTGGAAGTAGAGAAGAGCACTGAAAGTACAACTAGGGCTCATTTACTCATGAGCCATGGCAACTTTTACACTCCAAAACATTCCACAGCTCAAACAGCATTTATTTTGGAAGAGAAGTAACATTCCATAACTATATAATTGTCAGGATTACAGATGCAGAAAAAAGTAGATGATTACGGAGCAATTTTTAAAAATTCCAGCTTCAGCCCACAGTGTCACTTTCCAAGCTGTTGAGGAGAGCATGGGAGGTAGTGTTGAAAACTGTAGTAGGAACTAGAGAAAATTCCCATTCCACCCTTTCCTCCAGTGTGAACCTCCACTGGATCTTAGTTCCTTTCACAAACATGAAGAGCCCTTCTCTCATTAAAGAAACAAGTCTAGGTCCAACCCTGTTTCAGTAAAATTTTTTGTTACTTCAGTGCAATATAAATCAGGCTCAACATAGCCATTTTGTTGCTGTTGCATTACTTCAGCGTATAGCCTACATATTTAATAACCATATATCTTTACCAACTATGACCTTACTTTTTTGCTGGAGACGTTTTCTGCAAATTCCACATTTTTAATGTATGGTCTTCCGATGCTGTAATTAATACTGGTTCAACTGGATGGAAAGCCAGACCTCTTATTCCATCAAAATGGCTCCTTAATGTAAATTTGGGATTCCAAGTCTTCCTCAGGGCATCTTTATTGTTTGCTATCTGTTGTAATAAAAAGAAAATCTATTGTTGTAGCAACAAGAGCTGTACAACCTGCATTTTTTCATCTTAATAATTTAATCTGCCAGATAACATGAAATATAAACACAAGCAAACAAGTGTTCCCTTTTAAAGATCTACTCAGCATGGTTTATTAATTGCATGAAGATTTTTTGATACAGGTATTTTTCAAACTGCACAGTTATAGATTTATAACTGCCATAGCTTCATCCTATGGAATTCTAGGATCTGTAATTTGCTGAATGATTTTGAATTCTCTGTCAGAGAATTGAATGCTTCATTAAAGTACAAATCTCAGGGTTCTGCAGAATGCAGCTATGGCTGGTAAAGTGGCATCAAAATGCTGTATCTGTGCAGTGTGAAAGAGACCACAATTTTAACTTGGATTATAGTTTGCCACACTGGCCTTCTAAATGTTTATATATTTGTCTTCCTGTAATAGCCTGTATATATAATGTTACATAACAATGATACTATCGCCCATATAATTTCAAGAGTACTCATACTTTCTCATTCTGTCCCCTTTCCCCTCTATTCTATTTGTACAAGAAGTCACTTCCTCTAAGTACAGTGGTACATCTACTTACGAAAGGCTCTACTTACGATATTTTCAAGTTACGAAACGCTTCTTCTAAAAAATATTGTCTCTACATACGAATATGTCTCTACATACGAATGCCTGTAGAGAAATATGTGTACGTAGAGACAATATTTTTAGAAGCATTTTGTAACTAGAAAATTTCCAGC
>CM034701.1:339527870-339551388 GCA_020142125.1 Phrynosoma platyrhinos
CTTCCAGCCACAGCCTTGGCTATTCTATGGGCTTGGAACGGATTAGGGTATTTCAATGTTAAATTTGCTTCTACCTACGAAATTTTCTACCTACGAAATGGGTTGTGGAACGAATTAATTTCGTAAGTAGAGGTACCATTGTATCTGCAATAATATTTCATTCTCATCCTTTCCTCAAAACATATTTCACTTTTTTATTTCTATTTAAAGGGCTTCAAAACATCAAATTCTAAACAAAACACTAACTTACTAAATGAAAATTATAAACAACAGAACAGCAGAATCTGCCAGGAAATGACAATACAATAAAGAGATCATAAACAACTCAAACAACAACAACAAAAATCACTCAAGATTTAGGAGATTGTTGCATGGCTTCTTCTCCTGAGCTGGGCTGAAACCATTTAAAAACAGATTTTATCGCACGCCTCTATGCCCGAGTCAGAGGCATCCTGTACTTGATCCAGACTTCTCCCATACTTTGCAAAAAATGGGAAAGTCCTGTTCTTTGAAAAGTACAGTAGAAGTCCAGATCAGGTACAGGATGCCTCCGACTGGGGCATGGAGGCATATGATAAAATCCATTTTTCAATGGTTTCAGCCCATGCCCAGCTTGGGAGAATAAGGCGTGCAATAATCTCCCATGAGACCAGCAAAATAAAATGGTCTCACAGTTTCACAAAAAGTCTGTCATCTGGAGGCCATCCAAACTTCAAGGGAAGGAAACCTGAGCATCACAGCTGAAAAGGCCCTGTCCCCAGTCACCAAAACCACATCTTCAGTGGTGATAGGACATTAAGCAAGGCTTCTGCTGATGACCTCAAAAAGCTGGCAGGTTCATATGAGATGTACCACCTTTTCTGCCTCTGAAAAACCTTCAGGATTACATTGAATTAGTGGCCAACAATGAGTAATAAATTTGGCCATACACTGTCAAAAGAATCTGTATGTCACTCCTGTTTAGCAACCACTATGCAATACATAAGTGCAATACCCAAATAGCGTCCTGTACAGCTGAGGAATTCAGGAATTGGTATAACATAACCATTCATTTGTAAGTTCACATGAAAATTGTACTCATGAGAAATACCACATTTATAAGTCATACACCAAATGGTGCATGGCTAAAGACTTTCAGAGGAGACTCTTCAATGAGTTCCTTTAGAAGTTTGCTCTGTAGATATAATGAAGAAAGTCATCACAGTGGTGGCATTCTGTCTTCGAAACTTCTTTCTTATACAAGTTAATACTGATACAAGTTTTGTGCCAAGCAAAAATTATCAAAGTGTCTGGAACTTTCATGCATATGATTTATGGTTCCTGTAATGTAATTTTGGTTTATGATATATTGTGGTTTGTTTTTCATGCTTCACATGCATTGCCTTGATATCACAAGATGAAGGACCAGCCATTTAAAAATATTTTAATCAATACTAAATTAAGCAACATCCTCATGAATGCAAGCATCAACATTCGTAGCAGAATATTTACATGTTTGCATGGTTTATTAATCTTGTATTTCACAATGATGTATCCGAAATAATAATAATAATAATAATAATTTTTATTTAATACCCCGCCCCTCTGAGTACAATCGGGGCGGCTTACATCATAAAAATCCATCACATACAATATAAGAACAATTCCCCCCTCCCCCCCTTTAAAAAATTATTAAACCAGTAACAATTAAAACAAATTATAAAGGAGGTAAACCTCCATAAAAAAACAAATACAGCTCATACATACAGAATTCCTGGAGTCTGATTTCCATAGGCAATTATATCATTTAATCTAAAAAAGAAAAGGAAAAAAAAAAAAAACACGAACTCCCACTACAGAATGAAGGAACTAAGGTCAATTTTGCTTACAGGCAGCACTCGAAGCACTGCAAGGCAACTGCAAGCAGTCTTTGTGAAGAGGAGATACCAGCAAATACTCTATGGCTTCTTACCAGTTTCCTTGAGGAGAAGAAGCAAATAAGGAGGAATAATGAGAATGATGAAGGAAGAAAGGAAGACAGATGAGAGAGCTAAGGAAAAGAAAAAGGAAAGGGAGATGAGAGGAAGGGGGAGATCAGCAAACCACAGAAAAATGGAAGGGAGAAGGCTATAAGCAAGCACTATGCTCCTATTCAGACAGTTTTGGGCAGAGCTGCTATGCAAATGCTGCTGATAGTTTCTGTAATGCATTCTTATCTATTTATAGCTACCATTTTAACAGTCATATACAGTAGACCATTATTATTACCACCTGATAGATCAGGGACTAGCACTTACATCGTATGTCAGTGAATCTGCTTCATTGGCTACTGTGAGTCCAGCCAATTCTCCAAGACCTAGCTCATTTTCCAGGGCTTCATCTGTTCCCATAATGAAAGATTTTCCAGATGAAGGAGGGAATGTTAAAGCTTCCACTGAAAGAGAGAAAGTGAAAGTATGGATTCCAAACCTAACATGTAGTCTGTAAATCAAAAAACTATATGCCAGAAACTGAATGTGGGATTCAATGGAAGAGCCTCATCACAAAAAAAACAAAATGAAATTTAAGACGAGGCACCAGCAGAACTTGATTACTGCCAGATGTTTGTGTTCTTAAAATATAAATATAAATGCTTTAGAAACTATATCCCTCTGAATGGTCCAAAGCAATTAGCTACTCCACTACAAAAGAAGAAACAGAATGATGCACATATGCTTGTACCAGAAACTTCCATATGTTGTATCTGCGCTGTAGAAATAATGCAGTTTGACATCGCTTTATCTCCCATGACTCAGTGCTATGGAATCCTGGATTTGTAGTTTGCTATGGCACCAGAACTCTCTAATGGAGAAGGCTAAATATCTCACAAAACTACAAATACTAGAATTCCACAGAATTGAGCCATGGAGTTAAAGTGGTGACAAACTTTGTTATTTCTACAGTGCAGATGCAGCCATACTCTGTTCACTCTTTACACTCTGTGCAGAAACCTTGACAGGTATGGATTTGATTTTTATATACCTATTAAATGACTCACTCACTCACTCACACACACACATGCACACACAGACACACAAACTCCTTCCTGAAACAAAACAACCCTATAGCAATTCCTTCTCTAGACAGTCCACAGTCATTCTTGAATCAACTGAAGAGGGGGAAAAACACTATTCAAAAGATCTTTTTAAAAGTAAAGATTTCTCTGTAGTGGTACCACTCTTGTGGAACAGTATCTCCAGAAAATGCAACTTGCTACTAGCTTTCTTTGTTACCATCACTCACAAAATAAGTTTACAGTTTTTGGAAGATGTAAAAGATACAAACCATCTCCATAATAACTACACAACAGCTAATAATAATAATAATAATAATAATAATAATAATAATAATAATAATAATTTCTATTTTTATCCCACCCCTCTGCAGCACAATCGGGGTGGTGTACAACAAGTTAAAACAACATCACAAGTTAAAATAATCCAAGAATCCCCTTCCCTAACCCACCCACCCCTAATACTGGTTCCTCATTTTCTTCAAAAGGCAAAAATCATGGCCTTGAATGAACTGATATTTGTAAAAGAGTGAGGAACCCAACACAAAAAGGGAAGCGAAAGCTTTTGAAAGAGGGGATACAGGGCCTAAATCCAATACAGAACTTCCCCACAATAACACCTAGAGCTACCCCAAACTGCCTCTAGAGAATTTCCCAGCTCTCTGGGGAAATGAATAGGGAACTGCAGTGAGAAGAGAGACTGTACTCCCACTCAGAACTGCTGAATTATGCTGGTCCACTAACAGAAATCTTTGCTAGTTCATACCACTACATATGAGCAAACTGGAAAACTAATTTGTGAATATTCTCACATCTCTTTTTATTACACAATTTCATGGGGGGGGGTGTCAGGAAAAAAATATATAATCCTATTAAGTTAGACATTCATGCAACCTCACTGATTTCAACCATTTTGCTTAAATCTTTTATACTGAAATTAATGGGGCTGAAAAGTGCTTAGCTCTGGTTGAATTATATCCTAAGTATCATCCCAACCACAATATAGTTTGTTAATACCTTATTTTCCTGCGTAT
Organism: Phrynosoma platyrhinos; assembly: GCA_020142125.1. Lineage (NCBI taxonomy): Eukaryota > Metazoa > Chordata > Lepidosauria > Squamata > Phrynosomatidae > Phrynosoma > Phrynosoma platyrhinos. The sequence continues at coordinate 339,531,936 of CM034701.1, forward strand.
AAGACTACTTTTTAACCTGCAAAATCTGTGGTTAAAGTGGGGGGTCGTCTTATACGCCGGGTATAATGATAAGGAGGCTAGGGGTGCTAAAACTCTATGTTTTGGCTGGAAAAATGGGGGGTCGTCTTATGCGCCGGGTCGTCTTATACGACGGAAAATACGGTATATTTATTTTATTTATGTCCTCCCTTTCTTTCAACATGGAACCCAAGGCTTGTCTCTGCAGTATATAGCCCTTGGAAGTTCACTGTCCACGAGCATTACCTTGGGAGGTGCACATTAGCCCAGGGGCCCCATATAGCCAATCCCCATATAGCTATGGGGATTGAACTGGATCAACTGCTGGAGTAGAATTAGTCATTTAGAGGGGAACAGATGGAAAGGAAAGACAGACTCCAAAGACAGTTTGGGGCTGTGGCAACCACATTGTGTCCCCAATACAGCTTGGACCCAGCCCAAAAAGGAGCAGCAAAGATCTGCTCCTTTTTGGGTGGTGGAAAAACTGCCTTTAGTGGCTGTGCTGTGGCCCCATGGCAGTTTCAAGACGCTCTGGTGGCATACAGTGTCTAAACACTGCACCACCAGAGTATCTTGAAGCTGCCGATATCTGAGTGGCCTGGCTTCCAGGCAGCTTCAAGGCAACATCAGAGCATCCTGAAGGCCTCCTTTAAGGACCATCTGTTCCAGCCCATTTAGTTCCCACATTGATATGCTGGTTTACAAAAAAAGGTGTCTTCATTTGAATGCTACTCGGCCACAGTTCTTGAGGAATCTGTACTGATAACCATAAAATGCAAAGCCTTGGAATCAACAAAGCCAGCAAACTTTCTTGGTTGATGCACCATAGAAAGCCAATTCTTAGCTATCTTACAATGGAACTGTGATGCTTCATATATTGGCAAAGAACAATAAGGACTGATTCAATAACTTCCTTCTGCCAAGAACTGAAAAACTGCTAGAAAAAAAAATTAAAGTTTTCATGACATGGTACTCTTACCAGGAAAAATGTTATTACAAGAACCATTTATTATGTAAGGTTTAAGAGGTAGCTTTCCTGACAAAAAGATAATCATGTAAAATTTCAGATATTCAAAGAAGGTAGTCTGCAAGTAGAATAGTGCTTCATAAACTAGTATGTACTGTTTGTATACTGCAGGAGATGCAAACTAGGGGTGCAATGTTTAATGAATTTCATGATCACTTTATGTAAACATTTTCAATAAGCTACAATGCCCCTAAAATAGCTGGATGCCAGACTGGAGATTTTTCAAAAAACAACTGTATATATTTGAAATACAATTACTTATAAATAAAACAAATGTACAAATGGCACGATCCTTTGCTCTCAATGCCTCTTTTATGATTATTTATTTATTTAACTGATATGCTATCCTTCTTTTGGCATGGGAAGAAGGCAGCTTATAAATAGCTAAACCAAGAAAAGCTAAAAACCTGAAAATAAAAATTAAAATACAAATAAACAAGTCACCATATAACAACACCATTAAAAAGTAAAACAAGTAAAATCATGATTACTGATTTGGCAATTTATTGTGCTTGATGTAACATCTAAAAACATGTTATGCCTCTTGTTTCAACGCTATTATTTTTAACCAAATACAAATTATATATATGTTACACAAAATTACATAAAAACTCTGTCAGTACACATACTGACTTCTTACCTTCATCTGTTCTGCTTATCTCTTGTTCAATAAGCCGTGAGGTACTGGGTCTGGTAGGTGGCACAACAGATGGTTGTAATGCAGGCAGATCATCAACATCTCTCAAATTAGCAAGCATATCTTGAAGTTTTGACCTGTTGGGCCCTGGCCAAAAACAAAAAGAAGTAAACCAGTTTTGTACTCATTAATAAATGCAGCATTTCCATTGAGAACCATATTACGCCAACACTGATGACAATGGATGCTATCTTCTGGGGGGGGGGGAGGGATGTGAATGTGAGTCAATTAATGAGCTCTTTCAGCAATAATTTTAAGGCATAAAATGACGTTTTGAAATGGAACTGATGAAAATGAAGGTTTAGCGCACACACAGACACACACAGACACATAGACACTTTTTTCACTTTATGGACTTGCATGACAATGTTAAATAACTCAAGTAACAGCAAATGATAAAATGAAATTGTTTTCAGTTTCCCAAAAAACTGTAATATTTGTTAATTAAATTGTTCACACAATTTTTGAAACTTTCACAAAATTGTGTAGGACTGTTATCTTCATTTGTTGTGCCACAATCTTTTTAAAAAAATGATAATACTTTTAAAATTAAAAAAATTTAAAAAATCAAGCAAAAGTCATTGTTTTTGTTCTTCCTGAAACTACATGTGATTGACGACCCATGCCCTTCTCAACACTTACCTGCATTTTGCTCCATCATTTTCCCACATCCCTGTTTTGATTGTTTTATATAGGACTGAGGCTGAAACATATCTTCGGTAGTTTTTCCTGTTGTAAGTTTAATTAAGAATGGGAAAATATCTTACCCACAGTCCAAAACCGTTCTTCCCAATCTAGTAAATACAACTATTGCTAGGCATTTACTAACATTGGTTTGTATTTAAGAATTTTTACTACAGGCTTGCAAAATCATGGGAGCATTCCATGATTAAATGTATGGCTCAACTCCCGCCTTACTGATGAAAGACCAAAACCATAGGTTATTACTACTTGCATTTGCTTTAGCCAAACTATATAAGATTTTCTGCAAAGATACAAAATTCTACAGGTATGTAAATTCATCACTATTAGATTAAAACTGTATAGCCTTTAGAGGTTAACATTTTGGTCTCACGCCCCCATATTTCTATTTTAATCTTTCATCTATCAAGTAAAACCTGCTCATCCAAGATGATAATTTTATTGCTGTTGCCCTAAACAGATGCTTAATTTCTTCAATGGCAAAATGTTGCTCAACTCATTCAACCTATTCGCTTTCATAACAGATAGGAGAAGGACATTATTCTTATGGAAATAAGAATAGATTTTACAAAATAGTTGCACTGTGAATTTAAGACAGCTTATTTCAGAATTTCTAGTTAAAGCCAAACTTTATGTATTTTACACAGAAACAAGAAGCCAATTTATACAGGCGTAGTAGCCAATCTTTTAATCCAAGTACATCATTTTAATGTTATAATATTCATGCTGTCCTCTATGCTTTATTTAGGCTTATTTAAGTGCTCTTGAAGACGACAAAACCAAACACAGCCCACTTGTCAAGAAAGTAGCAACTCATAGCCACAGCCTTGGGAAGGGAACAAAAACAAAGGATTGATTGAATGCAATAAATGAAAAGAAGGCTCGACCACAGCATTGGCTGTATACAGCGCTGAAAGCACCCAAAATTTGGCAGCAGAATCTTAAACAGAAGTTGTTCTAGTGGTGCACAATATCTCTGCCCAATTATGGCTGATTCCCTCTTCACAATTCTGTATGGGGCAATAGAGACTGCTCAGGAGGACCCTGTGAACCTTTGAAGGTTTTTAGAAGGAGGTACATGAGGAGGAGCAAAAGAAAAATGAAGCTTGAAGCTGCCCTGTATTCGCTCAACCACTGACCCCAACCAAGTTTGTAGACATACCTCTGGCTAGTGAGCTGCATTCAACATGGTGAACTATATGTGTGTTTGCTTCATTTTAAGACTTCACAACTCTTGCAGCATGTGCTATTTATGATACATCACAACCATTGACACTCAAGCTTTATACATTTATGAGTTTGTTAAGGTAACAAATTGTTGAATACAAATATGAGAGGCAGTAAAGATGAGCAATTAAGAATTTTCATTACAAACAGGCATATGATTATCCCCTATAGCACCACTGGAACAACTGTAAGAACAGTCCTGAACTGTGCACAGGAATAAATGGCTAGATTCACCAAGTCCACAGTAAAGCCTTTATTATTTGGTTATCTTCTCTTATTAGTCAGTCCAGACCAGATGGTAGAAGCCTTACTATCTGAAAATAAAACACAATGTAGGAGACTGCCAAGTAATCTTGGGCACAGTTGCAAAAGAATGGCTAACTCTCAAATAATGCTTTGGGAGAAGACACTGTGTACAGCATTTTCAACAAATAGTTTAGAAGGCAACAAGACTGCTCCAAGTGCAAGTTTCTTGCACTAATGAGCAATAAGTGCATCTTCACAACCCAAATGAATCAATAGGACAATTCACTTTCTTCTTCTCAATATTCAGGCAGCAGGACAAGGAATGTTAAATGGTGTGGTTTCAGAAAAAGGAAGCACTCTTGAAGGGCTCAGAGAAGAAAGTTTAACAGAATCTTCTGAGAGGATCTCTGAATGAACTCTGGAAGAAATACAATTGACTTTCTAGATATCATGTCTCAGAGACTAGCCTGGCCCAGAGTAGTGGGTTGAAAGAGCCTTTCTTCACATACTAAGTAAATATAACAGGCTCTGAGAGGAAAAAAGGAGAGGAATAAACTCAGTATTCCATCTGCTAAATTCTTTTACCCACAAAGTCATTTTCAGCTGACGCTACAAAAAAAAAAACCCTATGTGTTTGCACTCTTCCATATTGGTACAGTAATCAAATTATAACCTTTATTAGCTGAAAAAGAACTCATTCTGTGATCTTAACAGAGCTAACACCACAAGTGAGTAAAAAAAGTCTCTGGAACATGCCAACAGAGTAACCTTACCTATTAATGGAAAAAAGCTAATTCTTTTTTAAAAATCAATGTTGCAAACACAGCGGTAGTTGAATAAAATTAAGCATCTTCTTGCAAATGTCAACCTCAGCTGTACCCCCATCCTTACTGTACAATGATTTCATACCATTCTTACATGAATTCACATAATACAGCTGCTATATATGAACTATAAACCTATTACTTCCATATCAAACATATATACGGCTGCATTGCATATTTTGAGAACACAGCTTCCACATAATGGATTTATATTTTAAGAGATGTAAAATGGAAAAATATGGTACACAGGGCTAGAAATTAAATTTCAAATACTGATCCAATTGTTTGCCTGGTATAAAATTAACACTCAACCAAATGTGGTGATATTTGATCAGGACTGACCAATTTTACTAAAACCCTGATATGACTTTTTTCCTTTCTATTTCGAGCCCTGCATTCAACAGACCATGGACAGCATGATTTGCATGTTGCAAACATCAAATATAAGCAAGGGTAGAAATTAATTTGTTTTCTTCTACTACTGGTTAAGGATATGTCCAAACCAAAGACTCACTGTAGTAATTCTGTTATATACAGATTTGATTTCTCTTGTACTGCTCATCATCACATATGCAGTATACATACATCTCCTCCACACAGAACTATGAGCTTGGTTGCTTTTTTAACAACACAATACTAAATATACACTGCTAAACAATACACACAAAGGATGGAGAACCTCTATCTGTGCTAGACTGCAACTCCTTCCTTGGTCATGCTTCCTAGAGGGTAATAGGATTGAAGGCATACAGATTCACTACCCTGGTCATAGACACACACACTCCCCAAATCTGCAAAGTTCCTAATGGCAAACCTTGATTACTTTGTTTTCTAGGAGCCATCTCAGGAATCCCATAAGGAAGACCATAAATAAAACTAACAAGAAGTAAGATCCAAATAGCAATTTCAGGTTAGGTCAAGGGCCTTTTTGCTGTATGTGAAATTTTTGGTACTAAGTGATATTTTGCTCTCCTTCAATCTCAAAAATGATTTGCAATACATAATCTGGAACTATTGTTAAACAAGAAGAAAATCTAAACTATTTGTACACTGAATGGTACTTTGGAATCTGACCCTGATGGTCTGTTGCAGATAAGCACTGGCACAATAAATCAGCCTTACAAGTTAGAAGGAAAGTTTAGTGGACGTGAGTACCTGCCCACCTGCATGCACCTTCAAGTCACCTGTCAACTTGTAGCAACTCCATGAATTTCATAGGGTTTTCCTAAGCAAGGAATACTCAGAGGTGGTATTGCCAGTTCCTTCCTCTAAAATATAGCTGACATCTCCTGATATTCATTGGCAGTCTCCCATCCAACTACTAACCAGGGCTAACCCTACTTAGCTTCCACTATCTGACAGAATCTGGTGCCTTTACAGCAGGGGTAGGCAACCTTTCCCCTTCAAGGGCCAAGGGACTTCAGCTCCCAGAAGCCTCAGCCATGTTGGCCAATAGTCCCATGTTGGCCAATAGCTCCTGGGATTCTGGGAGCTGAAGTCCCTCAGCCCTTAAAGGGGAAAGGTTGCCTACCCCTGCTTTACAGTATTTAGGCTCACTGGTTATTTACTAAAGTACTAACATCCACTCAAATATCTCAGAAACACAAATCATGGCAGATCATATGTAAGTATGGATCTCAGAACTTTTCCGTAATATTACTAAGTATCCAATGCAGATAAAAATGGCTGGTTTGGACAAACCTTAGCAAGTAGTATTAATAAATTGATATCTTAAAAGAATTTCCCCTTTACTTTAGTTAATTGGATGACAAAAGCATCCCCCTTTAGATTTTAGATACCATTAATTTCCATCCCATATAACTGTGAATAGGAAAGCAGTCAGGAGCAGCAAAGTAAAAGAGTAAGTAGTTTGAGGAAAACATTGAAAGAAAGATAGTATTGATGAAGTGAAAGAGGCAGGATTTGTGAATTTAAGGTGCAATGTTTTCCACTTACTCTTCACCCCCTTTTTCCCCTTGCGCTCCTTTTTGTATTGTTCCTTCAGTTTGCTTATTACTCCCTGGTCCACATTCCAGGCTTCAGGCATGAGACACTGGTCTTCCTTTTCTAGACAAAGTAAAACAAATGAAACATCTTCTTTATGCCATTTATCTTTTTTTTCTATTGAAGAAGGTAGCAGTGGCTGATCCACTTTTTAATGTCAACAATAAAGAGTGCTGCAATTAAAGATATGAGCAATATGTTTTTCAATATATCCATTCTGTTCACAGAGAAAGTGAAGGGGTGTCTAAAAGAACAAGGAGCATGTTGGAGATCAGTTAGGAACCCCTTACTTGCCTATCTCTCTTGAGTGTTGTTCCAACTACTGTTTCAGAGCTAGAAATGGGGGGAAAGTTTCTAGATCAACTGAGAGCACAGAAGAACAGGAAAGGAGTGGGGAAGCATCAATTCCCTTCTTTTGCTCATTGCTTGAACTGCTCTCTGTCTCTACTTTATATGTGTACAGATCTAACATCCAACACTGGCACCATAATGTCTGGTTTAATCAGTAGTGCCATTCTATTTCACCTGTCAGAAGCCTGTTAAACTGCAGCTGATTGGAGTCAATATTCAGTTCCTATCTCCCTTGTATTATTCAAGTGTGAGGGGAAAGTCTGTCTTTTTTTTCCATTTAATTTGTAATCAACTCAAATATTTCCTCCTGATATGTAGCACAAGTGTTTGGATACCTGCTTAGTTTTCACTGAAGTTTTAGTCAGCCATTACTAACTATGGGGGATTGCAGACTGCCAGAAATAGTGCAAATTCAGTCCACTTTTAGGGTTAGGGTTAGGGCTAGGGAATCATGGGAACTGTATTTTATTGTGGCACCAGAGCTCTCTGATAGAGAAGGCTCAATGTCTCAGAAAAAAAACAATTCCCATGATTCCCTAGCACTAACCCTAACCCTAAAAGTGGACTCAATTTGCACTATTTCTGGCAGTCTGCAACCCCCCTGAGTTGAGCTAACATGCAAAGAATGGGGGGGGGGGCAGCCTAACCTCACATCTCTCCGTTGTCTTCTTCCTCATGTGGACACTGACAGATCTGGAGAGAAGCTCCTGCTCAAGAAAGGACTCTCCATGTGAATAAGAATGTCAGAAAATCTGGGTTCTTGTTTGCATGGAGACTCTCCACATGGACAAGAACATCTCTTCAGATGTTTCATGTGAGAAGCAAATTGGAGGGCAGTGGGATTAAGCACCTCATTCTTCATAGGGTGATTCAAACCTCTTCAAACATGTGAAGAGAGCCTGAATTTCTCCTGTATGTTACAAGATAGCTCAAAATGAATGACTACATTTTAAAGTAAGAGGAATGGCATACCATGGTATCACTCAGTAATGGAAAAGAAAATCTAGATCCTCCCTCCACACATATGTACATATGTGTTGCCTCTCTGTTTGTAGTCTTCACATTTCTATTTACAGATGCATGAAATAACATACAGAATATACATGCTGTCATTCACACAGTTCAAATTATATCATTTTTCATCAGCTATAAATAGCAGAAGTCACATAACTATACTGTCGCCCCTCCTTTCTCACGGACTTAAAGTCCGTGGTTTTGCATATTCATGGAGGAGCGTTACCCCCATGAAAATCAATGTCAAGCCCTATGGGGCTTGAATATTGCCAAATCTCCCTTTTCGCGGGGGGTCTGGAACAGATCACCCATGAAAATGGAGGGCCGACTGTATTCTTACAGTTTTGGGTGTTACATGTTGATCAGTCCTTCTCCATCCTCATTATTTATTAATTTGCACTGTATGGTAAGTGACTTCAACACATGATTCTACAAACTATACTTTACACTAAGGCTTTAACCTACATCCAAATGACAAATTTGCTCAAATGTCAACTCAGCTTCCCCCACAGTAGGAAAAGTTCATCTTAAAGCACAGTTAACAATCATAAACTATACAAACAACAAAGTTCTAGGAATGGTTGTCCATGCTCAGCCTGAGGTTTTAGATCAGGAAGACTTATTCAAAGTCTTTACAATGATTCCCTGTTATAGTGAAGCTATAAGGAGCTCAGTGACAGTATTCTTTGCTCCTAGGAGCAGATAATTAATAAGAAAAAAAAATCAGGTTTCAATATTGCGTATCTCTTGGGCCAAAAAGCGGACTGGCTTCAGAACTGCTCCCATTGCTATCAGATCCTGTAGAACTGTGTAATTTTTTTACCAGCCATTCTTCAGGAGGGTGAAAGAAAGAAAGAAAGAAAGAAAGAAAGAAAGAAAGAAAGAAAGAAAGAAGTTCCCATAAACATACACATTGCCAGTACTGGGATGAAATAGCACTCTCGAGTTGTCTTAACTCATTTTTACTTCTTATTACTCTACACCAGGCAACACAATACCTTTAAATTTCATATAAATAATTCCAGTATTTTTTATGTACAAAATCTTACTCACTTAATCAATGTAAGAAAATCCCAGAGATATTCTCTTTCTTACACTGCTCAAATATTCTCTTTCATCCACCCACACTTAACCCAGTACACACTTAAATAACTCAGTGCACCTGGTAAATTTAGTGGGACTCATATCTTAGCAAATAAGTATGCAACTGAGCTATCACAATACATGGGCACAAGCCATGAATTGAAACTGTGCTATTGAAGTGACCCATAAGGAGGAAAAAAAACAGTTGGTCATGGGCAGAATGAAGTACAGAAAGTTTAGTAAAATGGTTGTAATAGCATTCAAAGAATGAATCAGCAAATCAACAAAAGGTGATTATCAGGAAGCATGCAGGTAAAAGGGCTGAGTTTATGACAACAATATAGAATAATAGAAGAAGGGCTAATAATATTTCCTGCAAAGGAAATAACAAGGGAAATGGCCATGGATAATAAGGGTGGCAAAGGAAAAATACCCCAAAGCAAAAGAAGCAAGTTAGAAACCAAAAACAAAACATGAAAGACAAAAGAAATTTCTCCTCAGGAGCAACCCAGATATAGACAGACATAAGTTTAAACTTGGATTACAAGAAACCATACAGTAAATGAATTAGCATGCCAGATTTTTAGAAACAGTTAATAAAGACAGAACATATCAAACATTTGTGTTTATCCACTGTAAATGAGAAAACACAGAATACCATCAAGGAACTCTTCAGTGAAAATTAAGACTATAAAAACTGGCCAACTGATTTCATTTTAAGAGCAACTAAGGGCCTCGGCAGACGACTAAAAAGGTCGTCCTCGAGGCCCGGAAGAGGAGGAGCCACCGCACGAGCGGCGCTCCTTCCTCTTCCTGAGGTCACCCTGGAAGCTGCCGGCCCTCCACACGGCCGGCGCTTCCAGGGCAACCTCCCGCCGCAGCGACTGCATGCGCTGCGGCGGAAAAGACAGCGAAAGTGCGCCCTACGCGTTTAGGGTGCACTTTTACTGTCTTGAGGAAGGAGCGCTGATTTAGCGCTCCTTCCAGGGACGCCGCAGGAGCGCCGCGGTGCGGCTGCCATGGCCCCGCGGCGCTCCGGACCAGGGCGTCCTGGACGCCCTGGTCTGCATCCCCCCCAAGACATTTATCTTACTCCCCTATTGAGATGTTTATATTTTCTACCTGCAGTCATAAAGCTAATGGACTATGGTAGACCAACGTAAGCTAATGAGCATGGGAAAGATTGCAGAACAAATGTTTTTGTGCTGGAGCAATACAGACATACCTTCAACTCCCATATGACTACTCGGCTTTGACATAAGTTCAGAACTGGTGACACATTTATCTTACTCCTCTATTGAGATGTTTATATTTTCTACCTGTAGTCATAAAGCTAATAGCAGTGGCCCCCAAACTGTGGCCTTTAAGAAATTTGTTGGACTTCAGCTCCCAGAAGCCTCAGCCATGTTGGCCAATAGTCTGGGATTCTGGGGGCTGAAGTCCAAAATCCCTTAAAGAGTACTGTTTAGGGACCACTGTTCTATAGCCTATTAAGAATACAATAATGTAGCAAAATGCTACAATAATGTAGTAAAATGGTGTCCCTTATATAAAATGCCAAAATCAAGATTTCTTTTTAGAATTTATATATTTTTAAAATGTTTTCAATCTGCTGATGCTTGAATCCGTGGATAAAGAATCCGTGGATATGGAGGGCTGACTGTATTAAGAAGGGTTGACCTAGGTGTCAGTCGCTATGTGTATTATGATAAAAATGCCTTGAATTAAGTGATTATTGCTTCTTTCTTGATGAACAACTGATGCACATATACACTAATGACAGATGTATGACTTATACCAGGGGTAGGCAACCTTTCCCCTTTAAGGGCCGAGGGACTTCAGCTCCCAGAATCCCAGGAGCTAGTGGCCAACACAGGACTATTGGCCAATATGGCTGAGGCTTCTGGGAGCTTAAGTCCCTCGGCCCTTAAAGGGGAAAGGTTGCCTACCCTGCCTTATACTGTTATAATACTGAGTCAGCACTTACCCTGGTTCACAGTCAGTCCCTACACTAAGGGTTAGGCACTATCCTTAAAGGAGTTTGCAGGATCTTTTTTGTGAAGTTTGAATAACATCCCAAGGGAGAAAAACCTTATTAAACAGGGTATAGAGAGTTACACCCTACAATTCAAACTATAAAAAGTAGTTAATAATTTCCGGGGGGGGGGGGGGAGAATCTGCTAGATAGAAAACAAAGACAAAAGGAAAACAAAAGGACCTGTGTCTATTCTGAACTACAGAAACAATTATATAAGGATGCTGCAGGCTCAGGGTAATTGTTTTATTTTCTTTTCAGTTCCTTACCCCAGTCTGTACCATCTCCCGAACTTCTAGATTCTCCATCTCCTTCATCAGATGTGGCCAAAAAATCAAACTCTTTCAGTGCTTCTTCAGTATCTCTGTCTTCACTATTATCAGACACCACCCTTTTTCTTACAATCTATAAAAGACAGAAAATGAAATTAAACAACTGTATAAGTATCATTTTTCCATTCTGCATCCTGCAAGCAAGGAAAAAATGGGACATACGTGTTACTTCTCAGTTTGAATCTCACTGAAATTCTAACTAATGTGTTGTATAACCTTTACAACACTGAGGAATTTGTTCAAAGCAATGTGCAATCTATATTTGCTGCATTTAAAACACAGATCTCAGAAGCAAGAAGGAAGCCAAGCTGCACTTCTTATCAGATAGATGTTATGAAATTCATAGCTCTTTTTCTCTTCCCACAACTAACATTGATCTTGGTCTCTCATCCTCTCTCTCCCCCCCCCCCCTTGCACACATGTGCATGCACACACAAACCTACTGAACTGACAATTTATTCAAACTGGAGAAATCCTTCCTGTAGAAAAATGTGGGCTCTTATACCAAAGATTTTGTAAAACTGGCTTCTAAGTGAAAGTGCTACAATTTAGTCCTTGTATTTTGCCCACAGAGAAGGATCTCTATGTATACCTGTTTTATCATATCAAGATAACACAGGTTCCCTTCACTGCATGCCTCATTTTATGACTAGAATTCTCAGCCCACCGTTGAAGTATCCATGATTGTTCTCTCTCTTCCATCAACATCGTCATCTTCATCTTCATCACTAAATTCTGCAGCAGCATTTTCAAGGAATTTAAATGTCTCTAGCAGAGAGGCAGAATCTGTCAAATCTGGTTTCCTACATGAAAAAAGCAACATAAGTTACTTTGTCTCTGCTTCTTCTTCAAGCTATCTTATAAAGCCCAATGTGACAAAATTTTGGATCTGGGCAAGATCCAAAAGTAGATATCCACTAGATGGAATAGTGGACTCTACCAGAACTGGAAGGAAGGCAATCCTCCATAGCAGCCCTCTTCCTTCCAGGGCCAACATTCAAATAGTCAGAGGGGCTGAAGTGGGGAAGACAGGGGAGAAAGCCACAAAGTTTCACCAAAACAATATTACACTCAGACTGTTAAAACAATACAATTTGTTTTATATTACTAAATTAATGTTCCAGAAAGTAAGGAAAAATAAAACATATGAACCACAACTAGATGGAAGAATAAGAATAACATGTGTGTGTGCTGTACAATAATTTTGCTTTATCTAGAGTTTCAGTGATTTTATTTCTTAACAGCATTGAATTTATAAGCCTCTCATAATCAATGCTTCATTTAATCCTAACTACTCAATAACTCTCAAGTAAAATTGAGATGGTGAAATAGTATTTCTGTATGTAATAATAATAATAATGTTTTATCATGACCTTTTTGGCTATATAACTTGGAAGTATACTAGGAGGCTATGCAGATAAGGTTTTTAATTACGTTAAAAGAAACAGTAACACAAGGTAAAAGTTATCATTAATGCACTCTCTGTAAAGGTCACTTGGAAAGACTATAAAGGAAGCTAAGTGAAGCTACCATTTCCAAAGTCTAGTAACATTTTTCCACATCAATATACAGTAATAAATATACTACCAGGACAGTAGATTCCTATACATATTTACTTAGATTTGAGCCTCAGTGAGTTTGATGGGGCTTCCTCTCAAGTAAGCTCAAGTGTCTCAGAAAATGTAGAGAATGTGCATACATAGTCAATTAATACATATCTTTTTGTAGCCAGACAGCACCATACTGTACAAACATTATTTAGTATTCATTCCTTCTGAAAGTGTCCACATGTGGCAGCAGAACAATGTTACAACCCATGTTTGCCCTGGTATTGGATTAACACTTAAAAGGAAACTATGCACATGAAATCCTGTATACATAAAACTGAGATGTAATGATAATTCAGGTGTGGGCAATATACTCCGGTAGTTCTGAGCTCTGAGAAATACCATAGTTGTGTTAACATGAAGAAGGCCCAGAACTGGGACAGGTACACACAGGATGACTGTATTCTCCACTACATGTAGACTTTACACATTTGCAGGTATGTGAGAATAGAAGACATGAAGAAAAAGATGAGATAACACTGTTAAGCTACAAGTGTAGCAGAGGCTATATTCACCATGCCAAACAATTAGCTTTAAGTTATAAAAACATTCAGAATTCCCTTTCATACAAGTAGCTCAATAAATTATGCAACTAGATGCACTTTAAGTTCACTGAATGATAATATTGAAAATCATTTTATAACACACAATACAATCTAGAGAATTATCATACTTTATATTTTTTTAAAAGAAAGAATCTTATTACCCAACTTCACTCCAGCACATAATTATACTTGCTCATTATTAGAGAATATTGCTTACTGGATCCCTTCAATACACTTTCCACTGAATCGCCTCAATTAAAAACAGGACTTCAATTATATGGCGTTTTTTAAAAAATATTCTCTGAAATTCATTGCCAGATGAATATTTGAGAGGATGGAGAGAGTAGAGATATCATTGCCTATAAATCATCTGAGAAGGCATGGGTGGGGGCATAATTTGATATTTGATATAAAAGTTATTATTTCTGCTTTTTGAAATAAAAACCAATTAATCAGCTTAAATGCTCAGTAACAGTGCCTGCAGTCAAGAAGTGTTCAAACAGACTGGCAGATTAATGGTCTTGTTTTCTATTTTAAAAATGTAAAAATTTAAATAGGGCTGAGAAAAATGGTGAGAGGAGGAAGAGAGAGAAACGTAATGTATGTTTCATGTCTTGCCAAGGGTGAACACACATCCTCCTTTTCCAGGACATGTCCTGGAACCTTCTGTGCAGGAGGAATTTCAAAATGTCCTCCATTTTGAGCATGACTAAGCATGAATTTATATCTATATTAGTGTTTTCAGTTTTTATTTTGTAATGTCCTACATTTTTCTTGAATGCCCTATGTTTTGTAGTGCCTTGTCCTTCTTTGCTGTTATGATATCCAGTCACCCTGGTCTAGCCCTGGTGGCGCAGTGGTTAAATGCCTGTACTGCAGCCACTCACTCATAGACCACAAGGTTGCGAGTTCAATACCAGCCAGGGCTGAGGCTCGACTCAGGCCTGCATCCTTCCGAGGTCGCTAAAATGAGTACCCAACTGTTGGGGGGGCAATCAGCTCACAGTTGTAAACTGCTTAGACATCCCATGCGTGATATGAAGCGGTATATAAATGAAGCTGCTTTGCTTTTGCTTTGCTTAGCCTATACTACATTTTACCTTCCCCCTATCCCCATAAAGGAGAGTGCTACAAATACAGATAAGTATGTGTACAGCATGACCTTCTTCTTGCCACCATTTTCAGTATGAGTAAAATCCTGTCAAAGAATCAAATCAGATTGTCAGATGGTGCTGCCACAAAGGCCTTTTAAAACAGGGTCAAGAACTGATCTGCAATTTGCACTGACCTCATGAGACTACCCTGCATCTAAACCTAATTGACTATCATAGAAACAATATGACCCCTGAATAGATGAGATCACATTACCAGGAACAAAAGGAAGCAGTAAGAAAGGGGGGCCTTGAATCCAAAGAATCCTAAGTAATGTTCCACTAGCAAAGAGAAGGTTTTTTTGCTTTTTCTTGCTTATGCTGCTATCTGTATCTTCTCCTGAGTACTGAAGGATCCTTAAAAACAAAATCTGATTGGAGGATAGGCGGATTCAAGTATCAATGGAAAACGAGGGGAAGTTCAAGTTTCCTCCTTAGGCTAGTGGGAGTCTCTTCTACTTACACAAGTGTTTTGAGGCATTCAAGTTCATAGGTATCAAATAATGAGAACCAATGTGGAAAAAGATAAACATACAGAAAGCTCCAGGTTTAAAATCTGACCTGACAGAAAAAATTAAATTTAAAATAAGTAACTCTCAAATTTGCTAAAAAGTGGGTTTCCAAGTAACATCATTATTACTGCAAAGTTACTTCACAAGTCATTATATTTGAGCACTTGTTATGAACACATTTAAATAACCCATCTTTCTACAAGAATGCCTAGATGAAATTTAACTAATCGACTCCATCAGTTACATTTGAATATTACAGAATATATGCAAAATGCTTGAAATATATTTTACATATTTAAAAAACAAAAACATATATTGTTTAAAAAAACATCTCAACATATTACCTGGCAAAAGGCAGACTATTCACAATGATATTTCTCCAATACAATCAGGTTTTTAAAGAACAAAATTTAAATATTTTTAATTATACATTGGCTATTAAATGGTGCTGTTCCCACACTATTTACTCAACTTGCACAGGGAAAGGTAACATTATTAAAATAAAGAAGCGGGGATTAAAATGAAAACTGGCATATCACACAAAGCTATGCCCAAACTGATAAGGCAGTTTCATTTGCTGTTTTTCTTCTACCAACAAATGTTAATGACAAAATGTATCTTTACATCACAGCAAACACTGGAAATACTGGATGTTAATAAAGGTTACATTTTTAGTACCCATTCTTGAGTTCATGCTGAACTGTGGTACTTATCTTTTATAAAAGAAGGGTGCTGATCTGAAGAGCAACAATTCATTCATAAAACATTATGAAACATATGTGAATAGGATTATATCTGTCAAACTATCAAAATAATGTTTCCACTGATGAACGTGAAATCTTCCAGGATGCATTCCAAATCACATGATGCTCGAGTGTAAAAGTTTTCACCGGGATCTGTACATTGGCAAATACACTGGCTTGCATAAAAGGTTCTACAGACAAAACAAATAACTCTTCCTTGAGGAAGCATTATGGCACTGTTACACCACTTTGGGGAACAATAAATAAAATACTTGCCCCTTAAAAAATACTTTGTTGTATGATGCTTTTTCCTCTCACTGATTTATAACTACTCTAATAAGTAAAGAAAAGCACAATGTCATCATCAGAACGGTCCCAGAAGAAAAATAGAGACTACTATTTTCCTGGATCCAGGGTTTTTCAAACAAACAAATTAATGATATTCTCCTTCCAATTTCCATTTCTATCTGTTCTAAACTGATCAGCAGAAGTGAGCTACTAACTTTTATTATGGTAATACATTAAATTCTTGTAATGACATATTGGGAGGTGAACAGCAACTATATTAAGACAGAGCATTTCTTTTTAAGATTTACACAGTATCTGAGAAACAGATTAGTCAAAGACTCAACAATATTATTAGCCAAATATGATAACTACAATAAACTGTTGGGGGGGACTCTCGCTAATTTTGCTAAATTATGCATATCTAAAAAATGTGAGGTTCCTGTATACTTGTATTCCTTTCAAGAAATAGAAATGGGAGGAGAGAAGCTTATTTCTTACACACAACCCCCCATAGCATATGTGTGTGTGTATACACACTGTTTGAATATCTTACTGGTGTGACATACTACATTACTGGAAACTTTAATTTATATAGATTTCTTTAAAAGCAGAATTGGTACTACTGATTATCTGATTATCAAAACACTTACCCAATCATCACCTTTTCTTTCATCTCAGCATCTGTGCCATTCACCATTGATTCTTGGTTTTTGTCATTTTCCCTTTCTGGGCCATCACTTGAGAGACCCAGCAAAGTGCGTACCCGTTTTGACTTCACATCCAGTATTGTGTCTGTGTATCCCACCTCTTGTAGGTATCTGTATAAACAGAAATTATGTCAGGGCTTGGTGGTGTCAAAGATGTTACACTGAACAACTATGATCCACCCAGAAATGATCAACAGTTAAGTGGTAGGAAAAAGAATGTGGTTGTGTGCTGCTGACACACCAGGCTTACAAATCATCTTGTACCAGCTGCAGAGGGGGATTGTCTCTTGCAGTACCAGCCTCTACAGTCCCCAGAAAAGCAAACAGCTTTGCTATCCATGTATACACAAATACATTATTCATTATGTTAGTCAAAAGGAAAAAATTCTTCACACATTTTTAACTACAACATTCCTTGAATATAATCCAAATCGACTTCATTCAGAACTTCATAAAGAATGGCAGAGCTGATTTTTGCCTACTCCTCCTTCCCTTAAATCTCCTTATAAGGTTGCTCCGAAAGTTTGGACAACATTGGAGTGGCTTGCAAGGTAAAGTGGGAAAACTGGGAAAATTGTCTCCTTTCTCTCTTCTTCCACCAGATCCAAATAGCTGACTTTTACGCAAACATTTCCAACAAAAAGTTACAAAGACTTAAGCAAAGAGACCAGAAAAATTTTATAGGAATTCCTATTATGCTAACTGGTCATCTATGTTACTGTATTACCTTCTAGTTTTTCTTTTTATTTAAATACTAACTTAGTTTAAAACTTTTTTCACACAAATTAAGGAATGTCAAAAGTGCAAAAATGTTAATCGCAAAATGTATCTTGACATTCACAGCAAACATTGGAAATGCTATATGTTAATAAAGGTAACATTTTTAGTACCCATTCTTGAGTTCATGCTGAACAGGATAGCTCTTGTCACTGATGCAGTGAAAGGGCAATTCCATCTGCCATTTAATTTAATATCTTCAAAATCTGTTCTGGAGCAGATTTTGAGCATGGTGGGATCAGATCAGATTTTGAAAATGGTGGGATGACACAAGAAAAAACTGGTGTAGAAACAGAAATCTATTCAGGCAATCACTGCTTCAAATATTCCATTTCTATTCTTCATTCCTTGACAAGACAAGAGGTGCTCCTGGGTCAGTCAAAAGGCAGGTCAGGAAATAGGGATTCATCCTGTGCTCAACATGGTTACACTCCTACTGAAGACACAGATTCAACCCTGAGCCTGGAAGATCAGGACTCAGTAGTCCCAGGAGTGCCTTTACACAGTTAAGGTTCATACGCCAGCTATGCCTGCTCCTAAAAACATCAAATCTGGCCATAATAAAATGCACCTTAGTTTCATCCCATTTAGATTACTTTAACACATTCCATGTGGGACTGCCTTTGAAAAGCGTCTGAAAACTTTAGCCACTCCAAAAAGCTTCAGACAGGTTATTCAACAAGGCTGGTTAGAAGGAGCATACAACTCCTTTTATTGCAACAGCTCCACTGGCTGCCAGTTCATTTCTGAACACTAAAAGTGCCGTTTTTGACTTTTACAGGCCCATACAGCTCAGGGGAGATAAATCCCAGAGGTCCAAGCGGGGTTCAGAAAAGGAAGAGGCACAAAGAACCACATTGCAAACATACAATGGCTAATGGAGCGCACCAGGGAACTCCAAAAGACAATCAGCATGTGCTTTATAGACTATAGCAAAGTCTTTGACTGCATAAATCAGGGGTTGGCAAACTATGGCCTGAGGGCCGAACCTGGCCCTTCGAGGCCTTTCAACCGGCCCGTGGCCGGTCCTGCCGCCACCGTCGCATGACACAGGGCACCATTTTGTGTTCCAAAATGGCACCAGCGCTCGTGCATGCACGACGACGGGAGTAGTGCGCATGCGTGAGCGATCAAGCAAGCGCGCATACACGCGCGAGCACCTCCAGCGCCATTTTTTTTCCTTCAGCCCGCCGATGATCTGGGGGACAGTGGAACCGCCCCCCCCCCCAAAAAAAATAGGTATGCCAACTCCTGGCATAAATCATGAAAGGCTATGGAATACCCTTAAAGGCATGGGAGTGCCAACAGATCTGATAGTCCTGATGAGGAGTCTGTACTCAGGACAAGAGGCTACTGTCAGAAGAGAACATGGAGAAACAGAATGATTCCCAATTGGCAAAGGAGTCAGACATGGCTGCATCCTTTCACCCTATCTGTTCAACTTGTATGCAGAACATATTAAAAAGAAAAGCAGGCTTAGACACAGAAGAAAGAAGAATGAAAATAGGAGGAAGCAATATCAACAATCTAAGATATGCAGATAACACCATAGTACTAGCAGAA
>CM034701.1:339555652-339587625 GCA_020142125.1 Phrynosoma platyrhinos
CCTAACCCTTAAAGTGGACTGAATTTGCACTATTTCTGGCAGTCTGCACAGGCCCATTGTATGAGCCCTTTGCTTAGGTTAGAATGGATGGGCTGAAAAGACAGGACACAAATTTTGATATAAACTTAGCACATTTGTATACATGTCCTGCTGAAAATATCCTAAATCCACACTAGAGGAATACTGTTATTAGGATCAATTTCCATGTCATAAAGCAGTAAGAAATTTTTTAGGCTGGTTCACAAGAGTTCTAATTTTATGCTGTAAATTTTACAGAATAAATCATGGGTCAGTTTGAACAGTGCAGGTGCTATGACTTAGAGATCAGGTAAAGCATTCTCACTCCGCTCTCTTGCAGTCAAATTTCCACTACCCTGATTACATGATTTCAGCAAACCCTAATTTTATAATGAAAATAGGTGAAATTTTTAAATTGTCTTTGAGAATATTGATGAACAGGGAACTTAGAACAGATTTTAGAACATACCCAGTTTCATTTAAGCCACTGACAAAAACCACAGAGTTTAATCTTAAACTTGAGCTGACAGAATAGGAAAGAGAGCTGCACATGCAGACCAGCAAAGTATGAACAATTCTATAGCTGATGCCTGATCCCTAAATCCTGGTTCTTGTTACACCCCCATCAGGCTAAGTCAGCATGAAATGACAGCTTTGTCTTCTGCCCAGTTGTTTCTGCCAAACAAATAACTTCTTACCTGAATCATAGTTGGGAGGTTTCATGTCCCCCTGATTCAGTTCAGTGCCATACTTTAATTTGTGGTATTTAGCTCTATAAGAGAAAGAGGAAACCATTTTGTATATGAGCAATGCTACTTGTCCTCTTTTAAAGTTACTCACAATAACCCCTTTCCCATGGCAACTTTCCTAAAAATGTCTTCTCCAAATCATTTTTTTTTAAATCCTAGAAATACCACAAGCCCATTTTACCACTGTCTGTCATTTAGACATGCTTGGCATATGAACGACCAACAATGGATGAATGAATCTTGCAAGGCTAGGTCCTATCAAAAAAAAAAGAAGACCACTTTGGTTGCCAAACCTGCATCGAAAGACCTGAAAAATCCAGTCCAGCAGTGGCTAGTAAGTCTGCCAAACATGAAGAGAAAAGCTTGGAATTGCTGCCAAGCTAAGAGACATAAACAATCAATGCTGCCAGGAAAAATACAGAGGCAGGACCTCTCTCAAGGAGAGGTTTCTTGCATTCCGTACTAGAAACATAACTCAAAAGGCAAAAATGTGACCGCCTCTGCCGGAGACGCCCACATTGAGATTTTACAACACAATTTTTTTTTATATTTTAACCACACCTTCAGACATGCTTTGCGCACATGATGATTTTGAAAATTTCTATCATTCCTAAATTTATCATAAAACAAATAGGAATGGAATCCATATTGCTGGTCACCCCCTTCTATATCAAGAAGCCTTTTATTCTTCAACAAAAACCACTCTTGCAACCAATCAAAAATGCATGCTTCATAGTACCAGAGTAGATTGGGTAATGCGAGACCACCACGTTCAGTGGTGTCCTGCATATTATTTAATTTGACTCTGGGTTTCTTACTGGCCCATATAAAATTTAAAATATCCGCATTCCAGATTTTAAACGGTGTCTTACTTTCTATAATCGGGATATTTTGAAAATAATATATTAATTTAGGAAGAACTAACATCTTAATCACTGCTATTCTGCCTAACCATGACAAATTTAACTTATACAAATCTATGGTGTAATTACACTTAAAATAGTGCATATTACTGGAAAATGAAACAGAGTTGCAAAACAAGGGCAAGCAAAATTATCTAAGTGCTCCAGCACAGAAAAGTTAAAGTGTCTGAGGCTGTTCAGCTTAGGAAAAAAGCTACTCTGTTAGTGTAAGGTGGGCATGATGGGGAAGTATCATATAAAATTATGCATGGTGTGGAAAACTCGGCATCATCCCTCTGTAGTGAAAAGTGAGAGTTCAGGACTGAAAAAAGCGTCTTCTTTTTAAATTTCTTACAATGAAATCTGATGCCACAAGATGCAGTGATGTCTTCCAACTTGAAAGAGCATTAGTCAAAATCATGGACCATAAGGCTATCCAATGGATATGCTTTCCTTGTCGTAGTAGTACAGTTCTGTGTACCCATTGTTTGGGAACAAGGAAGGAAAAACGCTATTGCAATATCCTGACTGTAGATGTCTCCGTAAGCAACTGATTGGCCACTCTATTAACAGAATAGTGGACTCAATAGGTATCAGAGTTAGGAAGTCATGAACTTTGGTAACCAGTTGCTTTTTTTGCAACAATGAGCTTGGGACCGTAGTGGCTACAGCTCTTATAGGCTACTTTTCAGTGGTTGTCTGCTTGTCACTCATTACTAGGCATGTGCGTTCCCTCAGTCTGAACAGTCAGAGGAGAAGGAAGGTTCACATGGGACATGGAGATCATTCTGTGTTCCTAAGAATATCTCATATTGTTCTTGTGCAACTCCCTTCAATGGAATCTAAAACTGAGGGGAAAAAAAAAAACCAGCTTGCAACAGCTTTGGCTTTACTGTTAACAGACCACAATTTCCATTCAGTCAGCTGAATTTTGTAGGCATTTTCTACTTCTAACAACTGTATGCAAATTCAGTATAAGTAGTTCTCACTAATGCTTTAATGTGAGCTCACCAGTATGTGAGCTCACTATGGGAATTCATGCTTTGGGAACAGCGGTTCATAAATCGAACTGCTTGTCTAATTACAGAAGTGACACTATTTTCAATTCTGATATTACTACAAAATAGCTGAATATTTTCATTTTTAGCCTGTGCAGAGGAAGAGTTAACACTATAAAATTACTTATTCCAATACGTGAAGGTATCAGATGTTGTTGCCTTTGATGAAATGGCTCACATGCTGAAATGACTGTAAACTACATTCCTATTCAAAATAAATAACTTGAGGTTTCAAAAAGCCAAAAAAAAAGTTGCTACTCTTGTCATTATCTTTTTTGTAAGTGATAGACTTGGAATAACAACACAAAGCTTCCCATTAATCATTCTTATATAATGTTGTACCTCTATGGTTTTCTCTCCAATTGCAATTTTTAGGGCTGCTTCACACTAAGGGGCAAAACAGGTGGCCCCAAAGGGGTGGCTTCAAGCCACCCCTTCCAAAGATGGATTGGGGCTGAGCAACCTCACACCCAATCCGCCTTTTTGCTGGCTGAAAAAGCTAGGTTTTCCCACTCCACAGTGGATGGAAGCCAGCTTTAATGCCGCACTGCCAGAGCGCCCAGAAGATGCATGTGGGCAGCCAGGCAGCTGGAAGCCGCCCAAATGGTGGCGCAAAGGGGTGATCTGCATAAATATTTTGCTCTTGAGTTCCAGTTCTAAAGCCAATGGTAAATGGTCACTATCTGAGCAGCATTCCACCGCAGAGTTGGCTCCTCAGAGGTGGTTTGTTTCACCCCTATGATTCTTATGGTTTTATGTAGGAAAGCCATATATATGTGACAAATATGTATTTCACTGAAAAGCTAAGTACTGCACATATGAATACATAGAGTTAGGTGTACTTAAGATGAGAATGGAGAACATGGATCCCTCCAAATATTGTTTGATTGCAGCTCCCATCATCTCTTATCACTATCTGTGTCTAAGACTGACGGGAGTTGTAGTCAAACAATATCCAACAATAGTCCAACAAAAGCCATACATTTCCCACCCCTAGCCTACCCCAGAAGACATTAATGGTCTTAAGCAAACTTAACTGTGCATATAATCAAATGACTTGTTGTGATGAACATTCAACTCTAAGCACCCTTACAGGAAAACTATGCCCTAGTGAAATCAATGGAATTTACTTTCAAATAAACATGAATAGGATTGGGCTGCATGACTCATTGGAATGAATAGAAAAAGTTCAAGATTTCTAATTTAAAAACATATGTCTTCAATAAGACATATGTCTTTATTGCAACCAGCTAACTTGATTAGAGCATGTGAAATGGACCTCATACAAGTCACCATGACAGATTTTTCTTTTAATTTGTCTAGATTTTACTCTGTCACTACCAGAAACAAGATATGCAATTTCTAGGAAGTATTCTAGGTAATTTTTTCTGATTATTTTCCACACTGCAGTTCATATAACCTGACAGCTATTTGATCCTCCAGGCCTTTTCTGGATGAAGTACTTCTTCAAATTATAATTTAATTATGCTGCAGGCTCTCTCTCAACTAAACACAGTTCAGCTATGTCAGCAATGAACAGCTCATATGACATCATACATCAGTTCAAATTATTTGTTCCAGTATAGATTGTGCATTTGTCAATAATGTTTTATCAACAAGTGCACTGGTCAGCTCTTGAAGTGACATTTCAAAAAGGAACATTAGCAATTTATTTGCTGACTTTCTCACCCAGACTTTCTCAGAATTTATTGCAGATTATATATCTCTTATTAGTTGATATGTAAGAATTACTTAAAATTGTATTTTGAACAGTTCCCTACCTACTGCATCTGTAGTTTTATATTATCAAAGTGATTATTAAAGTGATCTTCCTTTTTTCAACCTAATGATTTAGTTTGCAAAAAGTTTTTACTGTATATACTAATGTATAAGTCTATAAATTTTAGTCAAAAAATTAACCCCAAAAGCCTAAGTCGACCTATCTGTGGGTCAGTGTAAATACTGTACTTTAACTCAGACAGACAGACAGAAAAACAGATTAGCATATGTATATATAGGACCATTCTTTGGTGAAAGGCAAGAACCTAATCTGTCCTAGAAGCACTGACCTCCCCTCTGTTCTCTCATCCATCCAGTATTTAGGGTAAGCACAAACAATTATGCCTGATGGAATTTTCTAGGTCCTTTGGCTTGGTTTTCCTTTGCTTCATGCTCCTAAGTTTTACCTTTGATTTATCCACAGGTCATGTTAAAATCCATAATTTTGGCCCCCAAACCTGCCCTTGACTTATACATGAGGTCGACTTATAGTTCAGTATATGCGGTAATTAACTTGGATAGATGGTTTCCAATTCCTTTAAGATGAGCAGTATTAGTCTGGATACCTTTTCTGAAATTACATGCATAATTCGGGCATAGCTGCTCTTTTACAAGTATTTAGTTTCTGTTGAACACTTAGGAAAAAATGTACCAAGTTAAAGACTATTTCCTAACTTATTATTTTGAGGTAGAAGAAGGAATACTGCTTAGAAGGTCAATGTTGCCATTCTAAGATAGAAAGGGATTCCTGTATTCACAGTTAATCATTCAAGATATAGGTAACTAACCACAGTACCTTTCTTGTTTAAGAGCATATTCCAGCATTTTTATTCTTCGCACTAGATCCTTCTTCAAATTCTCTTGACCTTTTCTTTCCCCTTGAAGGAAGGCTATTTGGGCCTGGAAGAAACAGGAAATTATATAAAGAAATCAGCTTGCTTCCCCCTGTTCTATGACACAGATTTTTATTTAAAATATTAGGAATACCAGGATTGAAATTTAAGCCATTATCCAACATTCTGCACCACAACATACTTCAGGGGTCAGCTACCTATAACCCATCATACCACACAAAGGGATCTTACATCATTTTTGAGACTAAGGGGGGTTGCAGACTGTCAAAAATAGTGTGAATTCAGTCCACTTTTAGGGTTAGGGTTAAGGTTAGGGAATCATGGGAACTGAATTTTATTGTGGCACTAGAGTTCTCTGACAAAGAAGGTTCAATGTCTCAGAAAAATAACAATTCCCATGATTCCCTAGCACCAACCCTAACCCTAAAAGTGGACTGAATTCACACTATTTTTGACAGTCTGCAACCCCCCTAACAAAGGTCCAAAATACACTTCAGAAATAATCCAGTTCGAGCCCTGGCTCAGTGTTAGGGAAACCTGGGAGTTGTAGTTTATTGTGGTACCAGAGCTCTCTGACAGAGAAGGCTAAATGTCTCACAAAACTACAGTTCCCAGAATTCCCTAGCATTGAGACAGGGAAGTAAAAGCAGTCGCAAAGTGGATTATTTCTATAGTATGTTTTGGACTTAAGAGATAGTTGCTGCATAGACTTTCATAGATTCTACTTCATAAGGAGTAGACTAGTCTACAAAAGCTTAGGCTATAAACTTCTCTCAGTTTGTCTCCAAAGGTGACAAGATCCCTTTGTAGACTAACACAGACAAACATGACTATGGTCTTTGAATATGATCTTCATATAATCATCATGCCAACTAACTGTGGCAGTGCACAGACTTTTGTCGTTGCAGATTTACTGTCTATAAACACATTAACTTACTAATAGTTATACCTTTAAATTTCTCTGCACCAAGATGTTTTATATAGAAAGATGAAGAGACTGCCAAAGGAGAATTCTGATAGCACAGGTGAGCTCAGTGGCAACAGTAAACAATGGAGAGCAAATATGGACTAAGGTTTTATTTTTAATATAAATTTGAAGAACAAATCTAGTATATAATATTGATTGTTATCAAAGATGTGCTGCTAGAGAGTTGTTTTTTTTTTTTTAAAAAAAAAAAGCTACTCGCTATTGAAGAGCAATGAACTTCAGTACACAGAAATGTGAAACTGATATTCTTTAACCACACAGAAAATATCATGACTACCATATACAGAAAGTGGCCATGGAGAATTTTCATTCTATTGGTAACAAAGGTACTGGTCTGGCAAGACTTAATTAAAGTGCAACAAAATGAACCTAGCATGGCATTTTCCTGGTAAGGTTTGTTCAGAGTAGGTTTGCCATTGCCTTCCCCGGAGGCTGAGAACATGAGACTTGCCCAAGGTCACAATACCCAGAAGATATATCAGTTTATTTAAATTGATACCAAAACCCCCTCTAAATTTGATTGTGCAATATTTCAGTTTTCTAATAGAATACATTTCATTTTGCCATATATGAAGCAACAAATTCCTAAGGTTGTTCTGAAACCACTCCTAGGAAGGATTGTGACATTCAAATTCATATACACACCCTACAATCACTACCAACAGGTTTTGCAAAGCCTTCTTGGTTATAAGGTCAGAGTTGGTTGTCAAAATCTCTTATGCACCTGGAATGAGGTGTGGCATGAAAAGCAAACCTATTTGAAGTATTTTCTTTGTGGCCAAAGCACATACAGTTTTTCTCAGCTCAACCTCATTAATAGCCACAAAGATGGAATCCATCTCAAAATATCTCTCAGCTTAATCAGAGGTAGAAAGAAAACAGATACAGTACTAAAGTTTGAGAATTAAAGTAGAGCAGAATTAGTTAACAAAACATTAAAATATCAATTACCGGTATTAAATTGTACAAATTTGAAATGTGTTTTCAGTCACTGCTGTAATGCCCAAGGTATCTCACACTGCTCTGTACCAAAGCAAATTGTTTCGATATTAGGGTGCTCAGAAATGAACTGCGCATGAGCTGCCATTCTCTGCCTCCAAATGCTAATAGCCATTTAAAAACACAGTCACACCAAGCTGCTTCTGCTTGTCTAGGTCTGCAGACTAAACTCTTCCCATTCTTTATACTTTAGCCTTGTTAACATGCAGTGAAAACAGACACACATCTGCAGACATGACAGCTCA
Organism: Phrynosoma platyrhinos; assembly: GCA_020142125.1. Taxonomy (NCBI): domain Eukaryota; kingdom Metazoa; phylum Chordata; class Lepidosauria; order Squamata; family Phrynosomatidae; genus Phrynosoma; species Phrynosoma platyrhinos. The sequence goes on from CM034701.1 coordinate 339,563,245, forward strand.
CAGTACACAATTCTAGGCTTCCAACAAGTTCTTACTTCCAAAGCAATTTTGAAATTGTTTCTCAAAAGACACATTTCACACAATTTTAACATCTATACTTATGTACAGCAAGAAATCTGCCCCATCTTGAGCTTCTTGCTGAAGAAGTTGCACAAAAATGAAGACTAATTGCCAATCCTTCCTTTAACTCATAAACAACCTTGGTAAAATAGAACCCAAGTCAAACTCCACATTCAAAGACTAGGTTGCTAGAATAAATGTTTTCTTCTTTCATAAATTAGACCAAAATCCATGGTCACGGCAGGATTAAAACCACAAAAGTGGGGATCTCTCTGGAAGCAGTAAACCTCACACACAATATGGATGTAAGCACAGGAACAGAGACTAGGCTAGGTTTACAAGTTTATAACTACAGTGACACAACAACAACTAAGAGTGAACCTTGCCTAATAAGAGGTACACTGGAACTTCTCAGCACACTATTTTCTGCTGTAACATGGATAGTTGTAGCTACAATATGTGCTATTTTTAAATTTTTGCTGATTTTACAACTGTCTACCAAAGTACAAAGTGATCCTATGGCACCTTTGAAACTAACTGAAAGAAAAAAGGTGATAGCCATAAGCTCTGGTAGACCTGAACCTACTTCCTCAGATGCATGTTTACCAATTGTCTACCAATATCATTACATTGGGAACCAGTATGGTCAATACTGACAGCCAGACTAGTGTAGTGTTTTGAACGCTGGACCACAATTCTGGGGATCAGGGTTCGATTCCACATTAAAGCATAAAAATCCACTGGATGACCACAAGCTCTCAGCTTCAGAGGATGGCAATGGCAAACCCACTCTGAAGAAACTTGCCAAGAAAACCCTGTGATAGGTTCACCTTAGGGTCGCCATAAGTAAAAAATGACTTGGAGGCACACAACAATAATAATCAGTACATTATTATTATTATTATTAAGTATTTATACCCCCCATCTTCAGCCAAAAGGCTATCAGAGCAGCTTACAAATGGTTAATTAGACATTTCCCTGCCTTTAGGCTTACAATCTAAAAAGACAAGACACAAAAGGAGAAGGGAATGGTGGTGGGGAAGGAGAATAAGTCCAGCAGATCTTCTCTCCCTCTAAAGCCTGGACCAAGACAGATGGACTGGAGGGAGGGCTCTTTTTCTTACTGTGGCTAGGCTCGATAGAGCTGGCCTGCCTTCTCTCCCTCGATGATGGTGGATGGATGGAGGGCCCTTCTTCTTGTTCAGGCTAGGCCCGATTGAGATGGCCTGCCTTCTCTTCCTTGATGATGGTAGATGGAGAGAGGGCCCTTCTTCTTACTGTGGCTAGGCCCGATGGAGATGGCCTGCCGTTTCTCCCTCAATGATGGTGGATGGAGGGATGGCCCTTCTTTAGTAATTATTTGTAGAAACAGCATGTGGTGTCATGCTTAGAAAGTCAGGATGGGATATGGAATGTGCAGATTCAAGTCCTCACTCAGCAATGAATATTACTCTGTTTATAGTGTGTGTGTGTATGTGTCTGTGTATATGCACATGCACCTTTGCATTGCCTATCAACGTATGGCAAGCACATGCATTTCCCAGGGTTTTCTTAGGCAAGAAATACTGAGAGGTGGTACCACCAGTTGCTTCCTCTGAAATATAGCCTACAGCAGGGGTCGGTAACCTATGGCCCGCCACCCCCCACCAACCAGCCCCCACCGCCCCCTGCCCCCGCCGCATGCTCCCACCGCCCCGCCGCTGCGCACGTCCGCCATTTTGTTTGCCAAAATGGTGGTTGCGACTCGTTTGCGCATGCGCAGTACTCCTGTGCATGCGCAAACGAGTCACGGGCGCAATTTTGGCAAACAAAATGGCGGACACGGCACACACAGCGGCGGGGGATGCGCACGTGCACGGGGGCGCGTGCTGCCATTCCCCCCCCCCAACCCGGCGGAAGACCTGGGGACCAGCGACCGGCCCCAGGTATGTGAAGGTTGCCGACCCCTGGCCTACAGCAACTGGCATTTGATGGTAGCCTCCCACTCAAGTACTAACCAGAGCTGACTCTGCTTAGCTTGTGATCAGACAAATTCTGATGCCTTTAGGGTATTTAGACATACTTAACCTTTAAATCTCTAAAACAGGGGTAGGCAACCTTTCCCCTTTAAGGGCCGAGGGACTTCTGCTCCCAGAATCCCAGAAGCTAGTGGCCAACACAGGACTATTGGCCAACATGGCTGAGGCTTCTGGGAGCTTAAGTCCCTCTGCCCTTAAAGGGGAAAGGTTGCCTACCCCTGCTCTAAAATGTGAGTTTTCTTCATTTGACAGCTTTCTTCACATTTGAATAGTTCTGACTGTTTTTCATTATACCATATTATCTTTTCAACTAAGTGTATTACATAAGTAAAACCAGTAAGTGTGCACATAGGCATAGTGATTAATAATGGTCTCTAGTCATTTAACCATTTCTGCAACAAAAAGGTAGTTAATTAGGAGGCATCAAATATGGGGCTGCCATAAGTAGACAGGCGACTTGAATCCACATATCCACACATATGTCTAGAACACCATCCAAGTTGTTTGTCAGCAATGCATATATAGCCTGAAGGAGAGTGATATTATTATAACAGGCAATGATTACACAAACAAAAAAAGGAGAGAGAATAAATTGTTATTTAAAGATTAAATACAGAAGTTTCACATATGTTACTATTCAGCATCAATATGGGAGATTTCAAATGATGCAAAATGCATTCTGTTCACGTGTTTTTATTGATTTCTTTAGTTTGAATGAGATGTAATTCAAACGTTGTTGCTAACATTGCTATTGTTATATTTATTTATATCCCCCACTTTCCCCAGTTTACTATAGAGGGGGGGAAACTTAAAATACATAAAATAAAAAAGTTAAAAAGTGAGTAAATTATTACACAAATCAGTTAAAAACATAAACCATTTATTAAAAGCACTAGAAAGGAAGAAAATATAAACTGTTTAATTTTCAAATCTCTTTGACAAAGACAGAATATTGAGTTAATACCTTAACGGCATTCAGTCCCAAGAAGATGTTTATACTTGCAATCCACTGCTAGCTGTGCTAAAGAACTATTGAATCTAAGTGGCAACATGCATCTCCATCAGCATTCAGACAATTCAACGAGGACAGGATGAATACCAAACAGGATACACACCTGCAACCAAATGTGGAACACTGCTTTCATGCGTATATTTCCCATGTTGAAGTGGCAGGGAAAAAATCAGCAGAATTTACATAAACTGATGAAAGAGATCAGATGAATTAGAAGGTCACTACTGATCCCAGCCTGTATATTAATGAAGTTATTATTAGCTTTTTTCACCTATATGGAGTTTCAATTGCTTTCTTTTGAATAGCACTTGGAGACACCCAGATTAAGGGTAACCAATGTACTGAGCCATCATTGTATAGTAATTTGAGTGTTGGACTAGGACTCTGGGAGACCACAGTGTGAATCCCGGCTCAGCCACAGAAATCCACTGGCCAACCCTCAAGCAAGTTACATTTTCTCAGCCTCAGAGGAAGGCAAGAGCAAACTCCCTCTGAAAAAATCAAGAAAAGCATGTGATAGAGCCACATTAAGATTGCCATGTGAGAAGTAACCTGAAGGCACACAACAACAACAATATACTGATAGTATAAACATTTCTATTTTTCATTGCACTCTATCCTAGTTATTCCTCTGTATGCTTTTATAATGTATGTTTTTAAATTTTACCAGATTAGCTATCTAGTTTGGATTTTCCCGGTCCCCTGGGTCATCCGGCCCCCTTAGGTTACCCGGCCTCCCCCTCCTCTCGTGGCCCCATCATTTATTTTGATGGATGAGGAAGGTTTTCAGAGGTCTGCCAGGTTTAATTTGTTCTGTTGTTTGCTTGTATGCTTGCAGATTTATAATGTTTTATAAAATATGCTGCTCATTTTAATTATGTGATGTTTAATACTGTCTTAAGGGGGGGTTGGGTTAGGGGCTATATTGTATGCGTTTTTTTATGTAAGCCGCTTGAATTGTTTTTTCATTAAGCGGAATAGAAATAAATATTATTATTATTATTATTATTATTATTATTATTATTATTATTATTATTATATTCTCAACTATAAATTGACCTTGTGTATATAAGTCAAGGACAGATTTCTGGGCCAAAACTATGGATTATTATATGACTGTGGGTAAATCAAGGGTAAAATTTAGGGCATGTAACAAAGGATATAAAGGACAAAACAAAGGAAAATTATACCAAGGAACTTTCAAAATTTCAGCAGGCGTAACTGTTTGTGTTCACACTAAAGGCTGGATGGATGAGGAGGGAACTGCTGTAAATACTGTACTGCGTGGCTAACAAAACACGCACATGTCAAAAGGGGATGTAAAGGCAAAGTAAAGAAAATGGCAACTATACAGTTGGCTCTCCATATCCACAGCGTGAAAATATTAAAAAATATATAAATTCCAAAAAGCAAACCTTGATTTTGCTCTTTCATATAAGGGATATCACTTTACTATCCATTGTATTTAATGGGATGTGAATATCCACAGATTTTGTTATCCACGGGGCATCCTGGAACCAAATCCCAGTGGATACCAAGGGCCCATGGTATTAATGGCAATTACAGCCTTAAATGTGATAACTTTGCCTGATTTTAACCCAAAAAGCTGACAAATATACACAAATTACTTATCAAATCCTTCAAAGCCTGGCATGTAAAGAAGGCATAAAATTCATTTTAAGTAACAGATTGAAACTTATATAAAATGTTTTTAGATGGTATACAACTTCAGCTAAGTTAGCTAAAACAAACAAAAGCCAAAGCATTTGCGTGACTGGGGTAGGTACCTTTTCCCATGCCTGGTCATCATGTGAAAAAGCCTTCATGGTTTTAAATGCTTTGGTCTGATCCTGTCTGTCTGATCCTGGAATCTAAGCAGGGTCAGCCTTAGTACTTGGATGAGAGACTGCCAAGGAATACCAGGTGCTGTAGGCTGTATTTCAGAGGAAGGAACTAGCAAAATCACTTCTGATTATTCTTAGCCTAAGAAAACTTTGTGAAATCCAAAGGGATGCCACAGATCAGCATCTAATTTGAAGACACATACACACATAGCTTTGGTCTAAAAAAAACTCCCATATTAACCTGCCTTTTGACTGATGTCACTTCTGAAGGCTCATACCCAGACTATTCAAAGTGCAGCAAGCGATGACCAAGCACAGGATTTTCTCAGCTGTGGTTGTTACTTCCATTGGCACAATGTTCTCCTAGCGTACATATAACTGTTTTTGATCATTAGCAAAGCCCCCATCTCTTAAGAAACATTTTAACCATTAAAAATCCAATTTAATTTAATTAATGCTTTTAATATATACAATTTAAAGTCTGCTGTGACACTTTATTGTTTCCTACTTATACAAAGGATTGTTTATTTTTAAAGTAACCCTATGATTATTTTGAAGAGTGGAGTATAAATTTATTAAATAAAAATTAACAGGGCACTCTGCAAGTTATCTTCCTTCCTGCTCTCTAAACAGAAAGCCATCATTTGCTTGGTAATAGACAGAATCATGCGGAAAAGAAGTAAAAGCAGGCCTTGCTCTGGTAATGAACTCTTAGGGCCTAAGCAGACTGCCAGAAATAGTGCACATTAAATTGAGGCACTGCCCTGGTTCAGTGCTAGGGAATCATGGGAACTGTAATTTATTGTGGCACCAGAGCTCTCTCACAGAGAAGGCTCAATGTCCCAGAAAAAAAAATACAGTTTCCATGATTCCCTAGCACTGAGCCAGGGCAGTGCCTAAATTTAATGTGCACTATTTCTGGCAGTCTGCTTAGGCCTTTAGTTCAGTAATACAAGCTTTTACTAACTTCTTACTTCCCTCTCGCTGAGAAAATAAAATAAAAGCAGTCAAGAGGACTAGGCAGAGGAGGTAGACTAAATTACTATTCATCTGTGGTCAGTGTTTAAACTAGTACGTTTGCTCAGAAACATGGTTATGGCAGTATGATAATCCCTCACTCCCACAAACAGTGGGACAAACAGTACCTCTGCATTAATAATACCATCTGTCTGCTTGCAGTCTAGAGCACTTCTATTCCTAGAAAAGGAGACAGAACATTGAGATGTCAGCTTCCCAATATGATGTCTTCTCATGAGGATGCGAAAGCTGAACAATTAACAGCAACCCCAACAGAAATCCAACTAGCTTTCTGAAGCTGACTATACCACATTTCATTCTTAGTTTATAGCCCAGAACAATCCTATGCTTACAGTTAGGTTTGCTTTGTCCAACGTAACTTACTATTAAGTGACAATTGCAAATGTTCAAGAAGTTTTAATCAAAAATAATATCCTTCTAGAATAATAGCAGTTGACTGGCTACTGCTAACCAAAGAGAGATAACAGTTACTTCTGTAAGTTATGAAGAGCTTGTGATTTCGCAAGCTATACACAAACACACACACACAAAACAGCAGACTCCCAAGCTTGACAAAATTCAGGTTGAATGATCTCAGTTTTTTTCTAGGAACTTCTGGCTCAATGACCTTTTCTCCATTCAAATGTTATACTACAGTGAGGGTTTTGTTTTTGTTTGTTATTGTTTGTAACATCATGTTTCTCTTTGAGGCTAAAAAAAACCCCTGTTTGTTGCATCTGAGCAAAGACCTTTGCTAACAAAGTATAGCAATAATAATCTTAAAGGGGGACTGCCATACACTCCTCCAACATGCCTACATGATATTCAAGTATAAGCCACATTAGGAAAGGCACAGAATCTGATATGACACTATATACCTCTAGAGGCACATTATATAATGCCCAATTCTTCCACTGAACTGGATATTGTATCTGCAGCTAATAATTCAGAACAATTCTGAAGGCCGCAAGTGTCCTCTCTTCTTCACTTAATATATCTTTACATCTAAGAAACATGACTAATCTTAGGGTTGTTGGGATTTTTTTTATTTTTTTTTTTACTTCTTGGTCAAGAAAGTACAACCAATATTTTATTATCTCCAGTGTTTTACTTGTATGCTATCAACTGCAGGTGGCAGCTAGCACTAGGTAAGACTACAATTCTTAATTTTTCTGCAATCATAGTATCTTCATAGCATATTATAATTATAGTATAGTATATTTTTCAGATCCCGCATTTGAACAGATCTAATCAAAGTAGAAGAGAAGATGCTTGGCACCATCATCAGTACTTAGCTGCTTCACGGATGTTACAGTGCAAATCAATGTGCTGTGATAAAGTCCTACTATGTTTGCTGGGATATGTTTGCTCTCTGATATGTGCACACTTCAACATTTGATACAAAAAGTTAACTGGTGGAACTGAAGAAATGTGAGTCTTATTCTTACACAGTTTGTAACCAAAAAAAAAAAATGAACAGGCTTAATGTATGAGAGGGGAAAAACCAAATGGAAACACAAACACATAAATCACTCATCAGCCCAGAGGACATATGGTAAATAACAAAAAAGTTGCAGCCCATAAGCCCTGAATATACAAATGCTGCCGAAACCAGTATTTTTCTTTTATTGATGCTGGATTATTTTTCCAGGAACTATGTGGTAGGAAGCCATTCTACTCCCTATTGCTGCTATTGAGAACCTCAGTGCTCTTGTTAAGAATAGATAGAGGGGAAATTATTTTTCCCCTTTTCCCCCTTCTTTCTTTCTTTCTTTCTTTCTTTTTCCCCTCCAAATTATACACTGGCCTCTGGCATAGAAGAACAGCAGAGGCTATTCTGCAAGATGAGATAATAATGCACTGTTCCGGCAGCCTCCCCCACTCCAGAAAAATTGGAAGCAAAAGAATTTGGTGTCCTAAGTTTCACAAGAACTTTTTTGTTATTTGTCCCTCCTGAAACATTATTCAGCCAAATCCTGTGCCTCCATACTCAAAAGTAAATGTAACATATTTCAATTGCGTGTCTTTTCAAGCGTGCAGAAGTCTGTGGTCTAAGTTATGTTTAAGCGCAAATATTCACACAATTCTATTTATATCTAACTTTAACTACTAATTTTAAATTAAGTTGGTGAGTTCTTATACAATTTGGAACACAACAGACATTTCCATCATGCCGTATTATCACCTCAAGCCTCACAAGAATGCACTAAAATGCCAAACAATGTAATAAAGGTGCTAACTGACTCTAACGGATTTATTCCAGAGTATGCTGTCTGAAGATCTAAAGTAGGGGTAATAAGCATATGGGTTTTCAAATGTTATCATACTGCACTTCCCAGCATCCCTCACCACTGGCTATGCTGGCAAGGAATTCAGGAACATCTGGAAAGCTGCATGATTCCCTTCCTTGATCTAGAGATTCATGTAGTAAGAGCTAATACAGCCTAGCTGTTAAAATAAACTCAACACAAAATTCATATCCTTCATGTCTCAATTAATTCTGCCAATATTGAGTGAACATGCACTCATATTACAGTAAAGATAAACAGATCACTCTATTTTCTATTCATGAAGTCTTTTTTCCCATACATCTAGTCCATCATATTCTGAATTTAATCTGTAATTTATATTTAAGTATTTCTGAAAATGTAGGCTTCAAAATTCACAGCTCCAAACTGCTCATAAACTAATTGAATTTTCTCTGAATGTATGCACTTCTAAATATATTTTATTCTAAATCAGGGGTAGGCAACCTTTCCCCTTTAAGGGCCGAGGGACTTCAGCTCCCAGAAGCCTCAGACATGTTGGCCAATAGCTCCTGGGATTCTGGGAGCTGAAGTCCCTCGGCCCTTAAAGGGGAAAGATTGCCTACCCCTGTTCTAAATCATGTTTATATGTAATTTGGAACTTTTCTGAGAACGTTGTTGTTGTTGTTCTTGTTGTCATTAGCTGCTCTTGAGTCGATTCTGGCTCATGGCGACCCTGTGGATGAGACATCTCCAAGTATAGCTATCTTCCACTACTTTGCTCAGGTCCTGCAAGCCCATGCCCGTAACCCCCTGACTGAGTCCATCCATCTTGCTTGCGATCTTCCCCTCCTTTTCCCACTCTCTAACTTTCTTAGCTTTATTGTTTTTTCTAGTGATTCGTGCCTTCTCATTATGTGGCCAAAATATGATAGCCTCAACATCATCATATTGGCTCCCAAGGAGAGCTCTGGTCTGATCTGTTTAAGAACCCATTTGTTTGTCTTCTTGGCTGTCCATGGCATCCTAAGCACTCTTCTCCAGCACACCTTAAATGAGTTGATTTCTTTCTGGAGTTTATCACATGCAGAAACCCTGCTTTAAGTAGAAAAAAAACGCAAAAGCGGAAGCAATTTATTAACGGGATTCCCCAGAGTGAAAAGTGAAAACGATGTTAAAATGGGGTTAATCCAAATGGAAACTGCTTCTTTTTACTTTTGGAAAAACCCGAAAGTAAAAAGAAGCAGTCAATGAGGGGTTTCCGTTTGGATTAACCCCCGTTTAACGTCCTTTTAACAGCAACGTTGTCTGAAAAAACATCCGCTTTTGCAGTTTTTTTCTACTTTAAACCCCCGTTTCCGCATGGGATTTCCCCTGTGTGATAAACTCCTCTGTCTGCTTCCTTCACTGCCCAGTTCTCACATTTGTACATAGTAATGGGGAATACAGTGGCTTAAACTATTTTGATTTTAGTGCTGAGTTGTATGTCTTCACTCTTCAGGATTCCTTCACAGCTGACCTTCCCACTCTTAGGGCCTTTACAGACTGCCAGAAATAATGCAGCTTGAGGCCACTTTAACTGTCCTGGCTCAGTGCTAGGGAATTATGGGAATTCTATTTTTTTTTTCTGGGACATTAAGCCTTCTTTGTCAGAGAGCTCTGGTGCCACAATAAACTACAGTTCCCATGATTCCTTAGCACTGAGCCAGGGCAGTTAAAGTGGCCTCAAGCTGCATTATTTCTGGCAGTCTGTAAAAGCCCATAGTCTTCTTAATTCTTGATTGCAGTCTCCATTCTGTTTCAATGTTTGATCCTAGGTAAGGGAATTCTTTAACTATTTCAATTTCCTCTTTGTCTAGACTGAATTTATATATTTCTTCTGTGCTCATTATTTTTGTTTTCTTTATGTTCAGCACTAAACCTGCCTTTGTATTTTGAGCTGAGAACAGCACCACAGAATTCAGAAAGTACAATGTGTGGATCAGGTCAGTTCACATCACATCAAAACACGGACTGAACAAAATCCTACTGCATGCCCTTCCATCCCACTCCCTGTGATTAATGACACTGGCAGAAATTTTCTCACATGTGGCATAGAGACCAAAATGCATGCAATTACTTACCACAGCTCGCCTTGTTTACACTCTCAGTTCCTCAATTACCTCCCAAAGTGCCCAAATCTAGCAAGAAAACCTCCCACACTGACTATTAAAGAATTGTTACTGGGTATTTAACTCACTCGGACAACAACATAAAGCCTAATGATTTGTAGTTCAGTAGCTAAGAGACTGACCTGGGAAAAGCTCTGGTTCCACCTTGCTATAAATTTCACAAGTGGCTGTAGGCAAGTCAATATCAACCTCTGCCCCATAATAGCTATACAAACACGAGTCAAAGTTATATATATCCTATATACTGTCATGCTTTGGGTTATGGATTTATGGGCTCGGTTCTGAAGAGTTTCCACTGGCCAATAATGGACCAAAACACACTGCATAAATAATCCAATTTGACATCACTTTAACTGCCCTGGCTCGGTGCTAGAGAATTCTGGGAAATGTGGTTTATTATGGCACCAGAGCTCTCTGACAGAGAAGGCTAAATGTCTCATGAAACTACAGTTCCCAGAATTTCCTAGCATTCAGCCAAGGCAGTTACAGCAGTCTCAAACTGGATTTTTTCCTCAGTTTGTTTTGGTCCAATCTCAGTAATAGATGGATGGGGTGACAACAACAACAAAACAGGAAGGAAGAGGCCTTCACTGCCTAACGTTTGACGGCTGTTATAAAGGATTTCCAAATAATGTACATTACTTGCTTTGAAAATAAATGCCTAACATTTTTCATGGCAGTTCACTCTCTCACCCACGCAAAAACTCTCATCAGGAATAAAAATATATAACAGCCCATTTGGCCCACAGTCCAATGCAAAGTTATCCTAAAATCGTATCTATGAATCATATGACAAAGTCCACTCTCATGTGATTTAACTCAGTGACAGACTCTCAGTTCTGGTGTCTGATAATAAAAGTGACACAGTCCTTTCTCAAGGAGTAGCAGCAGCACCTGGGATGGCAACTCATCGCATCCTTATTCCTATGCTCCCTTCCTCCCAGAGGAGCCAAACACAACTCACTTCTGTTATGTTGCAGCTGACAGATGTTGTGTTGGCAGATGTTATGTTGGCAGACGCAGCTCAGAACTGGCCCCTACAAAGAATAAATAAATCTCTGACTCTTCGCTACATCTACACTGCAGAAATAATCCAGTTTGACACCCCTTTAACTGCCATGGCACGCTATGGAATTCTGGGATTTGTAGTTTTGTGACACATTTGGCCTTCTCTGTCAGAGAGCTCTGGTGCCACAACAAACTGCAATTCCCATAATTCCATAGCACTGAGCCATGGCAGTTAAAGCAGTATCGAACTGGATTATTTTTGCAGTGTAGATGGAGTCTAAAGGAAAGTCTTTTTCTTTTCCAGAAGAGACTTTTTCACAGGGTGACCAGAGGTCCTCCTTTTCCAGGACATGTCCTACATTTCAACCTTCTTCTGTCCATGAGATTCCAAAATGTCCTCTATTTTGAGCATGATTAAGATGCAAACATTTACATTTATATGAGTGTTTTTAATTTTTTATTTGGTCAGGGCCTCCATTTTTCTTGAATGTCTTCCATTTGGTGGTGCCTTGTCCTCCTTTGTGGTGGGGACATCTGGTCCCTCTGCTCTTTCAACAACTGCCTGCAGCCTAGAAAACCCTCTGCATGGATCTCAGAGGTACTACCTGGCTACTCTGCTCAGAAGAAGGATAGTTTTGCAGAAGGATGACACCTGGCTTAACCACATTGATCTCACACCCATCCCAGACTGCATACACATTGCAGAAATAATCTGGTTTGACACCACTTTAACTGCCATGGCTCCATGCTCTGGGATTATGGCAACTGTAGTTTTATGAGACATTTAGCCTTCTTGGTCAGAGAACTCTGGTGCCCCAACAAACTAACATTCCCAGAATTCAACAGCATGCAGCCATGGCAGTTAAAGCAGTGCCAAAATGGGTTATTTCAACAGTGTGGATGGTGAGGGGGGAAATAGGATGAGGGGGAAAAGGCTGGAGAAAGAATGAAGAAAAGGGGGATGTCTGTGTGTGGAGTGCCTCCAGAGGGCTGATGAGTTGAGGGGAGCAGAGGTCCAAACCACAAAGACATTGACAAATGAAAGGCAATCAAGGAAAATGTAGGACGTGACCAAATAAAATCTAAAACCATGAACAGAAGTAGAAATTCATGCTTCTTAGCCCTACTCCAAATGGAAGACATTTTGGAATTCCTCCTGCACAGAAGGTGGAAAAATAGGACTTGCCTTGGAAAAAGAGGATGTCTGGTCACCTTGAATATAAATGTGAACTCACTCTCCTTAGTGATGCTCAAATTGGAGGACGTATTGGAATCGCTCCTGGATAAAAGGCTGAAATGCAGGATGTGTCCTGGAAAAGAGGAACCAAGCCTGGTCGCCCTGAATGTAGGACATTCAAGAAAAATAGCAGTCATGACCCAATAAAAGCTAAGAACATTTATGTAAATGTAATTCCATGCTTCATAGTCATGTTCCAAATGGAGGGCATTTTGGAATTCCTCTTGAACAGAAGACAGGAATGTAGGACACGGCCTGGAAAAGGAGGACCAAGGCTGGACACCAGAAAAGCTGAAAACACTCGTATAAAAACTGCAGTTTTGAGAGACATTTTAGCCTTCCCTGTCAGAAAGAGCTCTGGTTCCATAGCAAACTACAATTCCCAGGATTCCCTAGCACTGAGCCAGGGCAGTTAAAGAAGTCTCAAACTGGATTATTCCTGCAGTGTGTTTCTGGACCTCTGCCCTAGGACCCCCTTATTTGGAGATAAAGAGAAATAGATAGGCCCTCTTATATCTTTATACCGTTCCTACCCAGAATTGCATCGCCTGGAACTGTGGCAGTTAAAGCAGTCTTAAACTGGAGTATTTATGCAGTGTGGATAATATGGCCTGGACAGAAGAAGGTTGAAATGTAGGGCATGTCCTGGAAAATGTGAAAGAGTGTCTTTTGGGGGAAAAAAAGAAAGACTTTGCTGCATGCACACTGCAGAAATAATCCAGTTTGAGACCGCTTTAACTGCCCTGGCTCAGTGCTTGGGAATCCTGGGAATTGTAGTTTATTGTGGCATCATCATTGCTCTCTCTCTCTCTCTCTCTCTCTCTCTCAGAGAAGGCTATAGTCCAAAACACAATGCAGAAATAATCCAGTTTGAGATCACTTTCTCTACCCTGGCTCAACGTTAGGGAATCCTGGGAACTGTAATTTTGTGAGACTTTCAGCTTTCTCTGTCAAGGAGAGGGCTGGTGCCACAACAAACTACAATTCCCAGGATTCCCTAGCACTGAGCCAGGGCAGCTAAAGTGGTGTGAAACCAGATTATTCCTTCAGTGCGTTTTGGACCTTAAAATGTCTCACAGAACTACAGTTCCCAGAATTCCCTAGCATTGAGCCAGGGCAGTTAAAGCGTTGTCAAACCGGATTATTCCTGCGGTGTGTTTTGGACTTTAAAATGTCTCACAAAACGACAGTTCCTAAATTCCCTAGCACTGAGCCAGGGCGGTTAAACCGGGGTGAAACCGGGTTATTCCTGCGGCGTGTGGATGCGGCGCTGTGGCGCCTGAGAGAAGAAGGTTCTGACAGGCGGAGAGGAGAGGAGAGACGCACCTGGAGCTCGGCCCTCTCGGCCTCCCACTCGGCCCTCTCGGCCTCGAAGCGGCCCCATTCGTGCTGCAGGAAGTGCAGGATGCCGGGGACGCTGTACTGAGCCCGCGCCGCAGAGGCCGGAGCCGGGACCGCTGAGGAGGACGACGACGAGGAGGAGGAGGAGGAGGAGGAAGAAGAAGCAGCCCCTGCCGCTGCTGCCGCCGCTGCCGCCGCCGCCGCCGCCGCCGCCACTTCCCCTGGCTCCAGCCCTGTCCCTCCCGGCGGCGGCGGCGGCGGCAGGAGCAGCGCGTTGTTGTTGTTGTTGTTGCTGAAGAAGACGCCGGGCCCCGCCTGCTCCTCCATGGCCGGAGCCGTCGTCGCGGACGGAGAGCGCCCTCCGACACTCGCCCCTCAGCGCCGGCCCGCCTCAGCCACTGACAGACGCCCCCGCCGCTCCTAACGCTACGGAGGCCCGCCAGGGACAATTCCCGGACGCGTTCTTCGCACGCCGGCCCGGGGCATGCTGGGAAGTGTAGTCGCCTCCTCGAGTCTCTCTCTTTCTCTCTCACACACACACTCTACTGAGAGTGAGGCCTAGAGTATGGGAGGGTTCCAAGCAAGGCCCTATCCTGGGCGGGTCTTTTGTGCTCTTCGAGCCTGTCTGTCTGTCTTTGAGTCGTTCCCCACTTATGAGGCGAACCTATCCTGGGGTTTTCTTTCAAAGTTTCCTCACAGGGTTTTTTTTCCCCCCTGCCCTTCCCCTGAGGCTGAGAGAGTGTGACTTGCCCAGGGTCTCCCAGTGTGTTTCTATATGTAATATTAATATATGCATACATATGTCATAACTATAATATTTCCTCTGAGGCTGAGAGAGTATGACTCACGCAGGGTCGCCCAGTGGGTTTCTATATGTAATATTAATATATGTAATATATATAGGTAATATACGTGCATGTATGTCATAAATATAATATTATATCTGAGGCTGAGAGAGTGTGACTCAACCAGGGTCACCCAGTGGGTTTCTATATGTAATTTATGTGTAATATATCTGTATAAATGTTATAATATTTCCTCTGAGGATGAGAGAGTGTGACTCACCCAGGGTTGCCCAGTGGGTTTCTATATGTAATTTTAATATATGTAATATGTATGGGTAATATATGTATGTATATGTATATATATGTCATAAATATAATATTTCCTCTGAGGCTGAGAGAGTGTGACTTGTGCAGGGTCACCCAATGGATTTCTATATGTAATATGTGGTATGTGCCTTCAAGTCATTTCTGACTTATGGCAACCCTGAGGCAAACCTATCCTGGTGTTTTTTGGAAAGTTTCTTCAGAGGGGGTTTGCCATGGTTTTCCCCTGAGGTTGAGAGAATGTGACTTGCCCAAGGTCACTCAGTGGGGATACCATGGCAGAGTGGGGATACCAACCCTGGTCCCCAGAGTCTAAATCTGCTACAGTTACAGATATTTTAAATGCTAAACTAAAAAACCCAAACAAACTATGGGCCAAAACACACTGCAGAAGTAATCCAGTTTGAGACCATTTTAACTGCCCTGGTTCAATGCTGGGGAATTCTGGGAACTAGGGTTTTTAAAAATAAATTCCTTTATTTAACAAAATAATACAAATACCTAGACATTGACACAGACATGAGAAAGAAAGAAAAACACGCAACATAGACTAAATATACACATACTCAACTTGAGGATCTGTACTTTTGTGAGACATCTAGCCTTCTCTGTCAGAGAGCTCTGGTGCCACAATAAACTATAATTCCCAGGATTCCCTAGCACTGAGCCAGGGCAGTTAATGTGCTCTCAAACTGGATTATTTCTGCAGTTTGCTTTGGACCTGTGTTAGCCTGGAAGAAGAAGCATCATTGGGATAAATGCATCCTAAATAGATTGATTTATTTAAGGTACACTGATACATTTCCAGCTTGTCAGCAAGTAGAGTGATCTCTGAACCACTCCTGTTGAGTGTCAGATGTTGAGTCAGATTATTACTGTGGATATGCATGTGTACGTCTAGAAATTTTAGTTTAAAAATTGACCTAAAAAACAGAGTCAGCCCATCCACAGATCAATACAAGTACAGGACCCCTCAGTGAATACCAAAATCTGTGGATGCTCAAGTTTCCATTGAATACAATGGTGTAATAAAATTGTGTCCCTTATATAAAATGACAAAATAAAGGTTTGCTTTTGAGTATATATATATACATATATATATGCATATATATATATATACGCACACACACACACACATATATATATATATATATATACACACATATATATATATATATATATACACACACACATACATATATATATATATATATATACACACACACACACACACACACATATATATATATATATATATATACAATATTTTCAAGCTGTGGATTCTGAAATCCATGGATAAAAAATCTGGATATGGAGGACTGACTCTACCGTACTTTAACCCTTATTTATTATTTATTTTTCAAGGAACCATCCCCTGGTGAAAGGCAAGAATGTAATCTCACCTGTAAGTACTGATCCCCCTCTATTTACTCTCTCATCTGTTCAACCTTTAGCGTGAACACAGTTATGTCTGCTGGAATTTTTAAAGTTCTTTGGTATTTTTTCCCCTTTGCTTCATCCTTTAGATCCTTTGTTACATGCCCTTAGGTTTTACCCTCAACTTATCCATGGGTCATATCAAACGCCATGATTTTGGCCCCAAAACCTGTCCTCGACTTATACACGAGGTTGAGTATATACAGTACACTCCTTTGGAAGAGAGCCTCCTTGGGCTGTAGGCAGCTCTGAGGAAAGCTGGTTCTTCTGATCTAACAATGTGGCTTTTGAAAGTTTTACGAGATTTTGACACTGCAAAACATTATAATAATATAAACCCAGTAGCCTGTTCTCATGTAAAATTTCATGTATAGTTTTCATATAAAATCCACCATTATTACACACATGTTATAGGCAACAGGGCAGTGCCTTAGAGACTGTGGATTTGTTTTTGCTGTGTGCCTTCATGTTGTTTCCAACTTACAGTGGCTCTAAGGCAGACCTATCATGGGGTTTTCTTGCAAGATTAGTTCAGAGGAGCTTTGCTATTGCCTTCCTCTGAAGTTGAGAGAGTGTTACTTGCCCAAGGTCACCTAGTGGATTTCATGGCCAAGCAGGGAATCAAACCCCAGTCTCCAGAGTTGCAGTCCCAACACTCAAACCACTATGCCATACTGGCTGTCTGGATTATGTCAGCCCTTTAAAATGGCGTTGTATGCCTTCCAGTCATTTCTGACTTATGGCTTTTGGGGGAAAGATTTGTTTGCCCTAGGGCCCTTTCACATTATACAGTTATAGCACTATGGTTTCACTTTAATTGCCATGGCAACATTCTATAGAATTCTGTGGTTTGTAGTTTGATGAGACACTAGAATTCTTTGCCTGAGATTTTTGAATACCATTCCTTAAACTGTAAATCCCAGGATTCCATAGGATGCTGTTGTGCCAGTTAAAATAGAATCATGGTGCTATAATTGTGTAGCATAAAAGGGCCTCCAAGTGCATGGGAACCATTTAGTGTTCTCCAATGGTGTTCAGTTTCTTTGGCGGGGGGATTACAGTAAACCCTTGGTGTCCGCTGGGGTTTGTTCCAGGACCCACCCACCCAGTGGATACCAAAATCTATTCAACTCCCATTAAATACAATGACATAGTAAAATGGCAAAATCATGGTTTGCTTATTGGTATTTATATATATATTTGGGATATTTTCAAGCCATGGATGGTTGAATCTGTGGATAAAGAATCCATGGAAATGGAGGACTGACTAAATTTGTTTTTTGTTTTTGCACAAAAATGCAGGAATGGGTATGTGACGTTTACTGTAGCGTTTTATTAAGGGACAAAAGGCCATTACATGTTGTGAAGGGAGTAAGAGGAGGGCAAGTGAAGGTATCAGCTGTTCTCTGACACCAACTGAACTTGTTTCATTCACAAAACATTCAGTTCTAAAAGAAGGGGGAGAAGAAGCAAGCACAGCTCCACCATGCCTAGGCCAAGAAGGAGATGAAAGGCTCTCCTTCCATCCCAACTGGCCTCCGAGGGAGAGAAGCAGTATCTGCTGGACTTCCTCCCTTCCCACACTGCCATCCCCTTTTCTTTTGTGTCCTTCCTTAATCAGATTGCAAGCCTGATGGCAGGGAACCGGTTTTGTTGTTATTGCTTTACTTGTACAGTGATGATGCTATCTAAGTAAATGGTAGTGATGGTGATGGTAACAACAATAACAACAATGCCTGTAGAGCAATGCTGAATTTATGGCAGCATATTTATGTAAGAAGTAGCTGACAATATTGTGAAAATAACGTGAATCTAGAACCTTTGGTCCCAACCAAGCGTAGCTATTTCAACTCCTTTTGCCAAAGTTACTCCTAGCCGACGTCACTGCTACTCAAATGGGTCAAAGATGAAGAAAATCTTTCTAAACCATGAATACCCTTCTCCTGACATGCCTTATGAAGCTCAGTGATAGCAGAAATATGGAATACACTGCTAAATACTGTATTTGTTCATCTGGATCCCACCTCCACACCGTTTTTTAAATGTTTCTCGTTCCACACATACATTTCATGGAATTCATGATGCCTCTTGTGTTCTGCATTAATGCTGTCAAATTCCAAGTTCTGTGGTTTTCCTCCCACTGACAGTAGGCTTCTAAATGTCATGGAAGCATTTGGTAGGAACACATGAGAGAGCCTTCTTGGTGGCTGTTCCCAAGCTCTGGAATTTCCTTCCTAGGAAGGTTAGACTGGTGCCCACCTTGCTATCAGTTTGTTGGCAATTGAAGACCTTTTTGTTTCAGCAAGCCTTTGAGAGCTGATTGGTCAGGAGCTGTGTATATTTGTTGTTCTTTTTAATGGTTATACTTTTAACTGCTTAAAATTTTATTGATAGTTTAATTATATTTTACTATAATAACATTAAAGAACCAGAATGGCATAGTGGTTTTGAGTGTTGGACTACGATTCTGGAAACCAGGATTTGATTCCCACTTGGCCACGAAACCCACTGGATGACCTTGGGCAGGTGACATGCCCTCAGCTCAGAGCAAACCTCCTCTGAACAAATCTTGCCAAAAAAATCCCATGATCGGGTCGCCATAAGTCAGAAATGACTTGAAGGCACACAATACAACACACGTGATATTATTTTAGCTGTATCTGTTTCAGCTTTTGCAAATTGTCTTGAATCCTGGACTGGGGAAAAGGTGGGATGGTGGTGGTAGTGGTAGTGGCGATGATGATGATGATGATGATTGTTGTATGCTACAGTCAACAGGTGACCTGAGAGTTGGATGTCGTAAGGCAAGTGGTGTAGGGTAGCCAGTGCAGTCCAAGTCAAGTCAGCAAGATGAAGGAGGAACAGGAGTGAGGTTTTCAGTTGGTCCAAGAGTCGTTACACCAAGCCAGTAATCCAGAGACACAAAGCCAACAAGTGGTAAGACACAGAGTGATCAATCGTAGCAAGTTCAAAGGTCAATAACATGAATGCAGAGAGCATGGTCAGTCACCAAGATAGAATGGTTACAAGCCACAAAGACTTCAGGGATCTGCTGGGAGATTTATAGGAAGCCGTCTGATTTCAGGTGCTTAATGAGTCATTGTTTCCTGTTTAACAGACCCTGGAGCCTATGAAGCCTTTCCTCATCTCTTCTGCGAACATCAAAGGAAGGGGGTCCTTCCTTGGCATCTGCCACATGCTGCTGAGGAGAAGGCCCCTCGACTGTTTCAGCCCCCAACTCCGAGGGTTCAGAGAGGCCACTGTTATCTGGAGGCATACATTCTTGGCAATCTGAATCCTCTGTATCTTATTCTTTAGATTCCAGAAGGTGAATTATGACAACGATGATAATTTATGGCAAAGATCAATGCAGTTAAAAATACATAATGAAAATGCAATGGCAAGTTGTAGCAATGTGTACTACATGCAGAAAATATGCTCACATTGCACCTTTGCCTCCCTGAGGAAAAATTATTGTAGACATATTTGGTGAGACAGACCGGCACCACCACTCCTACTCTGTATCATTTGTTTAACTGGGAAGCAATGAGAAGTAGGTGATGCTGGCAGGCAGAGAGTGGCAGAGGGAGTAGAGGACAATGCAGAAACTACCTAAATGCAGAAGCTAATCTGCCTTCAGGTGTGGTGGTAAAGGACAATGCTTCCCCAACACCACATTTACTTATTCATTATCTGTTTTATATATTACTTGCACTTCCTCATGGGAACCATTGTTGAAGTAAGATTTAAATTCCATTCCAGTCAATGTCTTAGGTAGAGTGTGAGGTAGGGTAGATGCTATCTAGTTTTCAAATCAGATAACATGTCTTAGGTAGACCTGACAGTTAAAATTCTTATGGAGGTCAGAGCCTATCACCCATAGAGTCTGGCCCAGCATCAGCAACCAGTGTGGTAATTTGGTCAGGCTGGCAAATACAGGAGCAGACTATCCACTGGGCACGTTTGTTTGTTTTTTGCTGTCACCCCTCCTTCCATCCTTTCTCATGCGTGGCACATTCACAACCATCTACCACCAGCTTTTTGCCAGGATGCCTCTGGACCCTGATATATCATGTAAAAAATGTAAAAGGAGCAAGAAAGCGACACTCCTGGTAAGTTTACTACACAAGTGGCCAGGAATGTGTTTGGAGCATTAAAGTTAATGCACCAGCTGAGCCCATTCCTGGGGTTGTCAGATCTGGCCACAGTAACACATACCTTGTCTACATCCTGCTTGGGTTCCTGTAATGCAGTCTACATGGGGCTGTCTTTTGAAACTGTTTGGATTCAGCAGGCCCAAAATTCTGCAGGTTAATGGCTGATGGGGGCTGGTTATGGGGAACATATTATAACTTCCTTGCTGAAACAGCTTCACTGGCTACCCATCCATTTCTGGGCACAATTTTGGGAAAAGTTTTTCTCTTCAGTTCTTTCATCCTCGCAGCCTGTGAAGACACGAAAGAGAGCTTTCCAGGTTTTGGAACTGGCTCCCATGGGAGGACTGGTTGGTCCCCTCTTTGGTTTCTATCTGTCCACAGCTAAAGACCTTTATACTGATGCTGGCTCTTAACATTGTAGCACAAGAGTCTTTCAATGGGGGTGTGCTTTGGTGGGGGGGGGGGGGGGGAGTTGGTGGGGACTATGTTTTCAATGTGTTTTTTGAAATGTTTTACATTTATTTTTAATAATATTGTCTATTTCATGTTTTTAAAGCATCTATATTATATGTTGTTTTGTTGTGTTTTTGTATTTAACTTACACTGTAAACCACTTTGGGTCCCATATTGGGAAAAAGAAGGGATGACATGCCCTCCAACATTTTACAGATGAAAACCAGGACATGTGTGGCCAAGCAATATCAGTATAGTTAGGACAGCAACAATTATTAATGAGAAAGAACACACAAGCTGGGCAGAGAATGCAGCAGTTTGCTTTTGCCTCAGCCTACTGGGAAGAACAGAATCCAACCGTACTTCTTCTCACCTTCCTGCTGAGTTAAGTGAGTGGAAACTACCTTTGCACTTTGAGCAATTGAAATGAGCTGAGAACAATGGAGAAAAGTTAGGAGAAAACCTGGGACATTTTTAAAACAGCTGAAAAAGTAGAACAGAGGATTAATCAGGATTGTCCCTGCCAAACAGGTTGGTGGAGGATAATTGACTGATCGATTGATGGCGAAGCCTATTGAGATGGGATGGAAAGTGATTTGTCTATGGCTCCCTCTCAAAGTTTGGACTGAAGAGTATATCACTTGTAGCAACTATCATTTGAATCTAAAACATCTCAGAGGCATTTTAGGGAATTTACAGAATACTCAATAATTTATTAATCTATCATCCCATTTTTGATGTTCATATATCCTGTTCATTTTGTTTTCTTGATTGCCTATTAGAGGTGGATCTCATCAAGTCTGAATCTTTTTCCATTTGGACTGCATGTTCTTTGTTTGAACCATGAAAAGTTAATGAGATGTTGGTCTTACTTGTGATTGCTGAGCCTCCTAGATGCATTTTATTAAAATTCATGGAACCATAGAGTTGGAAGAGACCACAAGGGCCATCCAGTCCAACTCCTTGTCACCCAGGAATACACAGTCAAGCACTCAAACAGATGGCCATCCAGCCCTTTTTAAAAACCTCAAAAGAAGAAGATTCCACACACTTTGAGGCAGTGCATTCCACTGTCAAACAGCTTATCATTAAGAGGTTCTTCCTAAAGTTTAGGTAGAATCTCTTTTTCTGTATTTTTCCTCATCACCCTGACTCATTCTTCTTTTCTTCCATGAGAGTAAAGATGAGAAGACATGACCTAACAACTGAAACTTGGTTTACAAAAGCTACAATATGTATGTTAGTTTTAAAGAGTACCCAGGATTCTTTGTGTTCAGGATGTTCTATTACCGTATATATTTATATAGAGAGACCATGTAGTGGGGTATAAAATTGTACCAGAACGTCTAAACAGAGTTAGCCCCAAACAAAAAATGAGATGTCTGTATATCTTCTCCAGCATCTAGACTGCCAGTTCAGAATTGTCCTAGGCTCTGAGGTTTCTGGGCCAAAATCTGAGGCCTAGAAATTGCCCCTAGTGATGTCATTAAGCATTATGAATTAAGCACCAACCACAGTTGCTCACACCTTGTCATTCTCACACACACCACATCAAAACAGTGGCGTTCACACACCAGGTGACACCTGGTGCAGTGGGTGAGACTTCAAGGGGCAGGACTTTTGGTGCCATTTCCGGGATGGGGAGCACACAAAGAGTGCCCGTATGGCCCCGAGGAGCTCCTGCAGAGGCGTGGAGCGGTGCCTGCGGCCCAGAGAGGCATCTGCATGGACCTGAGGAGTGCCCATGTGGCCCTAAAGAGCACTTGTATGGCCCAAAAGAGCTCCTGCAGGGGTCCAAGCAGCACCTGTGGGGGGCGGCGAGCTGACCAGGTGTCACTCTCCCTTCTGGGGTGTCACCTGGTGCGGTCTGCATCCCCTGCACCCCCCGTGATGCTACTGCACCAAACATATTTTCTTGTTTGGAAATTAAGACAGAACTCTTAGCTAAAATGGCCATTCCAAGAGCAAGGTGAATTGAGGGGTTATTCCTTTTCACTTACTAAAGGAGGTGGGATAAGAAACACTTGCTTCTAGCTAGAAGGTGGAGCCAGTGTGGTGGTGTGGTTTGAATTGCGACTCTGGAGATCAGGGTTTGATTCCTCCCTCGGCCATGGAAATCCACTGGGTGACCATGGGTGAGTCTCACACACTCAACCCCAGAAAACCCCATGATAGGTTCACCTTAGAGCCACCATGAGTTGGAAATGACTCGAAAGCACACAGCAACAAGAAGGCAGATGCAGAGCAGAGAGTGAGCCCCAGTAGCGTTCCCACAACGGGTGACACCTGGTGCAGGGGGCAGGACTTCTGAGGAGACGGAGCTTCTGGCCCTGGACCTCCAGTGGCTTTTTGGGGGCAGGGGCAGCCCAAAAAGCCCCCACGTAGGGCCTAGGGCACCTGAAAATGCCCCGACAAGGTCTAGGCTGACCGAAAAGCCTCCATGTGGGGCCTAAGTGGCCCAAAAAGCCTTCGCGCGTGACCTAGGGTGCCCAAAAAGCCTCCACATGGGGCCTAGGCTGTCCAAAAAAGGCCCGAAACAGTGCCTGTGGGGGCAGGGAGCCAACCTGATGCTACTCCCCCTTCTTGGATATCACCTCCTTTCTGGGGTGTCACTCAATGCAGTCCGTACCCCCACACACCCCCAATGATGCTGCTGGTGAGCCCTAGTGTTGTAACAACTGTAAATGAAAAAGCAAGGTAAATAAATACAGAGACCCTCTGGAGAGTCTTTGCAATTTGCAGCAACAAATCAATGAAGCCTTGAAATAGTAACAAACTGCTGCTTTAATAGCTAAGCTGGTGATTTATGCAGAGTCCTTTCCTTTTACCTAGAGCTGAGACCAGCAGAACTGAAGAATTTACATCCCTTGTCTCTCACCTGTAGATGTTCCGTGAAAAATGGACACTTTGGACAAGACCTTAGGATATGGCCACTCTACACAGTATCAGAAATAGTATGTGTGCCTCTTTGTATCAGTTGCTGGGGAAAGCAAGGAAGCCGTTGCGGTTACAACCATGTCCTTTATGCAACTGGCTGGGAAACTGTGTGAACAAAATGCTGGATTAGCCAGGCTTTTGGTCTGATCCAACATGGCTTTTCTTGCATCACTCCTCCATTCCATCTAGAGAAGCAGGTCAGATTGGCTGTTGACTCTTAGGGCTCATTCCCACTTACATTTAAACCAGTTTGGGATTTGCCTTCAATCCATGTCAGTGAATCAGCTCCAAAAGGTCCATCATTCCCACTATGAAAGTGGATCTTTTCATTATT
>CM034701.1:339587725-339598512 GCA_020142125.1 Phrynosoma platyrhinos
TTGCCTCACTTCATCGCGATTGAAACTGAGCTCAATAGGATCGGAACCGGTTTCAAGTGGGAACAACGATTATATAACCCGATCAGTAATGTGCTTTAAATCATAATGGGAATGAGGCCTTACTTTAATTCTGGCTATGAGACCACATCCTCCACTGCACCTAAGAGCAGCAGCTTGCTGAGGAAATGCAGAGTGAGCGTCGGTAGAATGTACACCATTGTCTTTCAACACAAAGTTGTCATTCCCTGCCCCCAGCACCTGTCCCTTGATTCAGTCATCTCACTCTGCCCAACGAAGTTATTGTTTGAATCTTGATTTTCTTTTTCCTAGATAAAAAAACATCAATTGGCTAGTCAATAAATGTATGGCTATAAAAGTGAGGACAGTTCCCAGCTTCTGGGACCCTTTACCAAAGGGAAGCTCTTGTCCATCCGCCAGCAGGCAAAGGCCTTTTTCATTCATTTTAGCTTGTCAGGAAGGGCCTTTTAACTGAGGACCTTATCACATGGAGGCAAATTGCTTAAATCCCGTGCAGAAATAGGATTTTAAAATCTGGGGGGGGGGGGAACGCAAAAGCGGGTTTTTCAGATGTATTTATGTAAAGGAGAAATAACGTGACATTAATCTGAATGGAAAGTCACCAAAGCCCACTCCTTTTTACTTTCGGAAGTTCCCAAATGTAAAAAGGAGAGGGTTTTGTCGGTTTTCTGTTCAGGTTATTTTCACGTTTTATTTCTCTTTCATGCAAATGTCTGCAAAACAACCCACAATTGCAGGTTTTGTCTACTTTCTGTTCAGGTTAACCCCAAATGTCATGTGAAAAGCAACCCTCAAAAGCAGGTTGTTTTCACTTTAAATCTAGTTTCTGCATGGGATTCGTCCCATGTGATAAACTCCTCTTTGTGTGCTGCATTTTTAAAAAACTGATGTATTGTAATGTACATGCTAATATTATTTTACTTTAATATGTGAACTTGTTTTGCTTGTATTTTTGTGCCATCTCA
The DNA here is from genome assembly GCA_020142125.1 of Phrynosoma platyrhinos. Classification (NCBI taxonomy): domain Eukaryota; kingdom Metazoa; phylum Chordata; class Lepidosauria; order Squamata; family Phrynosomatidae; genus Phrynosoma; species Phrynosoma platyrhinos. Next base: position 339,588,730 of record CM034701.1, read on the forward strand.
TTGTGAACTTTTGATTGGTCTTCCACACTGCAGAAATAAAGCAGTTTGACACCACTTTAATTGTCATAGCTCCATCCTGTAGAATCCTGGGATCTGTAGTTTGATGAGGGATTCAGCCTGGTCCGTCAAAGAGCTCTGGTGCACCCTAAACTACAAATCCCAGGATTCTGTAGGATGGAGGCATGGCAGTTAAAGTGGTGTCCAAACTGCGATGTTAGTCCTGTTTTGGAGAGAAATGTGGGGCGTAAATCCTGAAAATAAATCAAGCTTAAATCAGCTTGTGTCCTGGTTCCCTCTTAACACACCCTTCTCAATGCAACACAATTGTCTCTGTCCAGGTGTTTGGCTGGAAAATTTCTAATGGTTTTTTGTTTGATCCTTATTTTGAATGAGAGATGGGCTGAGTGCTTGTTTTGAGCCTTTCCTATATGAATATTTTAAAATTTGTCTTTAATTAGATCAGCTGCCAATCCCTTTCAGGTTGTTGTTTTGTTCAATGTGGAACAGCTGTGTGTGTGTAGAAGCTGTGTAATATTAATATGGTGCCTTGATTTCTCCTATTCTTAGGTAATGATTTCCTGTATTTTTTCCTCTCCCACACACATAAACCAGTGGATTCTTGATGTATCAGCAGTTTCAAACCATCGAATACAAGTCTGGGTTGTTTAAGCCTGGTTTTAAATAAATATCACATCTGCTCTTAATTTAAACTGAACAATCCCATCTAACACTAGCGGTAGTATGTAGTTCTTAAAACCTGCATGCATTGCAATAGAAATAGTGCAAATTGAGTCCACTTTTAGGGTTAGGGTTAGTGCTAGGGAATCATGGGAATTGTTTTTTCTCTGAGACATTGAGTCTTCTCTGTCAAGAGTTCTGGTGCCACAATAAAATACAGTTCCCATGATTCCTTTAGCCTAACCCTAACCCTAAAAGTGGACTCAATTTGTACTATTTCTGGTAGTCTGCAACCCCTAGTCTCCCAGAAGTAGACCTACAGCATAACTCACTGTACAATATTGTCATCCACTCAGTAATAAACAGTGGTCCCAAATTTCAACTGTTTGCTATGTCATAGCCTTTAACATTTCACAGATGAAAACTGGGATATGTGTGGCCAAGCAACATCAGAGAAGATTATCGCATTAGGATATATACCAGCTTACCTGAGCCATCTTAAAATTAGAAGTGAGCGGCATCCTGATATTTATCAGATACATTTAGCCACCAAAATCGCTGCCTGGATGCAGCCCGGCTCCATCCTGCTCAGAGGGGAGCTCTGGCAGCCATTTTTTTCGAGCTGGAAAACTCCCAGCTTCGAAAAGAGGCACAAGGAGCACCCCTTCGAGTGGCGATGGACCCTCAAACTGCATGTGAACTGCATGTGAACTGCGTGTGAGCAATATAAATTTAACCCAGATTCATCCCAGATTATTTTCACAGTGTGAATAGCCCCTTACTCTAGACAGTGGAAGAAAGTGAAAGAGGATTAATAGGGGATTAATAGGGGAAGATATTATTTTGTGTATGTGTGTGCTTGTGCGTACACGCTTCAAGTCACCTGTCAACTTATGGCAACCCCCATGAATCTCATAGGGTTTTCTTAGGTAAGGAATACTCAGAGGTAGTTTTGCCAGTTCCTTCCTCTGAAATATAGCTCCTGGTTTTCATTGACCATTTCCTATCCATTTCCTGAGCCTATCCATTTCCTGACCTTCCTTAGTTTTCAAGATCAGATGGGATCTAATCACCTAAGTTCAATTACAGTAAGGTGCAAGAACTAAGGGATTATGGATTTTGAGGAGGGTTTTGAAATAAATTAGCACGTGGGATGTATAAAAAAGAAGGTGTTGCTAGATAGCAAACAAGTGTTGCTAGGTGTGTACACGTTCTGTAATGTAGACATACTTATAATGGACTGAAGTCATACAGTCCCTGATCTAATTTAGCTGCTCCAAAAACATATACGTTGAAAAGCTACTAATAAGAAATCTTACTATATGGAAACCTTGAAGGCAAGCCATCCATAATTGGGCAGATTTCGTTCATTTTTAGAAGTAACTTTCCAGGTTCTAGTGTTTACTAAACTTTGTAACACTTCCTACCAAGGACCTATTCACACTACACAAATTCAGCACTCTGTTCCACTTTAACTGCCATGACATCATCCTAGGGAATCTTGGGCTTTGTAGTATGATGAGGCACTAGAGCTCTCTTGATAGGAATTGTGACTCCCCCCTCCTAAAATTACCAATCTCAGGATTGCATGGAACATTGCCATAGCTGTCAATGTGGAATCATAACACTATAATTTTGCAATGTTCAATACGCCCCATATCTCTTGTATATAATGTATTGCTGCAATTCTATCCCAGGCCTGAGGACATCAGGCTTAGGCAGTAACTAGACAGCAAGTCATCCCACTCCTTCATTATATCTTGACACACTGCAAACCTGCATGGCTTGCAATCCTATGCACACTTATCTGGAATTAAAATCCCATGGATTCAATGATTTTAGGGTATATACAGGTATACATCATTTCAATGGTGCCATTGTCTCAAACAAATCAAATTTAAGAGGGATCTATTTTTCTGGAGTGGAAAGCAGCTGCTTTCAGATAGAGGGCTACTACTCCTAGTGCTCTTTCATGGAAAATTACCAGGGGAACATAAATGAACTTCTCACACTATTGGGAATATTATAGTTCAGTAATGTGTCTTTGATGTTGGATGTCTTCAAGTCATTTTTGATTCATGGCAACCCTAGCGCAGGGTTTTCTCGCCAAGATTTGTTCAAAGTGGGCTTGCCATGGCCTTCTGCAGCAACAGAGAGAGTATGACTTGCTCAAGGCCTCCCAGTGGGTTTCCATGGCTGAGTAGGGATTCAAACCCTGGTCTTCTAACGTCCTAGTCCAGGGGTAGGCAACCTTTCCCCTTTAAGGGCCGAGGGACTTCAGCTCCCAGAATCCCAGGAGCTATTGGCCAACTTGGGACTATTGGCCAACATGGCTGAGGCTTCTGGGAGCTGAATCCCTCGGCCCTTAAAGGGGAAAGGTTGCCTACCCCTGTCCTAGTCCAACACTCAAACCATTGCACCATGCTGGCTCTCATATCACTATATTCTGTCCTCAGAAATATGTGCTACTCAGATCCCTTACATGATACACAGTTATAGCACTTTGATACCATATTAGCTGCCATGACTCCATCCTGTGGAATCCTAGAATATGCAGGGAATTCTAGTGCCTCTCCAAACTGCAAATCCCAAGATTTCATAGGATGCAGTTATGGCAATTAAAGTAGTATCAAAGCTGTATAGTTATACAGTGTTAAAGAAGACCTCAGCTGGGTGATGAGTGGGGAACATATTCAGAATAACCTTTGTAATACCCCAATTTTATCCTCCTATTTTTATTTTTATTTTTCATTAGTGCTGCAAGACATTTTCTAAGTCAAAGAGAAGAAAAGCACCACAGCCAATATTACAATGTCAATTTAATTTTTTCTGTTCCTCAGGAAGCTCCTCCTTCCTCATTGCGGCAAAAAGAGTAGTAATTGGCAAGGGTCTTTTGTTTTTAAAATAATAACATTGTATTTTCATAAAGAATAATTGTATTATATTATAGTACTATAACATAATACATGTTGTACAAGTTTTATCTCATTATTGTGGGATAAAAGTGTGTGAGTGACATACAGTTCTATAACACAATAATCCTAACATGTTCATTTTTGTATTATGATGGCATAAAAATATTATGTGTTTACCCATTATGTGTTACTTTTCCCATTATAGCCAATGGGCTTGTCATCCAAGGCTTGGGCAAAGCCTTGGACAAAACAAACAAAGCTCTGGCTCACATCTTTGGTAAGGTGTGATGTTAATTTTCACTTCAGATATGAAACAATTAACTACAAAAGATAAGGTTCAAGGAGCTTCTCCACACCAGTTTTACCATTTAGTACATCAAAGATAATAATGCATTGTATCTCTGCAAGATGTCCAGGAGGTCAAGAAAGCCTCAATTGTTCTCATAATTCTGACACGTATACTAGTGAGAATAATTATTTGATCCTACAATACATAAAGTAGTGCAAATGATCGATTAGATTAGTATAATCATCTAATATTATAATCTATCAGATGAGGTAATAAAGTCTGAAAAATTTATTACAACAAGGGATAAATGGTAAACCTTATTTTTGAAATATACACTTATAACATCAGTTAAAGTGGTCTCAAACTGGATTATTTCTATCATGTGTTTTGGACCCACGGTAAACATTGCTGGGTTTAAAATACTAGCAAAAGGGGAATGGATTTAGGATTGTGCCCAAATCTGGGCTCTCACCTGATACGTTGCTGAGGGGATATATTAAGGAATTGATTATTTAGTTACATCAGGTCCATTGACACCAGTTTAATTCTGTCCCATTGCTTTTTCTAGACCTCTTATGGCAAAGCATTCTAATGATACTTCCACAAATAAGAAAAGCATTTATGGTGCCAGAGCATGCCATCAACATCTTTGGCTGATAGGTATTTGAGAACCTGCTTGGTTCAGAGAAAATGGTGGGGCTGGTGTCTGTGTGTGTGTGTGTTGTGGGGAGTTACATTGAGGATTTTGCTCACAATCTCCTTTGTACCCAGTTCCAGTGGGTTTCCATGGCTGAATGGTGCCTTAGCAATTACATGTCAATACTACATTATTCAATTGTTTCATAGCCACTCATAACAGGCCAAATGGGAAAGATGTATAATACACAGAAGATGAAAGACTGGAGCTTGGAGGTGCAGGTGGTTTTTTTTCTTCTTCTTTATACAAAATTTAAAAATAAGAGTTATTCCATGCACTATACACATTTCTTTTAATTGTCTATTTTGCATCATGACCATGAAACACCCACAAATTACTTCAATGGACTGCGGATTGGATACCGCTCTTCTGATTCTTCAGCTCTCTGGGGCTCAAATTGGAAAGATTTGTGTAAGTTTACAGCCCCAAGTGGCTACAAAATTTGATGTTAGAGGTCCCCTTTTCAATGTACCCTGTCAATTAAATGTATACAACATGGCTGAGAACTTTTGACCCAAGGTCCGGTGGGTTACCGTCTTCAAACAATTGCAGAGCCATATAGGTCCGCGAGGGTGGCCACAAAGCCATTTCCCAAGCATTTTGTTCTAGGCTGCCTCATCACCTAAGGGAGAGAACAGGGCTTATTGTCACAGCCTTTGCTTTTACATACACCCAATCTACAACTAAACAGACCATGGAAGATGGGTTGTTAATTATATTTCGACATGTTTTTCAGAGCTGCACCTTCACCTAATGCCCTGCTTCACAACGAAGATGGCTATGCTTTGGTTATTCATGAATTGCAAATAGGACAGAGAACAGTTAGACAGGCAGTTCTCTGAGGAAACACATTTATCTGTCCAGGCTGGGGAGAAAAATGAGGTCATATCTCTTCTGACATGTGCTGCACAGAGCAAAACTGTCACTCTAATTGACAGGAGGCCCGCTAGCAGGATATAAATATAATTACTATGGAACTACGATTTGCATTTTTCACTTAGCCATGAGAATGTAGTTCAATAACTCCTTGTTCTCAGGAACAATGTACCTATGGTTGCGGCTTTTGGCCTGGAATCTCTGTCTCTTGCCTCTGGGTGTCTGCTCCTATGAAACCTCAATTATAGGGGCTAAACTAGATATTATAAAAGTATTTATGTGTGTGTGTTTTAAGGTAGTGGGATTTTCCCCAGTTGAGGGCCACATTCCCACATGAGTAATTTGGCAGGAATTACATGCTAGAAGACAGAGGGTTGCCTGGAGAGATGATGATGATGATGATGATGATGATGATGATGATGATGACAACGGCATTTATTTCTATCCTGCTTCTTTTCCAGTTTTGGACTCAAAGCAGCTTACAGTAATTAAAAACACAGTTAAAAATCCGCAAGATTCAAAAGTTAAAATGACATTAAACAATACAAAAAAAATTAAAATTAAAGCATACATCATTAAACATCTGTGTGCACATATCCCAGTTTTTGCAAGAAAACTGAAGAAATCACTTACTGATTGGTTTTGAAAGAAAAACATTCATTTTGGCTTAATGTTGTCCAGCATAGGTTTAAACCAGACATGGAGAAAGTCCAGCTTTTCCCTCTTAAGCTGTTTTGTGCTTCCCAAGCTGGTCTGGATGTCCACAAGCAGGAAAGATGATAGCATATACACCCCCCCCCCTTGCTCTCCAGAAGCTAGCATATAGAAAGATATTGCCTTTGATAACAGAAAATATAGTCATAGTAATTGGTAGCCATCAATAGCCTTAGCCAGCATGAATCAATTGAATCCCCTTTTAAAGCCATCCAAGTTAGTGGCATGCAATATGTTCTGTGGAAGTGAATTCCACAACTGGAAAATGTACTTGAAGTACTTTTATCTGTTCTGAATCACCCATCATTCAGCTTCAGTGGATAAACCAGCCTGCAGTACCAAGCCCTATCTAATTATACCTAACATGGAATTTGCCTGCTGCAAAGACACTCGGCCACTGGGTTAACATTTTTATTGACATGTCCACAATAACTCATTTCTTTTCTTGGTCAGCTATCAACAGCTCAGACTCCAATTATGCATATATATTAAATGGAGATATTTATGCACACACTAGTGTCCATCACTGTGTTTAAACTGAACTTTGCTTCTCATTTTAACGCTATTGTTCCAGTCTGGAAAGACCCATTTGGAGTTCTTCACAATCCCTTTTTTAAAATAGAATCACTCTAAATAATGAGATGCCACATCCTCTTTCAACCAACATTTTGCCTAGAAATCTCTAATCCTAGATGAAGAGTGTTGACACCGGTTACGGATCTGTAACATCCCAACAAGCTTCTACTAGTAATCTACTTGCTACTTTTGGAGTAGTAGAAAACTGGAATTAGTACACTGAAATATGATAACTTAACTATAAAACAAAATTGAATTCCTTAAAAGTCAGAATCATGGGCACTTCCACCATTAAAAACAAGTGTTTTGTTTTTTGCTGTTGTCTCTCACAACTAGTTCTGTAAAGTGTTACAAAAAGTGAAATTTGGGAAATCCAGGCTCCAAGCCCCTATTAAGCCATTGAGATTCTCTCAACCTGATCATATCACAGGCCTAAACACAGCACTGAGACTATAACTTTAACTACTGAGACTATAACTTTAACTTTAGTAGGCATGATGAGGATGGAATATTGATGGACATACTAAGTGCCTGGAAATTTAAAATGTTCTTATGTGCAGAAGGAACAGAACAAAGATATATGCCAGAGACAATGAAAGGCAACAGACACAGACCTACACACAGCACTGTCACAAACCACTAGTAAAGTATTTTAGCATTAGGAGTTGCTGTGACAACTAAGTCATCTCCTATCTCCTACACATATTTTGCTACTGCTGGATGTACTCCTATCCATACAGTCAAGCATATATTCAAGCTATAGACCGGGGTAGGCAACCTTTTTGAGCCAGGGCCCAGGTTGCTGTCCCTCAGACAATTGGGGGTCCGAAGCACCAAAAATAAATAATTTTTTTTTAAAAATATTTTTAAAAAAATAAAAAATATGCATGCACACTCTCTCAGCCCCAGAAAAGCCATGGCAACCCCCCCATGGAGATTTTGCCAAGAAAGCCCCAAGAACAAGTAATAACAACGATAATCAATATCATCATGGTGGGCGGCGGCGGCAGGACTAGCCTGGGCCGGTCCAAAGGCCCCGGGGGACTGCATCTGGCCCACGGGCCTTAGGTTGCTTACCCCTGCTATAGACCCTTCCCATGCCAATGTTACTTGTTGTCATCTTTGTAGGTCACAAAGTTCAAATTTGTATAGTACAAGGGGGTATTGTAAAGTAATAATTATCCTCCGGAAGTTATGGTATATTGATGAAATGTTGTCACTGTTATAATTGGTCACTAAGTACCAATTATATATACAGGTTGTGTGGGGGCGGGGAAGGTATGGGGGCAACAGTCTCAACAAATGTTACAAAAGAAGGAGGGATCGATGCTTAATATCTATCCCTCCTTCAGTTGATTCTGTTTCCCAAGATAACTTGGAGAGCGTACCTACCATTCCACGGACCCTTAACCTGCTCCTTTGTAATGCCAGGTCGGTCAAAAATAAGATCCACATTATCCACGATCTTTTAGTGGATGAGGCGGCCGACTTGGCATGTTTTACTGAGACCTGGCTGGGGGATGCCAGCTCGGTGATATGGGCGCAGGCTTTCCCAGCTGGGTACTCGGTTAATGAGCAGGTAAGGGAAAGTGGGCGGGGGCGGCATAGCCTTGGTCCATAAGAATACCTTAACCTTGATCAGAAAGTCTATCCGGAAAACGACTTACATCGAGTGTATGTACCTTAGCCTGAAAACCAGGGATAGTTTGGGGATTCTGTTGGTATACCGGCCACCCCGTTGCTTAACAGACTCCCTAACCGAGCTGACGGCCCTGGTTTCTGAGTTGTTGCTGGAGTCGCCCAGACTTTTGGTTCTGGGCGACTTCAATATTCCACTCGAAACCAGTTAATAAGATCTAACTGGCGCAGCTCGGGAGTTCATGGATACCATGACAATTGGTTAACAGGCCCACACATTGTGCTGGTCATACCCTCGATGCGGTCTTTAGTACGGAACAGGTATATCCGTGGGTGGACGTTAAAAAAACTTCCGCATTGTCATGGACGGATCATTTTCTGATCAAGGCAGAACTAAAGGCTATTGTCTACCCTCCTGGGGGTGGCGGACCTATTAGAACGGTCCGCCCTCGCAGGCTAATGGATCCTTATAGCTTCCAGAAAGCCTTAGAGGGTTTAATGGTTGGTAACGCCGGTGATTCTGTCGAAGCTTTAGTTAATACCTGGAACATCGATCTCACCAAGGCTATCGACACAATCACTCCCAAGTGTCCTTTCCAGCCCGCTTCAAATCGTAAGCCTTGGTATACAGAAGAGCTTAGAAGGATGAAGCGGGTCGGACAATGACTGGAGTGCGAATGGCGAAAGACTCGTCTCTCATCTGACAGAACTCGTCTTAGGATGCATCTTGACTCCTATAGGGAGGCTTTACGTGCAGCGCAGAAATCTTTCTGTTCTGCAAGTATTGCGTCTGCAGAGTCTCGCCCGGCAGAACTGTTTAGGGTGGTGGGGGATCTGACAAAGGTACTTCCTGCACCGAATCCCCTACTTAACCCAACGGCAGCCTGCTGTGAGGCATTTAACATTCACTTTGCAGATAAAATCTCTCGGATAAGAGCCGACTTGGACGCCAGTGTTTTGGCAGAATCTGTAGACGAGGTATCCAGTCATTCCGTTGATGGTATTTTACTGGATCAACTTCAATCTGTGAGTACCGATGACGTGGACAAGTTGCTTGGAAGGATGAGGAAGACGACTTGCCCCCTCAATCTCTGTCCATCTTGGCTGGTCGTCCAGGGAGGGGACACGCTGAGAGTGTTCCTCCGTGACACAATCAACGCGTCCTTCAGGGAAGGTAGTATGCCATCTTGCTTAAAGGAGGCGGCAGTTAAGCCACTCCTGAAGAAACCTTCCCTGGATCCCCTGGACAGAAACAACTATAGACCAGTCTCCTTGCTACCTTTTCTTAGCAAGGTGATCGAGATGGCAGTTGCTTCCCAACTCCAAGCAATCTTGGATGAAGCCGATTATCCTGATCCATTTCAAACCGGCTTTAGGATGGGATTTGGAGTTGAGACTGC
>CM034701.1:339598612-339631753 GCA_020142125.1 Phrynosoma platyrhinos
CGATAAAGACTAGGCTTTCTCAGACTTCCCAGAGGGCCTTTTCTGCTATTGCCCCTAGACTTTGGAACAGCCTGCTGGACGAGATCCGTCTTATTTCGACACTTGCTGCTTTCAAGAAAGCAGTAAAGACAGATCTCTTCCAACAGGCCTTCCCGGAATAACATCTTTAGAGGGGTGAACCTTAATTGACCCATTGTATCTTGCTCCCTAATTCCTCGCCGACCTCACATTATTATTGCTGCTATCTACTTTCATTGTATTAACTTAATTGTTTTTTAATTCTGCAAGTTTAATTCTGTTTTAAGGGGGGGAGGGTTGTTATGAGAGGGATCGTTTTTAAATTCTGTTGTTTTTAATATGTTGTAACCCGCCCCGATTGCTGAGCAGAGGGGCGGGCTATAAATAAAAATTTATTATTATTTATTATTATTATTACATGGTGTTGAGAAAATCAGCTCTTGGTGTCCTTTATTTTTGTTACAGGCTGTGCTAGAAATGACTAGAGTGTAAGATGGAGAAGTACGAGGGGGTATCGTAAAGTAATAATTATCACCCGGTGGTATATTGATGAAATTTTGTCAGTGTCATCATCACCAAGTGACTTTTTCTTTTCCCAAAAATGAAAATCTGTGGCGGGGTTGCCGATCTGACAACACAGATGACGTCATTCATAAAGTGGAAGAGTGGTTTAAGGTGCAATCTGCAGACTTCTATAGTAACGGTATTCAGAGGGTCAAGAAACACTGGGAAAATGTGTAAATCTGGATGGTGACTATGTAGAGATAAGTTAACAACTACAATTCAAAACAAACTTTCTGTCAATTTTTTTAAAGGTGATAATTAAAACTTTACAATACCCCCTCATACACCTTTAACATATTTACACTAGATTATCCAGCCATCCAGTTGGGGGGGAAACTTTTTAAATAATCAGGGATTAAGAAATTTTGAGAAGTAATTTTAAGTTAGTACTATAATAATTTCCATAAAAACAAAAACCTGTTCATCCAGTTTTAAAAATAATTCAACAACTCCCATACTTTTATTGTAAACGATTCAGGAATCTATGACTATAAAACAGCCCTACCCATCAGTAAATTCTGTAACTTAGAGAGTTGATCTTGTGTAAATTGTGAGGACTGTAAACCACACAGTTCTCAATTAGTAGTATGAAAAGTTCAGGGTCCAATGGAAGTTGTAGAAAGCTTGGACAACAGGCTTAGGGTTGGTACTCAATAAATATATGTACAGAGACCCTTCACCTAAAAGTTCTGTTCTGATTTTCTCAAAGGAAAGCAAGGTTCCTTTGTGAAACAGTAGAGCCTGATAATCAATGAAGCTTTTGAGAGTTCCTTGTCCTTTTCTTTAAATGCTTGAAGACACAAAATATTTATTTAATTATCCAAGGGTATCTACTTAACTAGTACAGAATGCATTCTCTTCTATACAAATTGCTAGTGTGTCTTGTATAACAGTGTTATTCAAAATGGCAGCCCATGGAGCAGTGCTGGTGTGAGGTGTGTTTCCAGAAAAGAAAACTCATAGCCAATGAGCATAAATATGGTACCAGTCCCTTGAGTATTGGATGGGGAGAGAATACCCTGGCAATGTACCAAATGGGACTGCTTAAGCAGCAATGTTGTATAAAATGGAACATACACTTGAAATATTCCTACTGTTTGTTGTGAAATAAGCTTATAATTGATAAAAAGAGAAGGGGAAATGTCTGAACCTGCAATTTTCCCTTCTATGCACTACCCTAGTTAGTAGTCTTAACAGACCAGGTTGGGTGGGAGTATGTCAACTTTTAGTAAAATTTTGATAGATAGATGGAATTAAACTCCGTTATCACTAGATGATAACCTTGGCAGAAATATTCATGTGAGAATTAGATAGTTGCCCGAAATGTGAACAATGTAGGAAGCAGTGCTTGATTTTGGGATTCCCCCCCCCCGCCCCTTATGAACAGTTGTTAAGAATTCCACCAGCTTTAGAGAAAACAGTGATTGATCACAACCACAATTGTACCCTAAATATACTGGGTTGGATCCAGAAATAAAACAATAGAAGAAAGTGTGGCAGTTGCACTGTCCATGAACTGCTAATGAAGAACCTATCAAACAATGTGTAAGAGACTGTGTAAGAAGTACAGTTCTGGATTTCATTTCATTTTCAGGTACAAGGATCTCACACCAGATCAGAATAAGCCCTTCTGCTCAGAGAAGGGCATTTCTCAAGTCAGCATAATATATCCAAGCCCTTCTGGTCTGAGGAAAAAAAATGTATCGGCATGAGAACAGAATGTCTACAGTGGTATTAAGGCTCACTCAAGCCTTCCTAGATCCCATTCCTTGATATCAGAACACAGATATTTGCTTGATCAGAGGGTGAACTCACGCACAGTGACTCAGTGGAATAAACAATATGCTTCAAATATAGTCAAGGGGTTGATCTTCTCCAACAGGAGAGGGTAGAGGGGAGAAATGTCTCCCTTTACCTAGAATCTCATCTTGTCAGATCTGCTGCAATGAATAAATATAGCTAAACGGCTGTGTCCTGCTCTTTTTAAAAATACTAGAGGACACACAGTCTTGATACAGTTGCACTTACTGTTTCTTCAGTACAAAAATGCATTAAGCCACCTGAGATTTTCAGTGATAATGGCAATTAACTCTGATTTTCTAATCCCCCTTCAACCTGTCAGCAACCTTACCTAATCAGCAACCTTCTAAAATCACAGACTTCACTCGAGCACACCAACATTCTAAAAATAAAAACAAGGGCCACACAAGACACTTTATCACAGGAGACAGTTTAACACAGACTTATATGCATGATCAAACTTATTCTATTTCATAAAAAGTATGTACATTCAGATATTATATCTCTTCTAATGCACAGATTTCAAATCATATAACACACAACCTCTAGTGGACAGGTATGACAAACAAGGAAAAATACAGAGTGCTATACAGCAATACAAAAGGAATGATGCATTGCTTGGTGATCAATTTTGTGATTGGTTCTGATAGGAATAAATCAGAAAAAGCTAGTTTTGAGTTTAATTGTTGGAGTGGAATGTACTGTGGGTGGTGGTTGCCTGGCAGCTGCCTTTGCTTTGCTCGCCTGACTTGCACGCACTGCCGTTTCCAGCCGTGTTTTCAATTCAGGGGCTGCTCCCATTACTGTTTTGAATGCATGAGGATAGAGAGGTCCAATGCGTGTTAGATCTTGGAGGGCAAACTCATGAAGTTCTTTGGATACCACAGATGCAGAAGAGAAAGCACTTTCATTCAGTAAATATGATATGAGAGTGGGAACAAGAAGAGCAAGCAAGTGGACTCCTAAAAAAAAAAGCATAATAAAAATTAGATATTTTAAATATGGAAACATATTCCATGTTAATTTATTTTTATTAGGAAGGTTTTTTTTTAAATCAAGAGGTTCTAATCCATTTTTTTCTTAATATAATTCGAAAGGCTCAATAGCAGAGAGCAGAACTATTTTTAGGACATCACAACTTCACACTGTGCTCAGTTCCAGAATAGCCAAATAGTTCCCTCAGGTACTCTGTTACCATGGGAACAGATATAGCATAAAACGGCACATACCAATATATACCCACATGAAGAATAGATGTTTAAAAAAAACACTACTATTTTAATCTGCTGAAAATGGGTAGGAGAATTAGCACAGCATTATCACAAAGCATGTACCCTGTTGCATCACAGGTCTCTTTGCCACAGACAGATGCCCTGTTCCAAAATTTCTTAGGCACTCTGAAGTATTTGTGGAGGCTCCTGTCCATAACAGTTGGCTTGCCTTTAATGGAAAGCTCTATTCTGTGCTCAAAAAAGAATGTACATTTATTTCATACCTTCAAATGAACCATCAAGCCCTTAATAGGGAAGATATGCACTGTGGGATTTTCACCTTTCCTCTTTCCCTCTGCCCCTCCATGCATCCCTCCAAAATCTGTTCCAGAGGGTCATCCAATCCTTTGGAACAGATTTTGATTGCACATGGTGAGCTGCAGGATGCGGTGATGGCCCCTTCCCTGTTTTACTGATGGAAACAGTTCCAACACAGAAATTGGTTTTTCACCCACATGTCCATAAGAAATAAATGGAATAGGATGAAAATTTATATGTGATTGAAACCATATTACCATTGATCTTTCATGATCCAAATGTGCCCCACTATTACTGTCCTAGGAAAACAAAATACTTACTGTTCTGTTCTTCACCAAGAGCAACAAGTGTTTCAAGGACTTTAATTCCTTCCTGGATTGCTAGAAGTTCTGTCTTGTTATTTGGGCGGTTCTTCTCTACACTTTTCAATTTTTCAACCATTATTGGTGCCAGTGAATGGATATATGGGGTTGAGAGGGCACGATTGGTGTGTTGAAATACAGAAAGTAGAAGCTGGTAGCATTTGGCCTGAACCTAATCATAATATATATATAAAAAAAAACATTGCTGTGTCATTTAGGGTTTGCAGTAAGCCTACCAAGTTATTCATTAAATAATACTGAAACAGTATTCAAGAAGGAATGTAGGAAAGAATGGCATCATTAATAAGGAAATGTGGTGGGCCCTTCCCACACGTGGAGGATCCATTCCAGACCCCTCAGTGTATGGGGAAAAGCGCGTATGCTCAAATCCCATTTGTTTCAATGGGGTCACGCTCCTGTGTGTGGTGTGGCATGCACACCATAGATTCTCCTGCGGCTTACCTTGCACATAAGGTTAAAGCCACATATGGTGTGGGCACGCTATACTATATCCCAGTAATGAATTTGAATTCCGCAATTCTTTTCTCTCATAAATGCCTCACTTAAGTTTAGAAATTCATTATTTAAGTTAACACTAATCATTTACCTAGAGTTGTGGTACGGAAATGTCTTAATCTCAAGTTACATTTAATTATGTGTAACCTCCCAGGCTCATATACCAATGGTCAGTGAAGACAAGCCCACCCTGTCCCATTCAGTCTAATGTACAGTCATCCTCCTATGTATCAGCACTTAGGTTTGAAATAAGCCTTCCACTGCAGTCAATAGGAGACGTAAAACATATTGCCAGAATGGGGGAAAGATTTCTTGGGGAGTCCTAACATGCAGGTAGGGAAAGTTAATCATCCCCTCCTCACTCGATCACACCTTCTAAAACTATCAAAAATTATTTTCTTTTTTTTGCCAGTGGTTCCCAAACCTTGGACCTCCAGGTGTTTTGAACTTCAGCTCCCAGAAGTCCTAGCCAGCTTGGCCAACATTCAAGAATTCTGGGACCTGAAGTCCAAACTGTCTGGAGGACCAAAGTTTGCGAACCACTGTGCTATACAAATAGTGTAGTAGAAAGTATATGCACATGTATATGGAGGTTACTCATTCACAGGATTACCATAAGTCAAAGTCAACTCAATGGCAAATAACAACAATATAACTCAATGCTAAGTACATTTCAAAAGCTTGACATGAATTACAAGTTATTCTACAATAGCTCTTTTTCAATTTAAAGAGAAAGAACACAATATCCACTATGTATATACTATGCATATGCTGTATACTTAATAAACTGATTTATACAAGAGGAATTCAAAGAGAAGGACATGCTCTTGTACACAAATCCTTTTGTTAGATTATGACTCCTTCTTTGGAGGTCTTTAAACAGAGGGTGGATGGCCATCTGTTAGATATGTTTTGATTGAGAGTTCCTGCATGGCAGAGGGGGTTGGATTGATGGCCCTTGTGGTCTCTTCCAACTCTATGATCTATGACTGATATTAACTGTGCAGCATCCAAAACATGAGGGAACAAGATTAGACATGGATGCACACACTGTTATCTAGATAACACAAGTCCCAATGAAAAATTACATGGTGTAGATGACAGAGCAATACTTGCCAGATGTGCCCAAGTATTACAAATTTGAAAAGCCAAGCAACTGAACTTCAGTACTATTTATGTAGCCCTAACAAGACAGAGGAAAGAACTGCTAGAAGAAAGTGAACGTTTTGAGCAGGATGGTATTTTGGTTTTAACATTTTTATGCCACATTAGTTAGCCATGAACTAGAAACCAAAAAATGGTACATACTCTACAGCTGTACATAAATTAATTTGTATAAATGTAGTCAAAAAGTCAGTCTATATATAGCTTGGGTGAACAAATGCTAGCATTTCAAGAAAGGCTGGCTGAGCATATAGGAACTACTTACCCAAGGATCAGGAGAATTCAGTGCTGTTTTGAATCTGTTCATGCAGCCATTTTGTAATGACTGCACTCCAATTATTTCTGTGCTTGCAGACCAAAGAAATAGTGCAACAGCTGTAAGCATGCTTACTTCATCTAAAATAGGCTTTGAAGCCTCTAGGGGGAAAACAGACACATACAGTGAAAACAAGCCAAGAGGTTATGCTAAGAAGGGTTTGGAATAGGGAAGTGCAATGGAGCTATTTCCAGTTAGGAGGATATTGGAAAATGCACACTTCTGTCTCAAAAGTTATATAATATTTTACAATACTTCCATGCTAATCTTTCTGAAGCTTGTAATAAAATATATACCACTGTAATGTAGCTTGGAAGTGATTGCCACTGAGGAGAGATGTTGACAAGTTTCTGAAAGCAGGCTTAAGATTTACTGATTTGTATGAGATTTTGAAAACGTCATTCCACAACAAATGGAACACATACTGAAACTGACTTTTTTCAATGTAATCTCCCACCCTGGATTATAAAGATCTGAATTACAGATTCACATGAATTCTTTTCCCATTTATGGAGAAAGTACAACCTCAACCAATACAGTATTTTTAATGCATTAAAGAGAATAAGGAGCTCTACTGAGTAGCAGAAGTATAGCAAAGATTATGTGGATTCCTCAATATTTGCCTGTCATTCTCTACTCTCAATTCTACAGTGTATAGAGTCATGTGAAATAAGTACATCAGATTTGTTTTCCATAGCAAATCTCTTAGTTTCCCTTAATTTTTAAAAGTAGTTCCAAGTGACTGCATGCAAATTACCTGGCTGAGAGTATTCTAAGATTGAAGCCAGAGTGCTGCGGATAAGATTTGTCCACTGTTTGTGAATTTCTTCATTTACAGCCATTGGAAGAGTAACAATGTTTTTCAGTCCTTGAAGTGCTGCAGTGACTGGCAAAGGAACCTGATTTCCTACTGTTTTTACAGCAGTATCTTTCAACACTTGTGTTACCAGAAATAAGATTGTGGGCAATACAGTCATGCATCCTGAAATATAAAATACATTTTCTTGTGGGTGAATGTAATTACAAAATGGTACACTATAGGCACGATCCACAGTTCTATGGGACAGTGTTTGTCAACAAGTAATACTACCTTGCTCCTCTCTGCTGAGGAAATTTCATAATTTATGCCACATTACCTGACTGACAAGAGAGAAGTATCCCTAATTACACACAGCTTTTTGTGCATATCAAAGCCATCAGAAAGTGTATGAACATTTCTTATTTTATAATATAATGTGATGCTTCAAAATTGCTTTTTTTACTGGGCCATTATCATGACCATGGAACAAAAGAGAAATCACCTGGCAATTCTTAATTTTTTTAGTGATATAAAATTATCACAGGCCAACTGCCATACAAATTACTACATCCAAATAGCAGCCTTGCCTAGTTTGGGTGTACGTTTGATATCAAGCACTTACTTAGGTTGCGAGTATAGCT
Organism: Phrynosoma platyrhinos; assembly: GCA_020142125.1. Classification (NCBI taxonomy): domain Eukaryota; kingdom Metazoa; phylum Chordata; class Lepidosauria; order Squamata; family Phrynosomatidae; genus Phrynosoma; species Phrynosoma platyrhinos. The sequence continues at coordinate 339,606,322 of CM034701.1, forward strand.
GGCCTGCATATTATGTGCGGGATCTATTCCGGGACCCTTCGCTTAATATAATTTTCACATATAATCTGGGACCCTATTTCTCCTACCTGAAATGAAGAATTTCTAAGTCCTCTAGCACAATTCTATGACATGCTTCTGCCTGCTGGAGGACCTACAAATGTCTAGAGCAGACATATTTTTTCTGATGCGTGTAAGTGAACTTGTGTTATACAAACTCTTGTTATCTGCTGTCCTACTGTAATTGTTTAAGTTATGGCCAGATCCTGAATTTTCTATAGATCTGCAAAAAACTAAAGTATTATGTCAAATTGTGTTCCCATGTTTTCAGAGGGCCAAAAATTACTTACTGGGGAAGAAACTGCAGTAGTATGGATTTAGTTTACAGAAATAACTACATTCAAATTTCAAACATAACCATGTAGCAAACCTCTGCAATTCCAAGGTATTCTGTAATCAGATAGGTAAGAATGTCAGCTGAAGATGATGAGTGACCCACACATACACACAATGTATAACTGTGATTTTGTTATAGTTAATTCTTTACAAGTAACTCTATTTTCTCATTATGCAAAAAGTAATTAAATTAATTTACCAGCTGGAGAACAAAGAGTAGGCAGGTCGGACAGAATGGAAACAGTGGCAGCCACAAGGCGAGCACTTTCTTCTGGAAGCTGAGTTCTGCTAGAGAGGTGACTTGGAGAGTCTGACATTTTTGTGCTCAGATGTGGCATGTGTCGCACTAAGATAAACATCAGCAGCTCCATGGCAGCAAATACAAGAGATTTGCCAGGTACAAGACCCCCACTTTCTCCTCCTTCACCCACTATGGCGTTAGTGTCTTTTTCCTTTACATCTTCTTCATCTAAAACAAAAGGACATAAATGAATATATATATTTTTAAAAATACACTCATGGAATCCACTACAGAGAAAACAGAAAGGGTTATAAAACAGTGCGTAATAAAAACTGGAAGTGTAAACACAGGGACTTCATATTTCAAACATAATATCAGGAATTAAAATACAGACTTTTGCTTCTTTTCTCCTTTAGAAACTGTAGAGAAGGCAGGATCAAAGAAGAAATAATACCTGTGTTATAAAATAAATAACAAACACATATGACTGCTCCCTTCTAAAATTGTGAGAGATGACAAGCAGGCAAAGATCCTTAATATAAATTAGTGCATATTAAACTATTCAGATTGGATTAGCTTTGTTTTGAACTTGGGGGGAAAGCAGAGAGAGAGACAGAGAGAGAGAGAAAGAGAGAGAGAGAAGAAAATCAGCAAAAAACTACATATGTGGAGTCTCCTCTAGTAAACAGATTGAATAAACAGTTCTTCTAATTAAAAGGAGAATGTTAGATCAATATTTACACTGTCTTGTTCCTGTTTTTCATGAATAACTAATTTTAATTCTATCAAAATCAGTTTAATATCTTAGCATATGAGAGGGTATCGCAAAATAATAATAATAATAATAATAATAATAATAATAATAATAATAATAATAATATTTATATCCTGCCCCTCTGCCAAGTGGCTTACCATGTTAAAATTGTCATACAAATATAACACACATCCAAAAAAACCCGAAACCCACCCACCCCTTAAGAAAGTATTAAACAAATTATACATTAAAACATAACAATACATTAAAACATATTTTTAAAAAATCTTGCCAAAGTGACAATAAAAGGACAGTAGCAGCAGCAACAGCAGAGTTGGAGAAGAGAAAATAGGCTGACTCTTGAAGGCTGGGAAATCTAGTCAGGAAAGGCCTGCCAGAAGAGATCCGTCTTAATGTTTTTTTCAAAGCTGCTTAAGGTCATAATCTGATGGACCTCATCCGGCAGGTCATTCCATAATCTGGGCGCGGTCGCTGAGAAGGCCCTCTGGGAGGTAGCAGACATTTTTATCGGCTGCAGCAAATTCAAATAACCGGACGTTATTATGGGATACTGATGAAATTTTGTCAGTGTCATAATCACCAACTGACTTTCTTTTCCCAAAAATGAAAAATCCGTTGCGGGGTTGCCGATTTGACAACACAGATGACGTCATTCATGAAGTGGAAGAGTGGTTTAAGGTGCAATCTACAGACTACTACAATAATGGTATTCAGAGGGTCAAGAAATGCTGGGAAAAATGTATAAATCTGGATGGTGACTACATAGATATAAGTTAACAACTACAAATCAAAGTGATAATTAAAACTTTATGATACCACTCATATAGTACAGTAAGACTTCGCATGAACAAACTATATGGCTGACTAGTTGATAGGATACAAGTTTAGAATAAATAACAATTGATATACGAGCAGAAACACTTCTACATTCCAGCAACAAAAGTACTATTCTCATATTTTTCCAGAAATCTTATTGCTCATATTTTGAATAATTTACAAACTCTACAGTGAAAGTCACAACTTATACAGCAAGACCGTTATAACAACATTCTAAATAAGGAATTTTGCATATCTTAATTTCACAATAAAAACTTCATTTCAATATTGTCCAACCCAGAAAGTGTGTTATATAAAAAAACTAATATGCATGTCTTACTCAGTATGTTTCTTTTTTCTTGTAAATGGTCCTGAGCTGCTCTTACGATCTGCTGCACCACACCTGTAACTAGTAGCTGGACTGAAGGAGGATTGCAGGTCAACAGGAGTCGATGAAGCACACTCAGAAGTTCAACACCAAGCAGCTATCATCAAGAAATAATAATTTTTAACATTTAAAGTAACTATAAGCTAAGATTCATCAGACAATAAACGTTTTTAAAGTTGCTGTCGAGTTTTCTGTTGATTCAACCAGTATCTCATTCAGTTTGAATCTGAAATACTATTCAAAGCATTCACTATTTTAAAGTATACAGTTACTAAAGATATAATTCAAAGTCATCCATTTTCAATTCCCATATGCTTAACACCCCCAACTAACTTAACTTCAACATTCTTTTGTTTGTAAGTATACTTTAAAAATCCATTTCAAAATTCATTCTGTCTAGTTTTTTTGTCATCATCCCTATTTCATCTTTAATGTGTGTCTGAGCTGGTATTTTATAGACTTAGAGGATTGAAAAGACAAATTTGAGGTTCAGCTCTTCTTTTTTTCATCATGAAATTTAAAATGGAGGGGGGAAATCAGGGACAGTATTCAGTACTGGACATCAGCTAGTAGACTAGCAGTAACAGAAGAGGTTACTCTCATCTTCATATTCCAGCCCTCTGAGCACTCCAAAAGCCTGCTCCAGACAGCAAGGAAGCCTTGTGGCACACACAAACACTCTCTCTATGGTTTCAAGGGCTGTAATACTGAGGAAAAGGGAAGAAAGTTGTATCACACTGGTGTTGCAGTACAGTTGGCCCTCCATATCCATGGATTCCTTATCCATGGATTTAATCATCCATGGCTTGAAAACATTAAAAAATATATAAATTCCAAAAAGCAAACTTGATTTTATAAAAGTGGCATAAATTTTACTGAGCTGTTGTATTTAATGGGAATGAAGCATCTGCAGATTTTGGTATCCACGGGGAGTCCTGGAACCAAACACCAGTGGATAGCAAGGGCCCACTGTGCTAGTAAAACACTATAGCTTAGCCTAAGTTGTTTTTCTATGCCTTCAAATAGACATTGACTTATGTCAAATCTATCCTAAGGTTTACTTGACAAGACTATTCAGAGAAGGTTTACTATGACCTTCCTTGAAATCTTAGAGAGTACGACTTGCCCAGATCAGTGGCATTCTATGGCTGGTCTCCCAGAGTCCTAGTCCAACGCTCAAACCATGGTGCCATGGTTTGACCTTCTCCTGAGGTTTAGGAGAAGAGTCAAGAATACACTATTTTGCAAACTTTTCCATTCCAAGAGGAACAATCAAACTTTCATTTAATTCAACATTCTGCTTTGTTTCTTGTATGCTAAAAGGGATCTACAATTAATAATCTACAGTTACAACCATCAGTAAGTATACCTGATCTTCTGCAATATGGGTTCTAGCACAAGGGGAATCCAGTAAAGTATGCAGTGCTTCTAAACAGGATGTAACATGTTCAACAGGCTCTTCTGGTCGAGGAGAACACAGGAACTGTATACTAACACCTGAAAGGCAAAATATTTTAGGTTGTGGGGTAAGTTCAAAACTCTTAAAAGGATTATATAAAAAGCACACTCCTTGCAAATTCCTGTGCGATAAAATATTGGTTTTAAAGGTTCTTCTACATGCAATGATTTAATATTATAGACATCAGATTCAGCAAACAGGATTCTCAAACATCACTATCACAATCTGAGAAGCCATACAATATACAGTAGCAGAGTGACAGAGCTCTGAATCAAGTGCACAATGTTACCCAGAATCAAGTGCATTCTATCCTTGTTTATTTCTTGCAAAGGTTTGGTGGAAGGTGGTGTTCCAGGTGCCGGGTTTAACATAATGGATGTGGCACGATTTTGAGGATTAGATATTCCTGCTGATGCATCTTCTGTAGTTTCAACATTAAATCCCGTACTGTTTAACCACAGTGCAACCGCATGTAGAATTGGAGCCCATGAATTGCGGTAATGCAGTCGAGCTGTATCAATTGTCTCTGGAGTGTAGAATGCTCCACCTATTAAGATAATCATTACATTGTATTTTTAGTATGGGTGTGGTGGTGAACAGACAACATCAATAGCAAGTATTAGTATTAGTATTTGGAATGATAAATACACTTTTAAGATATCATATAAAGGAGCCCTGGTGGTGCAGTGGTTAAAATAATGGTACTGCAGCCACAACATTGTGAGTTTGATCCCAGGGTTCCAAGGCTGACTCAACCTTCCATTCTTTTGTATGTCAGTAACATGAGGACCCAGCTTGTTGGGGGCAATTGGCTTACAGATTGTAAACCATTTAGAGAGTGCTGAGTTCACTATTAAGTGGTATAGGAATGTAAATGCTATTGCTAAATGCTAAATCTTACAATCTGTGCAGACTGGACCAAAGAATGAGACAAACCCCCCAAAAGATAATGTACACTCAGAATTCTTTAGCTGCTGTGCACTATCATGCTGACCATCTACTGCCAAAAACATGGTATTCTCAGACCAAATAAACAAGTGCATCATTTGGGCATTTATCATCCAATTTCACACTTGAGGACTTGCAGATTAATGTATAGACAATATTGCCGAAATGCATCTGAAATGTTGTCTTAAAAAACTGAATGATTTGTGCTGTCTCATTCACACAGTTTAGGTTATATTTTGATGCTGCAGATATCAAGTGACATCTGCATTTAAGAACAGCATTTTCTCGCGGTCAGAGGATAATGTTATCTTCATTCATCTCTGAAGCAAGTAGTACTGAAGAAAGAAAGGAAGAAAGGCTTATGCTAAATGCCAGGGGATTGTGCCCTTCAATCTTTTGCCATTTTCCAATATAAATAAATTACAGTAAAGCACATGCATGGAAGACATTGTATCTTAAAATTACTTTTTCCTGTAAGGGACCTATCTGCATTTCACATAGACAGAAATAATTTTATTGCAGATAAATTTTGTTTCTTACCATCTGGAGGAAGCTGACTTGAAAATTCTGCTGGTAAAGTCAAAAGAGCATAGTCTTTAAGTGCAGCCAACCAAAGTCGACTAAGAGTGGGTAGCTCTGGTTGCACAAGGGTTATTAAACTGTCAGGTGGCAGCTCATCAGCTGTGCCATAGTCATCGTCGTCATCATCACCTCCATTCTTAATGGCTTTCTTTGGTTTAGTCTCTGCTTCTTTTTTAATCTTCATAGCTACAACATACACCTTTATGTAAAGATTAATACATAGTCTTAACAACACTTGTTGTGTCCTGTTGTGTTGACAAAAGAAACAAAGTGTTCCATGTTCTGTGAATGTGTCCCTTCCTATCTGTGTTTCATTACATTAGACACAGAGCTCTGTGTCCTTTGCTATAAGATTTTGATGGAAAAATAAGTATAGTAGTGGCAGCACAGTACAGCCCTTCCTGTGTGTTCTGTTTGTTTAAAGGCTCAGTTATAATGAAAATAATCTGTCCAAAATAAACTTTTTAAAATGGTTACCATAGACATGCAGCTAGCCTGTTAACATGCATATATTATGTTCTACAAAACGAAATAATCAATAGACAGATAGAAGATTAACTACTTAAAATATCTGCATTTAATGCATTTTTTTAATCCACAGAAGAGCTAGAATAAGCGGTTTCTGGTATACAAATACTCCTTAATGCTTACCTCAGCCCATGCTTTGAGTACGGCCAGTTTTTCCATAGTAGTGGCACTTTCCCTGTAAAGCTGGCTTGAAGAACCCTTTCCTGTTTGTACTTTGTCCAGAGAAGAGACTAGCAGGTTGTGAACACGGCGAAGATCATTCAGGTCACTCACCACTCCACTTCCTATCCAAGTGCTACACACCTTAAAAAACAATTTAATCATTCAAACTGTGGTTGTCGCCATCTTTCAGGAAAGCATCCCACAATACAGGGAACTAATAAGGTGGATCTAATACCATCTGTCTTGGATAAGGTCAGATATCCACCTTATCTATTAAATTCACAGGGTGAATTTAAATCTAACTTAACTACCAGAAATGCTTTAATAATAAAATTGAAGTATTTGTAACAGGAAGATCTTAGTTCATTTGAAAAATGGTGAAATACAAATACAATCAATATATATGCACTGATCAAGGAGGTTTGAATAAAATAATATACTTTCTCAATGTATCAAAGAAGAACAGTGTATTAAACGGACAATATATATTCTCTATATATTTTTTAAATTCCCCAATAAATAACATTCCATTATTGGGCTGGTAGATCCTATCTGATTTTGAAAGCTAAGCAGGGTCAGCCCTCATTAGTACTTAGATGGGGGACCACCAATGAATATCAGGTGCTGTAGGATATATTTCAGAGGGAGGAACTGGCAAAACCACCTCTGAGTATTCCTTGCCTAAGAAAACCCTAGGAAATTCATGGGGGTTTGCAATAATTCAATAGGTGACATGAAGGCACATAAAAATTTATATTCTTTTTATCCCTTATGTCCATAACCTTTTTACTTATAGAATCAAGATGCAATAGTACTTTTCTTAGTACCTGACAAGCTTTTGCTGTTATATCTGAAGGGGTGTCCTGTGAGAAAGCTGGTCTTAAAGCAGCTCCAACCTACAGAGAAAAGAAGAAAACAGTGTGATAGAATGAGTCTCAAAATCCCATCTCTTGATATCATATACTTTGCATTAGTTAACCTTTGTAGCAGCACATCCACTGAGGGAGATGGAGGGGAGAGAGACTAATTAACAACTGGGCATAGATACATAACTGTTAGTCTCATTTTTTCACTGGGGAAGAAAATCTTGTTTTAAAAACAGACATACCTGTAAAACAGCACTAGTTTATTAAATATATTCCATTCTAAAATTGCCATTAGAAGGAATACTGTTTGTACTAATATAATTAATAATGGAAAAAGATGGCAGTGGTTCTAACCACAGCTGGAACCTCTCAGATGTCAATAAGCTCATCATGAAGAATAAAGGAACTGCTGCTGTGGTGATGCAGTTAAGAGACCAAGCACTAGCTGGCAGAGCTCCAGAACTGTATTTAGACTCTTCAATTTGGGCTTTATCAGGTTTGAAATAATTAAGTAAGGAAAAATAACACACCTAAGATTCTAGGGAGCAATAGCTGATCCTTTTAAGCCCTAACTTAAAATGTTTTGAAAGTGCTCTAGATGTGTGCTGTAGAACATCTGTTTCAAATATCATCCATTCAAACTTCTTTCAAAATCAAGATGACACTGATATGAGGTCTTTCACAATCCATTTTAAACTACCATAAAACAAAGGTTTTCTTACATTAGCCTGATATTGCTCCAGAATCACATGGCCTGGGAACTCAGGTTCAGGAACAGCTGCAAATTTCTTGATAATGTCTTCAAGCGCTTGGAGACCAGCCATTCGCAACTGGTTGCTATGGTCAGTTGCTGCCATAAAAGCCATGCGGATAAGATCTGAGAGGTGAAGTACTAGAAGGTCATCTGAAAACACAAGCAAGAAAATCCATATTGTTTCTTCAAAAGGTACTTGCAACAGCATGCCTGCCAACCTGCCTCTCACCCATTCTACATTCTTCTAATGCAGAAGCTACATTATGATATGCAGTTTTTAACCAATCTCAGCTGAGCCAACTGCAAGAAAAACCAAGTCCTGGCATTACTTTAAAAGCCATGATCTCGCAAGATTTAACTACATTTAACATACTTCTAAGATAAGCTAGATTCAGTGTTAAATTGAATACTTCTAATATGCACTAGATTCAATGTTAAAATGAAGTTGCATAGTATTCTTGACAATTAGTTAAATGAGAAATTAAAATGAAAACTAAATACACATAGAAGTCTGTTCATATCCACAGAAAATCTAAACTGTAGTTAGCAAGCTTAGGGTGTCTATTGTTCACAAAAGAACATGTGATCACTCCTAAGATTCAATCATTGGTCCTTTGGGATTAAAGGAATGATTTATTCACACTATTTTAAAAACAAAAGCTTGATTCAGACTATTAAAAACAGATGTAGTGCAAAGAGGAGATGGATAAGGAACGTCACCAGATTTCAGAAAAGCCATGACTTTTGTTAGAGCTTGGAATGTTAGTTTAATTTAGTTGGCTTTGAAAATTAAATCAATAACGTCAAATGCTAGAAAATGGAAAATTAATTCACTAACATAAACACTTATAATTTATTTTGTTTAACAGAGTAAGTTACTGTTAATTAACTCCTTGATCAAAATTTCATGGGATTTACAAAGAAAGGCAAGATGGTTGTCCCTGTTGAATTTAAGGGAGCATGTTCTGTTACTGGCTCCTTCAAAATAACTTTTTGTCCTAAAGTTGCCTTCCTCGAACTAGGAAGCCCCCCCAACTACATATTCCATAACAGAATTGTTGCCTGGGAATGATGGGAGCCCAGCACAGTGGGGAACTGTCAGCTGAGGAAAGGCTGTCCCAAAGCAGGGGATCTCCTTTCACAACATCTTACAACCTTTTCAATTAAATTTGTCATTCATCTCATCTCCCTTTCCAACCCTAATTCACTCTTCAAATTCCTTGTTTGTAAAAGTCAATGAGTAATTAATTTCAGTTAGAGGGCACTGAGCCACTGAAGATATAGCCAGTGGTGTTATTGGGGGGGCATGGACTGCACCAGGGGTGTGTGATACCACTGCTCCTCAAATATCTCCATTTTGGCAGAAACAGGCTGAGGCATTTGCCTGTTTCCCTTTAGAATGCTGTAAGAGATGGGGTGAGTAGAGTAAGGCTCAGTGAGAGGAGAAAGAAGAGGCCATTTTTTAAAAAAATAAATTTAAAATGTGTTAAAATATTTTTAATTTTTTAATTTAAAATATTTTTAAATTATTTTTTTTAATTTTCTTTAAAAACATCACACAATTTTTCACTTAAACAACATGGAACTATACATATGTAAATACATTTATTCTGTCCATATGATATTGTAATTTAAAGGTATAATTCTAATTTTGCAAGTTGTTTTATGTCATAACTATTACCATTAGATCCAGTGATACATGGGAATTATGATTTGTGAGTAACATTAATACAAAAAAAAAAAAAAAAAGACTTAAGGATTCTGTATGGTATGGGAGGAGGTTAATGGGGAGGTGACATTGTGAGTAATGGCACCGGGTGACACTAATCCTAGTGACGCCACTGGGTAGAGCAACAAGTGGATATCTACAAAGATCAGTCTGTGGAGTGGAGGGGAAGATTGAGAAAAAAGGCCACTGGAGAAAGAAATAGCAGATGGGGCTAAGGAAAAGTCTATTTAACTATCCATGAGCCTATCACTGTGTAATACACTAAAAAAATTATAAAAGGTTCAGTGCAGTTCACCCCAAATAATACTATAATGTATATTACGCACTACTATACAACAGAAAACAGTTCAGAATACAATGAGTTGAGGTTATTGAATGCATTCTCATGCATCCCCGCCTCAAACACTCCAAAACACTTTCTTTTCATATATGGTCATTGAGGGGCACTTGTCTTTCAACCCAAAAATCCTTTCTAAAAGAGCCCAAATTGTTACATATTTGTATATCATGATATACAATAGAAACCAATGCTGAAATTAATTACTAGAGAAGGAGACAAGGCACACTATCCCCCCCCCCCCAAAACACCAAACACTTTCCTTATATGCTGAAAGTGCTCCACCTGCTTGAGGGCCTTGGTTTTCCACTAAGCACACTAATCACTCCCTCCACATCCCCTTGCCTATCCAAGATTCTCTCTTTTTCTTTTTTCCCATTTTTCTTTTTAAAATTCTTTCCAAAACTTAGCTGTGCTTCTGCTCCACTAGCCCAACTATCTAACATGGGTTCCAGAAAGTTCCCTATCTCCATCTCATTCCATGTTGCTTTCTCAAAGACATTACACAAATTAGCCAGCATAACGACAGAGCCATGTGACATTTTATCTCAAATTCTAATATTTCTTAAGTAACAGCTCTTTCTGTTTTACTGAATATGATAGAGAAAAAAGCACCCACCTAATGAATTGTAATATTAGATTGTAATTGTAATCATTACAATTGTAATAAATTGTAATCACATTTTAAACTTCAGCATTAACTGAGGAATCTAGAAATTTAGGTAAAATCGTTAGAAAAAATATGAATAGTTTAACATGTTAATCCACAAATTAATTCCAAGCTGTTTTTGTTGTATACTACTAATCTGAGGTACAGTTGGCCCTCCACATTTGCAGATTTGATTATTTGTGGATTTGATTAATATGTTCTGTCTAGGAATCTCAAGGTCCTCCAGCACTACTCTGAAGTTGACCATCAAAGATCTAGAGATTCATAGAGAAAACAATTCTCTAGGCATTTGTAGGTCCTCCAGTGCAATTCTATGGACATCTTCTACAGAATGTTGGCCACAAAGCTGCACTGGCAGACCTAGAGATTTCTAAAGAGGTGTATGCTCAGTTTTAAAAAAGTGTTATTTAAATTTATGTTTGTTTTTTCACTTTCATGGGAGGCCTGCACCCCTAACCTCAGTGAATGCAGAGGGCTAGCTGTACATTAAATTGAACTTGCATAGGATTCTGCAGGTGATTCAGTGACAAATTCAACTGAATTCTGAAAGAGCTAATCATCATGAAAAGTCAGTGGTATCCAATGTGGTTTTCTTTTAGGGCAGAGGTGAGAAACTGCCACAGTAAGAACTTCTGCTCACCCAAGCAGAGGCATACAAATTTCAAAAATCCATCTATTTACTGCAGTTTTCTGTGTCATATCCTATTCTATTTTATCAGTTTCCCAGACCCTTATGAGCAGTTATTTGGATGGGCCACAGGTCTCAAACATTTGTTGGTGACAATAGCAAAAATCAGGTGCTCTGACTTGTACAACCAGTAATGCTTTCCAGTACAGCAAAGCCACCACTGGATACCACTGGGAGGAACTGGCACATTAGAATATAAAGTTTTTAAGAAGACTCATACAGCAAAATATTAACTGTCATTTTTATCCAAAGCCAAGTAAACACAAAGAAGAGAAGACACATTCCTTCAAAAGGAAGAACTTTAGAAAGTGATGTGGAAACTGCTTTCAAAGCACTTGGAAGAAATCAGGAACAGATGGCATACCAATAAAGCTGTTCAAAACTATAGAAATGGAATCTATCCAAACTCTAACCAAAAAATACCAATAAATATGGAAAATAAAGTACAAAGAGGGTGGTACCACCCACTTTGGGAGTCACTGTGTTAAACTAAAGAGGAAACAGGAATCATGATGATGATGATGATAATGAAGGTAACTGAAATGAAGGAGGAAGGTAACTGAAATGAAGGAGGGGAAGAAAAAGAAGGAGGGGAAGAAGCATCATCAACAAAAAAAAGCAGCCATCAGTTCTCCTTACTTTTAGGGTTTCTGAGTTTGGCTGAACGGGCCAGAGCAAGATCAAAGTGGGCTTTGTTTGCATTTTCACAGAGCATGATAATTCGACAGAGGCAATCAGCAGCAAATACTCGAGTAGCCCATCGAGGAGCCACTGAGGGCTTTGATTTGTCTTCTTCGCCCAATGTTGTAAACATCATATCATCATCCATTTCATCCTTCTTTTCTGCATCTTCATCTTTTTCACCTCCCAATGGAGCTGTAGTGGTCATGTCTGCAAATAATACAAAATTTATTTCTTGTATTTAAAATATATCTAACCCATCTTTCAGTAGAATAAATTACAAACTGTTTTACTATCAAAAGAATATACAATAATAAAGTAATATAAAACAAAAGGGAAAGGAGATCATTACTACAATAATCAATAGCAAATACAGCAATGGAATAGTAAGATCATCACAAAAATTTTAGCTCTGGGGAGAGACATGGTGTGAAATGCCTGTACTTACCTTCCTCTTAAAAAATGTACATGACATTGCTCTGATATCAATAAAATAGTAATCAGACCTTTCAAAATGTCAAAATCACGCCCAAACACAAATGAAGAAGAAATATTTGTACAAGATACAAATAGTGGCAGAATAGGTCATTTGCAAGAGCAAGGAAAAATAATTGACAGGAGTCTAAAATAATAGCAAGACAATACATACTAATGCAACATAAAGTACCAAAAGTAAAGAGAAGTCAAAAGCTCAATGCACACTCCAGGGAGAAACTTAGTAAAAATGTTCACAGAAGAAATACTAATTAAAGCTCAGTGACTCAAAAGTTTCATTCATGTTTTTTGTGGGTTTTTTGGGCTGTGTGGCCATGTTCTAGAAGAGTTTCTTTCTGACATTTCGCCAGCATCTGTGGCTGGCATCTTCAGAGAAAACTGGAATAGAAGAGAAAACCCACAAAAAACTATGGATGCCGGCCATGAAAGCCTACGACTTTTCATTCATATGTTGTTGTTCTGGGCCTTCAAGTCATTCCCAACTTACGATGACTCTAATGTGACAATACCACAGGGTTTTCTGGGGATGAGAGTGTGACTCGCCCAAGGTCACCCAGTGGTTTTCCATGGCCAAACGGGGAATCAAACCCTGTTCTCTAGAGTCATAGTCCAATGCTCAAACCAGTACATGCACCATGTTGGCTCTGCACTCATGTGTTACTACCCCATTAATAATTTTCAGAAAGCAAGTGAATATGTAAATTTGTCTAGGACTTGACTGACATTAAGATGCTACTGTGCATTAGTAGAAAACACTAATCAGCACCTGCCTTAACTTTACAAGTTAGAATGTATAGCAGAAAAAGTAGTTTCTAAGAATATACCATTTTAGACAGATTAGGTCTCAAATGGATTTACTGTGCATCTAGATCTGTATTGAGATTTGTGGTTTAAAAGGTTGTGAATGATCAGAGGGTTACAATGCAAAATTTAGTAGGGAAGATTAAAGAATCTTAGTAGGTTTAGTGACAGTTTACAAACTACCTCCTCTCCTGTGTCTCATACTCCAACAAAACACAATAATAAACAATCAGGAAAACAATAATAAAAATACTATTGCTGATATGTTCACACAGAAACTGATTAATGGGTGCTCCACAGCTAAGGAATTTCCATCTTCTGAAAGGTTTACTAAGGCCCAACCATTTTCCAAAGCTTTTTTACTGCTTACATTTGTTTTCTGAGCTGAAGCAGTAACTTCAAAGAAGGATACTTTAGTACACCGTATTTAAGATTTTAATATTTATAAGGTAAGAGTGAGGAGTACACAAACAGTAAGGAAAAGGTATTTTAAATTAAAACCTTCTATAGGTAGGCCAAGAACCAACAAACTAGGTAACATTTATTTTGTGAATTTACATAATCATTTTTGGATACTTACCACTAGATGCTGCAAGGACATCTTTGCATAACCGTAGCCAGTGAGAGAGTTTTTCCACTGCCAGAGATGAAAGCATATGCCCCAAAGTATCATGAATATCAGAGCACAATTTCCGATCTGTTTCCCGATCCAACATCCCAAAAAGAACTCCCTCAAGTCCAGTCTCTGTGATATTAATTCCTTGATGTCGACCATGAATATCCCTTCGGAATGCAGTTCCTGGAGCAAAAGGATTAATGTCTACAAAACAAGTTACAGACATGTATGGTAACAATACACATTCATTTTTTCAAAATGATAATTATCTGAGATTGTTTTAATACACATTTAGCTGCATGCAATTCAAATAGGTAAAACACTTGCATCGTTTCATCTGGTTTCAAAATAATTTGCAACAAGAGAATAAAATAGTAAATGTTTTATATAGCTGAGGTAAATAACCTGCTGTTAAAAAGTACGGTAGCTATCAATTGAAACTGAATGTACTTTTCTTTAGTGCAGCACTTGTCAAACAATCTGCTGTGTGGGGCTGGCAAGTTTTTCCCCAGTGTGCCAAGAACAAGCACCATATTTGTTCCTACTAGCTACAATTGTCTCTCTTCCTCAGAAACTCACTAAGGTCTAACAGCCAATGACTCAAGGACCAGTAATGAACCAGGAACCATCATTTTGAGTAACAATGGTTTAGAGAACCTGTAAGTAAAGACAAGGATAATCATTCAACTACTCTGAATGGTAAGAGTTAATTCCAATAACACAGACTATTAGTGGTGTGATCTAAGCTGTATAAAATAATTTTTAAAAATGCCCAGATACAATGGAAATGTACGAAGACTTCTCTGCAGCAGAACTCTGGCTTTTAAATGCTATTATATTGTTTTAAAGTTTTGATGTGTTAATATGGTAGGCTATTTGATTACAGTATTTTCAACTTTTTTATTAATAAATTTTAATTCATGTAACTGAACTTGTTTTCAGTTCATGTTGTGAACCACTCTGGGTCCCATTCAGGAGAAATGTGGGATATTAAATACAGTAAATAAAATTACTTGAATCTCAGTTATTCAAAATACCATTTTTTCTCTATATATGATCATATGAATGTAAATGGCATTTTATGAGTAACTAAAATTTAAAAACCCAAACTTTTCTCCAAGAAACTTATATTCTAGATATCAAGAAGTGAGAAATTACAAAACAAGGAAAAGACCTATGAGAGATGAGATAAACAAATGTATTTTTTATTAATTAAAATAGTTATATTTAAGAATCTCAGGGAGTATATGCATCCCTCAACAAGTGATGAATCTAAGTACATTCAAGTATATGCATCACTCAACAAGTGATGAATCTAAGTATAGCTTAGTTTCTGACAAGAAAAAGTACAGTAGTAGGTAACAAATGAAACAGGTGTGGTGCCTCTGCTAATGTTAAAAATTAAAATTGTTGACTTGAACTTGAACCTGTTGATCAGTTTCTACCCAGATATCCTTAAGGTCCACTTTTGGGCTCACCTGATTTTGCCCACCCACAGACAAAAGTAGTCTGGGTAGGCAAGTGAAACAAATGAACAAACAAACAAAAAGCCAAAACCAAAAAATCTCACCCTCAAATACTTTGTGCATTAGAGCTCAACAAGAGAATTAAAATAATCTGCTGAGACTTCTGGTGTGCCCTGGCTGACCTCAGTAGATGGCATAATCACTTTGTGCCTAGCTGCAGGGATCACAGCCAGAAGGTTCTGTGATTCCCCTCTGCGCTCTTCTCCAGCCATGAATGACCACGGGTGGGGGCTTCAGGATCTCTACATTATGTCCAGGGGCTGGCAAATGCCTTGGCATGGATTACTACTATGTTACACTAACCATGTAAACTTGCAGCCTTACAATGTCAACACCGTCAGCAAGTGAATTTTACTAAAATACATAAACCATTCATTCAGTTTCAAAGCACAAAGTGTAAGAACATTATACACTTGCATGGCCTCCTATCACAAAATTTTTGAAATTTTCTGATTCAGTGTAATTAGTCAATATATCACCATGTTATGTAACTTACCTTAAAAACATCTTTATCATTCCATCATCCAAATATGATGCATATTCATTCATATGAACATTGTTCTATATTTGGATAGGCTTTTCAAATAAATTTAAAGGGTTACATAAACCCACATATAGCTATATGAATTAGCTGCATGAATTCATCCACCTAAAAGGGCTGGCCAGCAAGATGACATCAGAAACAACTCTATTCAAAAATTGCATCACTGTAAATGTAGGGGAAGTTGTACTATTAACCTTAATAAACAATGGGTCATGGACAAACATACTGGCCTTGTACCATCAAATTAAACAAATAGATCTTCTATGACTATTCTTCTACTCAGAATCAATTAATATAAGATGCTAGGTATTCAATCTGAATATATGCAAATCATGAGTTCAACAAGGGGCCTAGCACACCAACCAAGAGGTCACTAATAAAAGTTAAGAGTTTAAAATTTGAAAGGAGAGGGTTTCTTTTAAAAACGAAGGCTGGCAAAATTCAGGTAAAAATGTAATAGTAAAGGCAATGTAGAGATGTGGTGGCTTAGTGGTTAAGTTTGGCAGTTCGAGGTCCCACTTTGGTGGGAAGGCAACAGTGTTTTGTGCAGTCATGCTGGCCACATGACCATTGGAGTTACCTTCAGACAATGCTGGCTCTTCAGTTTAGTAATGGAGATGAGCACCACCTCCTACAGTCAGATACGACTAGACATTCATATCAAGGGGAAACTTTTACCTTTTTTAAAGGCAACAAAAGGGAAGCACACCTGAAAAGTTGACAGTGCCAGCTATATCGACTGGCTTTAAAAGAGAACATATAAATGCAAAACTTACTCATCCCGTTACTTTCTTTTTCTCCAGAATTTTTAGCTAAGCTCATGGCATATTCACAGACTTCTGCTGCTTCTCTCTGAGCAAGCTGCCTCAGACATGCTACTGCAGCCCGACGGAGTAGCAGATGGGAGCTGCAGAGATGAACCTGAAACCATGAATTGTTGAGTCATTTTATATAAATGCCCATCAAATGTTATTAATGGCAGATCCTCAATATATTGAAGTTTCTATTATACTAACAATTTTAAAAGATGTAATATTTTCAAATATAAAATAAATCTAATGTCATGCACACACTGCAAAAAGAGGTTAAGAGGAATGTACGTATGTGTACATGCATGCCTACTGTAATTCAAGAAATTAGGCTTCACACTAAAAATCAGGCTATTATGTGTCCAAAATTATTATACTTCTCCCTAATATAGAAGTCTAGTTGTTCAATAAAAGCTATATGCTATAAACAAATAAACATAGCTTCCAAGTCTTGCTCTTCTTCTGTACACTAGGAGAAGGAGATCAAATGCATCTTCTTTTGGTTTTAAACTAATCATAATTCCCTGTGATATCTCTCTTGGTAATCCATGGTTTGTTTGCAGTGTGTTCCAGGATAAAAAAATACACACAAAAGCAAGCTCCTGATGCAGTTTCATATACAAACATGTTCTCACTACCCAGTTTAAAAACAAACCCCAAATGGAAGTTTTTTATCACCAATGCTAGTGGAGAAAAGAGCTGAGCCTTAGTTTGCTTCATTCTGTCCTAATCTGACCCACAGGCTCCCTCCAAAGCTCTATCTCTTGGAGGCTACAAGAGAAAGTTATCCCTGCTGATAGCTCCGATCAGCAATTTCAGTTCGGATGGGAGGATAAACAGTGTGTGATGGCTTCGCTGGCCTCACATCCTCTGGAAGGGGGGAATGTCAGATATACAATGCTGTCCTGACCAAATGTTCCTCTAGCATGTGATTTCCTCTGCTAGAGAAATGTTTCATGCAGCATAGCCACAGATAAAGTACTTACTTAGAACCTTATTTCTAATGTAACTGAGTCTTGGAACCTCATTTCTGATATAATCTACTTAGAGGGACCCCTTCCCCCCCCCCCCAATGATTCTGCATGCCTACCTTCTTAACAGTTATCATTCAATCAATACATACATAAGATTATATTTAAGATCCATTTATGGACTGCTTCATTAGTAGTCAGATATACAGAAGCGTTTGCTAATTCCTTGGAAATTCCTCTTTAAAAAAAAAACAGAAGCTTTTACTAAGATTTTCTGGATCCTAAATATCTGTGGAAATCTTATACATTCACTCTTTGCAAAATATGCATCTAAAAGAAAACTAAAATTGCTACCATTCCTAACTACAAAAGGATAAAGGCATAATGCCAGACTGTGGAGGAGGTGACATTTTACTGTCAGCCAATTGGGGTAACGCTATCAGCAGCCAAGGGCAACAGTATTAAAGCTTTGTAAAGAAAATGAAGTAGGAACAGCTGAAGTTCACATGATGTGTCACGAAAGGCTTCTGCTCCTGAATGTAAAACATAGATTAAATAATATATAAACCACAAAGCTAACTATGTTTTTCAAATACAAGCACTTTCAAAATTTTATGGTACATATTTTCTTCCTGCCAAAATACATCTAGATATTTGTTTTTTATTTCATTTAAATTATCAAGCTAATGGCTTTTTTCCACAGAGGTACTTGTACACAGGTTTTCTCAAAGGAAAAAGCAGCACACTCTTCAGAAAAATTGCCAGCTTCTAGAAGTTATGCTTAAAGCAGGGGTCGGCAACCTACGGCCTGCGGGCCGGACCTGGCCTGCCGAGGCCTTGGAACCGGCCTGTGCGCGCCCGGCCCCCGCACCATTTCCCCCCTCCCGGCCCCCTGGCAAAAAAGGTTGCCAATCCCTGGCTTAAAGCATACTTGTTCCTAGCCTTTTTACATGTTTAAAAAGGTACACAACTAACATAGGCTGGGACATCATAAAAATGTCAAAGTGCTTATATGTTTGGATTTTTGCAACAGTTTTAAAATGATAATAAAAGAGTGAAGTAGGTTTCCTTAAGAAAATAACAACAGGTAAACCCCAAAAGTGGTATCAGATGAAGAACAGAACAAAAATACTGCTTGTGAAAGGACTCTGATGCAATGCATTCCCCTCTCACTACTGCCATCACATGAAATATTAAACCTGGATTAACATGAGATGTGTATTAATTTTCAAGTAGTGACTGTTACAAGAGAAATATGGTTTATACTCACACAAAGACTGGGAACAAGACTAGAAAGGTTCACATGTCGTGGTGCAAACATGTGAAGTTGCTGGAGGCAGGAAATGGCAGCTGCCTGAACCAGAGAGTCTGAATGATCTTGTGTAATTGCACACCCCACCAGACATGAGGAGCGGATGGTAGAAACAGTGGCTCCATTACCTAAGAAAAATAACATTATGAAAGCAGCGTTTGAAACATCTATATAATTTCCTCCTTAGTTTCACACATTGGTTATTAGACCTTGTCACATATCCTTAAGAGGGTTCTTAAGGTTGACTCACATACACAAATGTAATCCTTTAATACCCTTAAGTCACAGTTCAAGGCCCTCTTCTACCCAGTACTAAAAATGATCAGACCTACCTGGGTCTCTCACCAGTCTCTACCCAGGTAATCAGAAAGGAAACATAAATCTAAATCTAAGTCTTGACTTAGATCCAGATCAGTTTTTTTAAAGACAATGTGACAGTTGCCAAATTAATAGAAAGCACCCCAGCAACAAATGCCTCCTTATAGGAGCACTGATAAACTATATACGTTCAAGAGAAATGGGACTTCCAAAGTCAGATCTAAAACTCCATCAACATTAACATGTTTTTCTATCCATAGTACTTCACAAGCTTACACAGACTAAATTTCAACTGGTTCAACCTTGCCCACACAATACTTCTCTCAGATCCTTGTCTAGGATTAAATGACAGTTCTAGGATTAAACAGTGGAAATGAGAGGTAGTGACATATGTATGCTGATAGCATCACAGCTCAAACCTCCAGATGACTGCTACCAGAAGTTTCCCATAGGTAACAAAAAGCTTGGGAAACCCCAAATGTCAATGCTCATGGGTAAGATAAAGTCCCCCAGTGACATCTTCTGGATCTGTTCCCCCCGGTAGGACTGCAGCCACTGCCTCCTACTCCCATTCCTGCTGGACAGTCGAGAAGGATCCAACATTCAACAGTATTGAAAGCCACGGAGAGGTCCAGGAGAGCCAAGAGGGTCATACACAGGGTCATACACACACAATCCATTACCAAATATCCACCAGCATTTCCAGCCATCCCCAAAACCAAACTTGAACAGCTCTAAATAATTACTGCCATCTAAAACTGCTGTGACACCATATACTTGAAAACAATGTCCCCAAAGTGGGCAGTAGCACCCCCTTGGGTGGCATTGGAAAACTTCAGGGAAGCGCTGAGGGGAAAAAGAGCAGCAGAGGGACACTGAGGGGGGAAAGCGGGGTGAGGGTATTGTGGGGATGGGGGTTGCAAGTACAGTTGCCATTGCTGCTGAAAAACCGTGAAAGTCCAGGACCGAAGTCTTTGAAAAGCAGCATGTCTTGGATTCCTGAAAACAGGAGGGAAATCTCAGGGAAAAACTCATCCAGATCCTACCTTTGAGGCGCTGGGTGGTACTGCACCAGCGTGCCAGACCCAAAGCCCAGAGGTGGGAAGGGAAAGGAGGCAAGCAGAGGCTTGGAGCAGTGAGGAGGCTTTCTTGTATCCTGGTTAAATGTGTGGCGATGCTGCATGCATGGTGGAACTTTTTGCTTTCCTCCAGCCCCCCCCCCCCCACAGAAATGTTGGTGTGTGTGTTTGAAAAGGGAGGGCCCTTTCTTAAGGTCCAGATTCCCCCTTTCCTCTTAGTTGCATGCTCATGGGCTGGAGCTCCCTTTTCCTTGATTTCCCTCACAAACAATGAAGTCCAAAAAATAAAATTTGTAAATATGTCTTTTAGCAACAGAATGAGAGATCTTTTTTCTTTTTCTCTCCTATGTGAAAATACCCGCCCCCTTCTTTGGCAGATAATTTGAATTTCTCAAGAAATCTCTGTTGCTGCATCTGAAAAAAACTTTAAATGCTGCTTAAAACACATCAGATGCAGTCCCATTTTAAAAAAATAAACATTTGACTTTTGTTGGAGGTAAAGACCTTAAAAAGTTAAGTTTCAGCCCTTTGCTCCTTCTTATTTAGGATTCCCCTGTTGTATCTAAAATGCAGTATCCTGAAATCCAGAAAGCATATCCAGAAGTAGCTGTGTTGGCCACACTGCAAACAATAACATCCAAAATCCACAAAACAATGATACCTTTCTCTTGTTTGATTTTTCACACCTTTGCCCAATGAAAAAGGGAGCTGAGCTTCAAAAGCTTGTTTCATCTATTTTGTGCATTTTGGTTGGCCAATAAAGGTATAACTGTTTTGTGGATTTTGGATGTTATTGTGCTTTGTTGTACAGGTGGCCAGCATGGCAATCCCTGGATATGATTCTGTTTAGTCTCATAGCTGTTTGGGAGCTTTTCTCCCCCCCCCCCCCATTGAAGGGGGGCACCTTTGCTAAGTTCTCTTCCAAGTCGCTAGAATTCAGAGACATAGGTTTAATTTGCATTACAGTGCTTTGACTGCCATGGCTCAATTCTATGGAAATCTGGGATTTGTAGTTTTGTGAGCTATGTAGCCTCTTTCAGGGAGCCCTGGTGTGACAGCAAACTACAAACCCCAGGATTCCGTAGCATTGAGCCATGGCAGATAAAGCAGAGTCAAACTGCATTAATTCTGCAGTGCAGACTCAACCATTAAGTCATGTTAGTCTAGAACAGGGGTAGGCAACCTTTCCCCTTTAAGGGCCGAGGGACTTCAGTTCCCAGAAGCCTCAGTCATGTTGGCCAATAGTCCCATGTTGGCCAATAGCTCCTGGGATTCTGGGAGCTGAAGTCCCTCGGCCCTTAAAGGGGAAAGGTTGCCTACCCCTGGTCTAGAATATCCGTATGCAAAGGGATCTTGTAGCACCTTTGAGACTGTGTGAAAAACATTGTAGCATAAGCTTTCATAGACTTGCATCTGAGATTTTGTGGAAGAGAATTATGACAACTCTAGTTGCAAGAAATTTCTTTTATACACCATTCTGAGACAGGACAGAGGGAGGCTGAATGGAGAGCTGCAGGAAACAAGCCGTGTCTGTCCAGGCTGAGAGGCAAGAGATCTAGTATGGCTCCTCCAGCTTTGCCTCACCTTGGAATAGAGCAAATGGATCCTGTCCTTCTCCTTTCCTTGCTCCCATTTGTCTTGGATAGCTAGCTCAAGCCAGCTAGCCAAGGCACAATAGAAGGGAATGAAAGAAGGGAGCAGGTGTGCACTCTTCTTTCCCTTTTGTCTTGGCTAGCTAGCTAGTTAGCCAGGGTGGAAGGAAGGGAAGGGTACAGGCTCTTCCTCTGTTCCCCCTTGCATTGGATACTGTCAATGCTCTGGCGACTCCTGGGGTTTCCTGTTCCTCCCCCCCCCCCTTTCATTCCCCTCTCTCTCCCTTTGCCAGGAGAATCCTGGAGAAGGAGGGCAGCTGCAGGGAGCCAGGCAACCACACAGCCCTTCCTTCCTCAGGTGGAAATCCTACTGAGGCTTGCCTGCCTACCAGGCACCCCATTTGGGCAGCACTGTTCCTTCCATAGAGGGGCCTTCCTCTTTCACTTTTCCAAGCCATCCCCCCCACCCTAACCTTCCTTCCCTCAAATACAAACTTATGGGCTCCAGGTTCCCTTTGAACTTGGACTGACTAGTAGCCAGGAGGAGAAAGCTTCTAAAGAGAAAATGGTAACTCTATACACTCTTTGTCAACATCCTCAGGCTGCACAAGCTGAAAAATATGTGTAAAAGGACTAGACAATACTATTCATTTTTAGTTCTGTCAAAACTGATAGCCTGGTCAGAGTACATTCAAATACCTTTTATTTGAAAAACATAATGTAAATTTATCATAGCATGTCTTCAAACTTTCCATCTGCTGACTCACTGGACCTATATCAAGTAGGCTCCTGATCACCTGAAAGAGCTTTGTTGGATGACACTACAGATATGATGATGGTGGAAAAGGGACACTTTCACATTTTCATGTATATTCTTTTTTACACTAACCTTGCAGCTCAGGACCAACTGTTGTTATTATAGCTCCTAAACATCGGCCCAAACACTGATGAACCTCTGTGTGCGACGGAGGCACTGTCAGAAGCAAGGTGAGAACCAAAGATAGAGTGGGCTCTACATATCCACGATACATTGGTCCACTAGAATCCACTATTAAAGCAAGTGAATGGAGAGACCATGTCTAGAAAAAGAATGGATAAATATGTCAGTCATATACTCAAACCAAAATGCACATGGTAGACATGGTTGCCACAAGAGTTCTCAGTAGCCAGACCATCTCCCTCTAGGCTAGGAAGGAAATCAAGTACAAGTAGGAACCTTGCCCCTCATAACAAAACAAAACAAAATACAGACCCACCTTGGCCCACAACATTATATAAGACTTCTGAGAAATGAACTTCTAGCATTAAACACTAGCATAACACCAACACAAGAAAGATACAACTTGTTTTATTTCATTGACTGAGTAAGGTGGGTTGGACCTCTGGTACCTGGTCCCATCAAGTTTCACACTTTCAGCTTACACATTTTGAGGGTTCTGACTACATTGTCAGAGATTCTGACTCTGGCTGCAATCCAATGTATAGAGAAACAGAGGTTACTGAGATTGCAAAATCTACTCGTTTTGAAAAGGGCAAAAAGGAGTATGTTGGGTTTGCTCTACTGCATCCACAGCCCTCTCAGCCACTGACATGAAGGGAAAGTTTGGTTCAAAACACACTGCAGAAATAATCCAATCTGAGACTGCTTTAACTGCCCTGGCTCAGTGCTAGGAAATCCTGGGAATTGTAGTTTATTGTGGCACCAGAGCTCTCTGACAGAGAAGGCTAAATGTCTCACAAAACTAGTTCCCAGAATTCCCTAGCAGTAAGCCAGAGAAGTTATAGTTGTCTCAAACTGGATTATTTCTGCAGTGTGTTTTGCACCTTAAGATACCCCTCAGAGCATTTCTACCTAAAGTGTCTCCTTCTCATCCTCAGTGAGAAAGGGTGCCTCAAGACATGCTTTGGAAAAACGGTCAACTACCATGTGATTTTTTTCACATTTGGGGACTTGTTGCAAAAATTTTATTTGCACAAAAATTGTTTTGCACAGAAAATCGTCTATTTATTTTAGCATATAAAATGTAATGAAATTTTCATATAAGAAGTCCACAAATGTGAAAAATGAGCAAAAAAATAAATAAATTCAAGTTTTGTGATTTTGCCTATACAAAACTTGAAATTCTTCATTTCTGTTTGTTAAGAACAAAATAAGCAAAGATTTACATCCCTAATCTACATACAAACAGAAGACATTACACACTTTAAACTGTATAACTCTTAAACTGTGCTGAATATTATTGATTTCTTTTACCTGAACCTCAGGAGAAGTTCCATCTTGTGCCAATGCTAACAGAATACTAACACTGGTCTTCAAGTGTTGTCCAGATCCGATACCTCCAACATAACGATGGAGACAGCCAAGAGCCAAGGAATGACCTGTTCTTGATACAACATCTCTAGCAGATTTTAGCCTGTGAAGACATTTTTAAAGTTAAAGCTGTATTTCTTTTAATTGGTTGATAATACAGAATTGGTTAAAAACAAATAAAAACAAACTCATCTGAAGACCACTTCAACAAAAGAGAAAACCTTTCAACAAGACATAGGAAACCGAAACCATTTAAATATGCCCCGTGTCATATTCAGGAGACAGAGATTTGTTATCTTTTACTTAAGAGTGAAAACAGAACTTACTTGTCAAAGCTATACTGAGCCATCCTGGCAATGAATGTGGCTTCTCCAACCACCTGTGCCATTCTCCCAAGAGCTTCTCCTGCTGCACATCTTAGAATGGGATTAGGATTGTCAAGAGCCCCCATAACTAATGTCAAGGCAGACTTGCGAACTTCTTCTGGTCCTAAAGTACTTTTATTTTCAGCTAAGCCCTTTAACCAAGGAGAAAGACATATAAGTACATCTTTAATTTGGCTATAAGCATTACTACTGAAAATGAATTCCATAAATTTCCAATTACAAGTTAAAGTTTGTACGTAAGCTCTGGAGTCTGTCTCATACTCAATTGTACAGTGTGTTTTTGCTTAAGATGGGCTATTTCTGAGAGCAGTAATGAGCTGAAATCTCAATATATTATTTTGTTAGCACGATTGTTTGCAATTCTTCTCAGGTTACCGTATCAAATTCTTTTTTAGTGCAAAATATTTGCAAAGTGACATGTAATGTGCAGGATAAACAACTCTCTATCTCTCAGAATTTTATTTCTAAAATAATATAGTCCCCTCTCTTAACTTCCCACAACCCATCAGATGTCTAGAGTGATCACTACACAATGCACCATGCTTCTTGGTATCCAGAGAATTTGGATGGTGGAAAATTCAGAACAGGTAAGATGAAGTGCTTCTTCAAACAACAGAATCATAGAATCATAGAGTTGGAAGAGACCACAAGGGCC
>CM034701.1:339639785-339669172 GCA_020142125.1 Phrynosoma platyrhinos
CACTGGATGGAATGGAGGGAGGACTCTTCTTCTTACACTAGGCCCGATTGGATTATATTAACTATATTAAAACAGAGTGAAAAAGGCAGTCAGTTTTACCTAGAGTCATTAAAGCACCAAGCAAAAGCCATCCAGCTTGAGTTCGCTGTAAGGATAATCTACTATTCTGTGCTGCAGTTCGTAGGAGATCCTCAGCAATGCTAACAACCATCTGAAAACAAAGGAAAGAGCTATTTTGATAATTTAGCACTTGTCTTTAAAAAAAAACCTAATAAAATTAATAAGTCAGGTTTGCATAGGACACAAAATTAATTTTAAAAGAAAACTTTCCTTCATATGATAGCCATAATCATTTATTTAACCTCACTATAAATGTCCTTTATTATATTTCTGTCTGGACAGCAAAGTGAGGAAGCCGGCCAGAGGACTGGCTCAGAAGCAACCTCAAACCTAACAGAAAATATGGAAAGATAAGGAAAGATTTAACAGGTGGAGGGGAGAACAAGATGAGGGATGAAGCTGATGAAGGAAAAACCTGGGAATGAGGAAAGCAGAAATGGGAAAAGAAAGGCAAGTTGAAAAGAATTCAGAGGAAAGAAAGCAAGAGGAGATAAAGTGGGAAGGTAAGTGAAATATACTCAGAAGAGATGGAGGAATGTGTAAGACTCAGCTAATTGGCCTCAAATCAGGAAGAAATAATTCAAAGGGCAGAGATGGCAACAATACATAGCACTGGGAGGCTCTGGTGGTACAAGAGTTTACAGCAAATGGGTTAGGAGGATGGCACAGTTTATAGAGTCATAATGAACAACTGTGCCTTCAGGATAAAAGACCAAGTTAACCCAAGCCCAACTTCTGCTACAATACAATTCTGTTAAAACTGTGTATTTTGGTTCATGACATTTAATGCAAAGATTTCTTACTGTGGAACACTATGGTTTAGTGCTACTCTGCTATACTATTTCTACCAGAACTTTGCCCTTACTGATCATATCTTGCTTCATGAAATATGTACTATGCATTGTTAGAGAACTAGTTCCTGTTTCTAAAAAAAACCCGTTTTTTTCCTACCTCCTCAGGGGTGCTGTGGGGAAGGAGATTACATTTACAAGGAAAACTGTGCCTCCCCAAGATATCTGGGGATGAAACACAATTGTGGAAGCTTGGAAAATATGGATATCCTAAAAGGTCTGTGGAAGGGTTGAGAGAATTCCTGGACCCTCTGAAGTTACCCACTTCTGTCCTAAACCTAAACATTAAATACGAACAAAGTAGACCTCCTCAAAGATGTGGTAATAGCTTCCAGCAAGAACCTACTAATAAAAATTAGATAAACATCATTTACTGATGATGATGATGACCACATGTAACCTCAATTTTCAGAAGCAACATGGCAATGAACAACAATTACTAGGAAGCAACAACAAGAGAAGACTAGTACTTTCACTTCTTGTTTGTGGGGTTCCAAGAGGCATCTGACAGGTCCTTATGGAAAGCAAGATGTTGAAATACATAGACTACTAGTCTGAATAAGCAGGGCTCTTCTTTACATTCTTATCCATAAGCTTGCCTCTAGGTTCATTAAAACAGTTTTTATTATGTTCACAACACTAATGCTGTTTTACAATAGTTGCCTTTTATCAGACCACTGAAACAAATCAATGTTCTAAAACTCAACTGTTCACAATCTTACCTTTCCTTTTGCGTGAGGAATGCCTAAAGGACATTGATGAACTCCACCTAACAAAGCAGCCATTGCAAAACTATAACCACTAACAGCTTCTGGTGATGTCTTCAGGTTGTTGAGCCTTTCTGCACATCGGTCTAAGAAAGGAGTTAACTGGAAAGGCAAGGCCACAGCTACACAGCGCAAGCACCACGCAGCTGCAAGCCGGGCAGCCATACTGGGATGAAGAAGAACTGAAGTTACAGTCTCAAGCAACCCTGAAAAAATACAGACAACAGTAGTTCCTTAAGAGGAGATCAGCAAAATATTGTTAAACACTAAGGAGAACTGCTGGCCTCCCTCCAGCCCACAGGCTGCTTCCTCTGTTATTTCCAATTAATGATCAAAGGTAAAAGGTAAGAGGATATTTAAAGGCCAGGAAGGTATTGCATAGACCAGTGGGTCCTAACTACTGGACCTCCATTTGTTTTGGACTTCAGATCCCAGAAGACCCAGTCAACTTGGCAAACAGTTAGAAATTATGGGAGCTGATATCCAAAGGTTTGGAACCACTGGCATAGAACTTAGGTCTGCTTTGCAGCCTAGGAAGCTGTTATATGGAGGCTTTTTCCAGACATGCATGAAATTGGCTATGCTTTCTTCCTTTCACGGAAACTGTGTGTGCCTGTAGAATCGGCATGCGCAAGTGCACTGGATAGTCTTTCACTAAAAAAAAAAAATAGTCAGAATAATAAAACATTAAATCTTATTACATAAAAAAGCATTAAAAACCATAGAGCAGCAGTTAAACCTTACCTGGTTCACTGGAACTGCTAACAAAGAAACTCCTTCCTTAAAAAGGAGGCTATCATACTTTAACAGTAACTGGTCAGAGACAAGAAAGGCAATTCAAAATGTCATAATCACTGAACCTATCTGTGAACTTAAAATTGGAATCTGAGGAATACTAATGAATGCACCCACTCTATGGTTTCCTTAAAATGAAATAAAACAGAATTATAAAAGCAAAAGTAAGCTAATTTAAAATCTTACCCTACTGAGCAATATTTAGCCACTGTAACTATAATGAGGTTTGAATGGCTCTGACTGTATTATTTCTGTGTAACAAGGATGAGAAATTTTCTTAGGGGCTTGAATCCCACTTCGATAGGAAAAAGGGTTGGGGACACATTCCAGCAGTGGACAAAGCTAAAAGCGGTGGTGTGTCAGCAAAGCAGATGAGTGAGTGCAGAACTGATTCTTACTAATTTGGCCATTCCCCTCCTGCAGGCCTGCACACACTCCAAAAATCCCAGCACCCTGTTCTGGTGGGCTTGGAAACTCTGGAGAAGGTTTTTGGCACACAAAAAGCTGCAATGGGGAAAGAGGGCTCCAAATTCCAACCTGAAAATCCCAATACTACCGAGTATCACTTTGGACTTAGGGTTATATCTGTCTTCAAATCTCTTTTTCTTGAAAAGCTATCTTTATTGGAAAATTTTTTGATAATTTTTGGAAAGCTGAGATACAAATGCTTTCAACAGAAAAAAGGTGATGCACAAATACATTCAACAGATAAAACCAAATAAACTATATAGATAATTACTTTGCAAAATTCTGGCACGCTTCCATAATGTTATTAATAGTCTTACTATTTATATACTAAATAGAGAATGTGAGACAATGGGTACAAAGTAGAGAATCTGAGAATTTACTTCCACATAAGCCTGTACTGGCTAGTAGACTTAATAACTAACCAATAGAAGGTTCTTGAATAAGAGGTGATGCAGTGGCATTCAGACTCTGGACGAGACTCCCAAGCTCTTGAAGGGCACAAACCATTACATGCTGACTTGCAGAAACATCAGCTGCTCCCGCTTTATTTTCAGTATTAGCATCATTCACAACAGCTTCTGTCAAAGAGAGTGAGATGGGAGAAGAGAGAGAAAAATGAACCATTCCACTAAATTTGAAGTACAATCATAAGAGTACAACTAGAAAGCACTGTAAAAACTGAAACAACTGTAATACAGTGGTTAAGAAGTTAAACTGTATGTCCAAATCTTTAATATGCCATAGAATTCTGTACTATGCACCAAACAAGCACAATGGAATGTTTTACAGAACAAAGATGGGTTAAGTACACTCCCATATATCTTATTGGAAATCCACATTTAAGGTTTCTTTCCTACCACAAAAGTTGAGAAATCGTAATAGAACTACAATTTTTGGATAATTTCTCAAGATATTGGGGGGGACACCCTACTATGAAATATACCATATGTTTTCACTAAAAAAACTTACCTGTTGCTTCTTATTGTTTTCAGGTAACACAAACTAGACTATAGTAAATAAAACAGAAACTAGTTTGAAAATAAAAAAAAGAGAGATAGAGAGGGAACCAAAGCATCATATTCTTGTGACCTGGACCATAATTATAACATCACACACAACTTGCTAACAATAACAGTGTTCACTATTTATGCCTAATTAGAAAATGTATTGGCTTTACAGAAGAATAATCCAATCCTTATTTGTACTTTATGGAATCTCTTTCTTTCCTATATCAACTGCAACTTCTCAGTCATGCTGCTTACCAACCAAACATGTCAAAAGGGTGGGAACAGGGATTTTATATCCAATGAGGTTTTCAGAACACAAACATAGCCTTTGATCAATCCAAGAACAGAACTGAAAGGATTACAAGGATAGAGGCAAAGAAATGTCTAATTTCCCCATATTAAGAGGGTGCTTAATCTTTACCGAAGTTGTGAGAACTGTGCAG
The DNA here is from genome assembly GCA_020142125.1 of Phrynosoma platyrhinos. Classification (NCBI taxonomy): domain Eukaryota; kingdom Metazoa; phylum Chordata; class Lepidosauria; order Squamata; family Phrynosomatidae; genus Phrynosoma; species Phrynosoma platyrhinos. The sequence continues at coordinate 339,644,237 of CM034701.1, forward strand.
ATATTATTGGTTATGAAGCACCATACCGCTCTAATCGCACCCAATCTCTTCCCATTTCTGAAACTATGCAGGTTTAAGGCTGGTTAATATTTAGATAAGAGACCACCAAGAAATACCAGGAATCTCAAACCAAAACTAGTTAGGAATCCTGCCTGAAACACTGCAAAACAATTGGAGATAACAAAACTAGGCTAGATGGGCCAACGGATTCAATATAACGCAGCTTTCTATGCTCCTGTGATTGCAACTCGCATAAGCCCTGCCTGAAGGATGAGAAATACTGAGAGTTGTAATCCAACATCTGGAGAATTTAGAGTTCCTGTCCTTACTTATCAGAGTCCCCAGAGATAGGATTTGGCAGCTGAAATGTAGAACAGTTCCATTTTACTTCACATGTCACCACCACGGTGTGAGCACACATTGCCAACGTTATGTAGCAGATTTGTATTCATACCTACCCTTTATCCCATACATGTTTACTGATGTCAAACAATGTACTGACTTACAGAAAATATGGAAACATAATGACTGCATTATTGGAATTGTAGCAAAAATGATCATATTTGATAATAAATGCATCACTATTCACTTAAGTTCTGACTCTTACCTACTGCTTTCATCTGTTTACCAATAGCCTGGCAAATATCTTTGGCTGCAGCAATTTGTGCTTTCTCTCCCAATAAACTGCCTACAGTTGCTCTGAGGATAAAAGAGACACATCTTCGAGAGTACACAGCTTCTACATGAGTCTGAGTTGCACGAGGATGAGAAACCAGATCCAGTACATGAGACAAGAATGTAGCAAAATTACGCTCCAGCCACTGACCTCCTAGTGTTGTGACAAAGACAACATATGCCTGCAAATTCAAAATCCACAAATTACCACCATTTCTAAAATGGGATAAAAGAACAAAGGGGAACCATAAAGAGATGGTTGAAATGATACAAGCTGTATGACATTTCTAAGCCACACAATCTTAATTGAAGGATGATTTCATACTTTTATTTATTGCATATTGCAAACATATACAATGGGATGTGCATTCAGTGCAACCAGAAGCTAAAGGCATACATGTACAAGGGAATTTCCAGCTATCTCTGCACTTACACAGTCCACTGAAGCCTTTTAAAAAGCCTATCCTGACAAATGAAGTGTCGCTAATAATGGCTTGAGAAACTGAAAAAGGGACTTCTAGAAGATAGTGAATATTCCATAATTATTAAAAGGTAAACTAGGACTGTGCAGTGAGGTTTTTCTTAAAGTGCCACACAAGTAGTTTCATGAAGAATATTGAAAAATAATATTTATCATGAAGAGATAAAATACTACATAATCGTACAATGCTTAATTATAAAATGCCTATACAGTGGGCCCTTGGTATGCACTGGGGTTCCAGGACCCCCTGTGGATACCAAAATCAATGGGTGTTCAAGTTCCATTAAACACAAGTTCCATTAAATACAAAATCAACGGGTGTTCAAGTTCCATTAAATATATAAAATGGCAAAATCAAGGTTTAGTTTGTAGATGTATTTATTTATTTATTTAGAATATTTTTAAGCTGTGGATGCTTGAATCCATGGATAAAGAAATGGTTGATACAGAGGGCCAACTAAGATAAGGTATTTGTAATAAGATAGGAAGTTGCAAGACAACATTAATATCTAATCAGTGTGGTAAAAGCTCTCTAGGATTTCAGGCAGAGTTTTTCACGCTGTCTATTACCTTTTAGCACAGGGTAAGGCCTCTAGGAAATGGAACAGGAAAATTTATATATATACTACGAATATCCTGGACATTGCTCTAAAGCTCTTGCTCCAGTCTAGCTGCAGCTCTAAGAAGACAGATTCTTCTTAGTGTCTGATGTTACAGCATAGTTTGTGCGTCCTCCATTTGACTTATATTATTTATCTATATCTTTCTTCACCTTATTATGGTTAGGAACTGAAAGCTATTTCAGACTTGTCAAAAGTTTGGGCATACCCAATGGGATTTTGGATTTGTTTTCTTCAAACTGCTGATGCTCAAGCTGCCAGTGAAAATTCCCTCCATTTTCAAAGAGGTTTGTCACTGGGGCTACTGTATAAAGGACATATTCACAGGCCACTTGGCAAACGGAACTATCTGCACAATTATATGGATCTCAATTAAAAACAACTGAAGTGTAAAACAAATTCAGTTCTTCACCCCCTGCAGATGGGAAAAAACATGGACAGTCACACCCCATATTAATCAATGGGTGGGAATGTGAGTTCATCCATGTCAGTATGCTCATGTGCGTGCGTCACCACTGAATAATATGAGGTATGGTGATCTGTGGGCATTCAAATCCACAGATTGCTAGCCTGCTGGGGCCTACTGTATTTTAAAAGTATAAATGCACCTGAGTAACTCCAACTCGCACTTCTCTGTTGACAGATCCTCCAACTTTTAACATTTCACCACCACTTTTTAAGAATCCAGATCCTCCTCGCAGAAAGCCAGTGGCCATGAGTTCCAAGACTTCTTCCAGCGTAGCTCGCTTCACATTCTGCCGCATCACTTCAAGAGAAAAATAATAATGTAACAGAATATTTTTAAAGAGCATTTGTTTGTACTTGTATAGTATCTGACATTTTGAGAAGCACCATGCCTTTCTACAGTAATAAATGTATTTACACAATTGATTTATTGCTTACTGTCCCACCTTTCTCGCAGTATGGGACCCAAGGTAGCTTATAGCATAGATTAAAACAAAACATATGCTATATCCACCCAAAGTAATTTATATTATAAAGTTATAAACAATAAGCAATTCTATTAAAACACTGATTTAAAATAGTATGACACTGATTTTAAATAGTTTAAAACAGTTTATCTTTAAAATAGTTTCACTTTATGAAAAGAAAAGCACAGTATCCCCATTAAAAGACTTTTCTTCAACAACCAGTTAACAACCAAAGACTCAGCTTTTTCTTTTTTAAAGAAGTATTTTTATTGTCTGCCTGAAGAAAGAGACCAAATAAGGGTCCAACTTAAGCCTCCTGTGGGAGGGAATTCTAGAAATAACCAGTGTTTTTAATACAACTTCCAGAGTTCTGAGAAAAGTACAAACAATTGCAAGACTCATTCACAGATGGTTTCTGTCACAGTAGGTCAAGGTCTGTCACTGTAGATGAATGATTTAACCTTGGCAAGCTGCATAAATGTAGACAACAAAGCCTTTCCCAACTCTAGTCCACAGTTCAAAATTGCAAAAATATATTCAACTTATGTCAGCATACATTAATATGAAATAAAAGCACAGAATTATAATTACATATGCAATTCAGTATTTAGTACCTGCTGCTTGTTTTGGTATGAGCGCTGTAGCCATAACTGTCCCCAAAAGTTTGGATACTGCAACTCGTACACCATAATTTGAGTTTTCCAGAGCCTTGAAACAAAGAGTTGCTACATTTTCTAGTTCTGCTGTCCACATAAATACAGCTTCATTTTGTAGTTCCAGTAAGCACTAAAAAAATTAAAAAAAAAAACAAAACACCAAGGATTGTTAACACTGATAAATGCATATCTATACAACCCTGGAATAGTGCCAACACTATTAATTACTTCCATCATTTATCCTGCTTGGGTTGTGCATGGCGGCATAATCACTTCAGAACATTTGAAAAATGTAGAGTAAAAATTGTGTTTATACTTTCAGGAAAATTTGGGATTAATCAAATGTTATTGCTAAATTTAGACAAAAAGATGGGAACATTAATTCCTTTCCAAACACACTTCAACAATTTTTAGTTTTAAAGTGTGGCATTGTATGGGTTCCTGTCCAGCCACCTCTGACCCTACAATTTCAGATCTTTCTAGCTCTTTCACACACACAAAAAGGGGCTTCGGCCAAACTCTCTACTAAAATAATAGTTTCCGTATTTGAATAAATAAGTACGGTAAGCTTCACATTGTTACCTCAATAGTATTCTATCTTCAGCAAGAGAGACAACTGCTATTTCTTGTCATTTACAACCCAACTACGAAGGTTTATTATCCATTACAAGATTTGTATTGGAAGACCAGTTGACAAAGAAGCCAACTACCAGACCACACCAAACCTTTCAACAATGATCAGTGTCAAATCCAGCAGGCGCTGCAGTCACAAAGTTGTGAGTTCAATCCCAGGGGCTCCAAAGTTGACTCAGCCTTCCATCCTTTTGTAGGTCAGTAAAATGAGTACCCAGCTTGTTGGGGGCAACTGGCTGAGTTCATTATTAAGAACTATAGGAAATTAAATGCTATTGCTATTGCTATCCAGCAGTGGGCTTTGTAACAAGCAGAGCAGTGCTGATGCCAAGCACCAATACTACACAGTCTAAAATATTAAAACAACTAATAAAGACTTATAAAAACTGCAGAGAACTAAAACCAATGTTTCTATACTATGCAATAGAAAAGAAGTCCTACCTTAGCTACAGCACATCGTACAGCCATGGCTCTGTCTGTCAGGAGAGATCTAGCGTTCTTGTAAATATCACGATGGCAAGAAGCTGCTGCACCACCCAGCCCGCTTAAGACTTTTTGCAAACTCATTAATATTTCACTCCGCCCTTGTGACTATAAAAATCAGTGGGAACACAGAAGCAAAAGAAAAAAAAAAGAGAAATTATAAACAAATTGTTTTGCACTTTTACAGTTCAACTAATATTGGGGATTATAATGACATGGTATGCTTACTTCTTCAAAGCTTTAATCATAAGAATAAATTGGCATACTGAATGTTCTCAAACAACAGTATACTTCATTAATTATAAACTCTTAAGAGTTGGAAGGGACCACAAGGGCCATCTAGTCCAGCTCCCTGTTATGCATGATATACAATTACAGCACTCCTAAAAGTAGCCCATCTAACCTCTGTTTTAAACCCAGCCAATCTATACAACTTCTGAACAGCTGTTACAATAAAAAAGTTCTTTCTAATACTTAGGTGGAATCTCTTTTCTTGTAATTTAAACCCACTGATTCGTGCTCTAGTTCAGGGGTAGGCAACCTTTCCCCTTTAAGGGCCGAGGGACTTCAGCTCCCAGAATCCCAGGAGCTATTGCCCAACATGGGACTATTGGCCAACATGGCTGAGGCTTCTGGGAGCTGAAGTCCCCCAGCCCTTAAAGGGGAAAGGTTGCCTACCCCTGCTCTAGTTTCTGGAACAGAAGAAAACAACCCATTCACCTCCACCTTCTACATGACACCCATTCAGATATTTAAAGAAGGCTGTCATGTCATCCCTCTGTCTTCTCTTCTCCAAGCTAAACATACCCAGATCCCTAAGCTTTTCCTCATAAGACCTTTGATCATATTGGTAACTCTTCTCTGGACATGCTCCCGCTTGTGAATATCCTTCTTCAACTGTGGTGCCTAGAACTGAACACTGTATTGCAGGTGAAGTCTGACCAAAGCAGGATAAAATGGCAATACTGCTTCCCTTGATCTGGACATTATACTCCTGTTGATGCAGGAGAGAGAAAGCCCAGAACTGCACTGGCTTTTGTTGCCTGATGAATCACACTGTTGTTGGGGGCAATTACACATTGTAAACCGCTTAAGGCAGGGGTAGGCAACCTTTTTGAGCCGGGGACCGGTCCTCCAAAGTCCTCCCCTCCGCTGGGCCGAAGGGGGGGGAATGGCGGCGCGCGTGCTCATGCGTGTGCATGCACCCCCACCACCATGCGCGACCCGCCCGCGCGCGCTGCCGCCATTTTTGTTTCCAAAATGGCGGCCGCAATGTGTTTGCACATGCGTAGGAGTACTGTGCGTGCGCAAACACGTCGCGGCCGCCATTTTGGAAATCAAAATGGCGGTTGCGGCATGCGCGGCCGCACGGCAGTGGCAGGGGTCCGCCTGGGCCGGTAAGTGCGGGGGCCTGGGCCGGAACTGGCCCACAGGCCATAGGTTGCCGGCCCCTGGCTTAGGGAGTGCTTAAGAGCACTGATAAGCAGTATAGAAATGTACTTGCTGTTGCTATTGCACTGCTGACTGATGTTTAGCTTGTGATCTACTAAGATCTCTAAAACTTTCCACATGTACTGCTTTCAAGCAGGATGTCACCATCCTATACTTGTGCATTTCATTTTCCATGCCTAGATATTGTTGTTTGCCTTCAAGTCATTTCCAACTTATGGTGACCCTAATGTGAATCTGCCACAGGGTTTTCTTGGGAAGATTTATTCAGAAGAGGATCTGCCTTTACCTTCCTCTGAATCTGAGAGAGTATGTTTTGCTCAAGGCCACCCAGTAGGCTTCCATAGATAGAACACTGGCCTCCAGAGCAGTAATCCAGTGCTCAAACCACTACACCATACTGGTGTGGTATCTCTGTTGAAATTCATTTTGTTAATTTTGGCCCAGTTCTCCAATCTGTCAAGATACTTTTGAATCCTGTTGCTGTCCCCCAGGGATTTAACTATACCCCCTAATTTGGTGTCAGCTGCAAATTTGATATGCGTGTCTTTTATTCCATCATTTAAGCATTAAACAGAAACATAGAGAATGAGCCAAAAGTGGACAAAGTGCAGTTGAGAAGTTGTAATACATGCCCCAATGCCACTTTCATATGCCTTGAGCTCCTCTTGGACCCATTCATATTCTGGGGCTGTATTGTTTGTGGTAGATCAACAGAATGACCACAGATGATCTACAAGAATTCACTCTGCACATTGAAAATTGAAATAGTCAAAGAGTTTCCATATTCAAATATTAATCGGAAAGGAAAGAAGACTGCAATCAAAGAATCAGAATATGACTAGGATTGGGAAGGGTAGCTATGAAAGATCATAAAGTGTAAAGACTTTACACTTTGAACATTAAAGTAAGGGTAGTCCAAGCTATGATACCCATATACCATGTACGGATGTGAGAGCTGGACAGTGAAAAAAGCCAGTAGGAAAAAATAAACTCAGGCCTGAAACAGACAGGCAGTAAAGTGCAGTTTCTGGCCACTCTGGGGAGCAGGGGAGCGTGCAGCTGACATACGTCCCTAAAGTGGACAGAAGCCATGGGAAAAGGAGAGGAGAAAGTCCACTCTTTGCCAGTGTCCTGTCTGGGACTGGGCCATGAGGTCACCACCATCTCATACCAACTGAGGGGTGACTGAGGCTGGAGCAGCCTCAGGCTGCTCCAAGCTTCTGGTCTGCATGACCCTTCATTAGAGGTGTGCTGCTGGAGAAAAGTACTGAGAATACCATGGACAGCCAAGAAGATTAACAAATGGGTTCTATAAGTGATTAAGCTGGAACTCTTTCTGGAAGACAAGATGACTAAATTGAAGGAGTTAAACTTTGGCCACTTCAAGAGGAAAATAAATAATTAGAAAAGGCAATGATACCAGAAAAGGTGGAAAGCTGTAGAAAGAGTGGAAGTACACGTCAGATGCTTAGACTTTATCAGGGAAGATATGGCCTGGGCCTGGAGGTCTTGAGCAGAGAGGCTGAGGACAGGGGGACTTGGAGATGTCTCATTCACAGGGTTGCCATAAGTCAAAGTCGACTCAAGGGCAATTAACAACAACAGCATCAGCAAAGCCCTCAGAAGTGAAAATTGGCCCCTACACTCACCAAGATTGTCCATCCCTGGGAAAGCATAACGGCCAAGATCTACTTCCCACTGCAGACTCCCATGCAATCCAAAAACCTGTTCTAGAGGGCAGGAAAACCATTTACATCCCATTTCCAAGCCATACCACACCGAGCGGCTTGGGTGTTGCCCCTGATGTAACATTGTTGCAGGCCTTATGTATTAAACTATATTTGGCAAATACATCCTTTCCACCCACCCACCTACCGCCAAAACCCAACATCTAATAAATGTGTGGGTTAGGAAGAAGACTGCCAGTTGTTTTTAACAATTTCCAACTAGCTATGAAATTCGTGTCTATTAAAAATCCAACTTTGAAATACAAAAGAAGAATATAGGACAAGTAAAGATGACGAGTAAATAATGTTAACTCATATTATCATCTCTAAAGTGAAGAAATAATAAACAACTGCACAGGGAACAACAAGGAAGTGCTAGAACACAACTGTAACTTTTGTTTGCATCAACTAAGTTTCCTCATTTATCCAATTTAAACTAATAGCAGCAGATACAATTGCTCAATCTGAACTATATGGCAAAATAAATGAAAAAGAACAGATTAATCATAAACTATTTTGAAAGTCTTGATTAAGTCCTTAGCTGATGTTGTTAATCTGCTGTAAAATGGATAGTGTCTGTTAACTAAACATGGGGAAAAAGCGAACATGTAAAACATTCTTAAACATTACTTTCACTCACCTCAGCACTTTTCAAGGATTTTAATAGATTGTTAACCGTTTCTGGAAAAGAACTGCCCAGCATTCTCCCCATCTTTTCATAAAAGGCTCCAACACATGCCACTGCAGTGCTACAAAAAGGCAAAATAATCACTAGCATTGTCCACTGAGTAATATACAGGTAAATCAGAGTATTGGATTAAAGAATAAATATCTTCAGGCAAGGATGGGCAGATTTATGCAATGCACAAACTCTGGTGGAAATGCAGAGAATTCAAGCTTACATCTTGGCTACAGAGAAAAAATTAGAAATGAATAGGTATCAATTCAGAAGAATTAACAATAAGGTGATAAGTAAAACAGACATTTCAAAACAGTTTCATAACAGTTTTGAGACTCATGATTTACACCATCTTTCTCCTGCAGAATGACTCACATTACTCATATTTCAAAATAGTTATAATTTGTTAATCAAATAAAGTTTGGCATTCTTCAAGGATGCATGAAATAATTAAATAAAATGCATCTTTTTAAAAAAGATTATAAGCTCACTAACAAATCATGAAAGTGTGAGATTTAAAGCAAACAGAAAGATCTATTGACCTAAATTTCTTGAAAGACATTCCTGAGTGATTTTCACAAGAATAAAATTATGTCAAGCAACTCTTTAAGTCTTTCTTCTCTGAAGGTGCTTCTGAATAACTACATTCTCAATCCAACCCAATGACAGCATGGAACTTTCACAGAAAAGGTGCCCACAATGCTCCATGAAGCTTAATTGTTGCTGCCACCCTGCCCAGTGTAAGTACACAGGAACACTGCAAGCAGCAGTGCAGGGAACAGGCAGTTTACGTGCACATCTCATATTATGTAGCCCTCTCCCATGGGGCATACAAATTTGTAACTTGCGGATGGGGTCCAGGAAACGTAGTATCAGATAGAAATGTTACTGGTAAACAGGGAACTATTAATCCTCACTGTGCTGCCTTGTGCTTCCTGAACTCTGAGATTGGGTAGAATGAGGAAAATACAATTCTCAAAGCCTGTTGGACTAAATACAATAAAATTTTAGTCACTATTTTGACTTTTCTACTTCAGTATACACAGAATGGATACCAATGCTTTAATACTATATGCTTCAATCCTATGGATATTTCCTGGGGAGTCCCCTTAATTTCAATGAACTTTGTTCAAAATACAAATACTGGAATCATAGACTCATAGAATCATAGAATTGGAAGAGACCACAAGGGCCATCCAGTCCAATCCCCTACCATTTTACAGTGTGCAAATGTACTTCTTTAAATATTAATGCCCTTGTTTTCCTCTGCCCTCCTCCATCATACCACTAATAAATAAGTCTTGTAAAAAAACAGTAAGAAACAGATAACAAGGGGGCCATACAGACAGCCCCTATGAGGCGGCTCTGTGCCACCCCTGGGAGCACCAGATTGAGGCAGCGGCAACCACATGCCACAGCCCCAATCTAGCTTTTTGCTGCTCCAAGAAGAGCTGGCAAATGCCGCTCCTTTTTGAAGCAGCAAAAAGCCGCCCTTACTGCACGTGGCGTGATGGCAGGGTTGGGGCAGCTGGCGTGCTGTTGCCCCGCCCCAACTCTACCCCCTTTTGGCTAGTCTGTACAGGCCCAAAGTTGCTTCACAGTATCAGTCACTTATCAGTAGGTATCGCTAAAAAATTTTGAAATACAATATATATCATGAATCTCCAAGGAATATAGTTGGGAAACTACTCCTTCAATTATCTTTCTTCTTCAAAATTGATAACTGAACTATGATATTTTCTTACTCATAATAATAACCTATTACTTACAGTTTGGTTGGTAAGTAGGCAGAAGTATCATCTTTACTTTTGATAATGTCGTTGCACTTATCAAGAGTCTGGAATACAGTAAAGGTGTCTCCAATGCTGTACAGAGCAGCAAGATTTTTAGCAAGTAATTTCCGGGTAGGTGGCCCAGGAGAACTGCTGATAAGACCAGTTAACTGTTCAACAAGCTTTTTTTGTTTTTCTTTTACATCCGTCTGTTTAAAAAAAATAATCATATTTCTCAGTTCTGATAGCTACATCTCAAAATACAAATGTTTAGTTCTATCAGCTGACAGCTATTCACTGGAGGAAATTTGCACAATATTTTTGGTTTGTACAGGTTGAGTCTCTCTTATCCAAAATGCTTGGGGCCAGTAGTGTTTTGGATTTCAGAGTTGTTCAGATTTTAGCATATTTGCATATACATAATAAAGATGGGACCCAAGTGTAAATATGAAATTCACTTATATTTCATATACATTTTATACACATATCCAGAAGTAACTTAATAATTAATATTTTTAATAATGTTGTGCATGAAGCAAAGTTTATGTATTGTACATTGAACCATCCGAAAACAAAGGTCTCAGCCACCCATATGGACAATTTTGGTTTTGGAATATTTCGATTTCAGAATTCTGGATAAGAGAGACTCAACCAGTCATCTTACTTTACACAAAGATGTGCTGGCATCATGAGACATGATGGTTCATTGAGCAAAGTCAATATTGATCTTCTGCACTGCCCATTTACTTGAGATTTCCCCAAACCTAATGATACAATTTTACTTAGAAAGAAATTGCAACTCATGACTTAGCAAACTATTCACCTTAAATCAATGGTCTATAATATGAAAACAAAACAAAAAAAAGTTTCAAAATATCAGTTATTGAGCTGCACTGTGGGTTCACACTCCTCCCAGTGCAGAAGAGTCAAACTCAATAGGACTTACTTCTGAATAGAGATGGGTATCCCAGCCTGCTTATATTACTAAAGAACAAAAATAAAAATAAAAGCAAAAAGGAAAATATACCTTGTTAGCAGCTACAAGGACTTTGTCAAGAAACCTCAGCCATTCAAAAATGAAAACTGGTCGCTTTGCTTCTGTGATCTGAGCCAAAGCCTCTTCATTTAATAATAAACTGTGAGCCAGCTCCATGGCTGACTAAATTTAGGTTTTTTTACAGATGCACTTATTTCCTATTATAAAAACAGAAAGAACATATCATAGAACAACAGATGTTATTATTTACTCTTAGTCCTAGTGGCAGTTTACAAAAAACTCATCATTTATCTAATGACATTTACACGATATCTCAGCTGGGCAAACAACATGAAGCAATTGCACTGGTATATAAGTATTTAGGACTATCTATCCACATGTTACAAAGGTCAGGTTTGACAAGTCCTAAACAACCTACTATTTACAATGGAAATGGGGATGGGTGGGATGGAGCAGGGATCAAAGGGGAAGGAATGGAAGCAAGGACAAACAGGGGAAAATGTGTGATTCTTTTGTTGTACTAAATGCACCTTAGCTTAATTACAAAAGTTTGTTCCAAAGATTTTCCAGAAAAGTGATTGTACAAGACAAAAGGAACAAGGGAAAGGGAAAATAATTTATGGGGAAGGGAGAATTTTGGATGGCTGGTGGTAATAAGAATGGACAAAATTAAATCAAAGATACCACAGCATGAACCAATTTTTTTTTTACTGAATGAAAAGGTCATGCTGGAATTTCATTAAGAGATAAAAACTGAATATGGAGATAAAAGATTGAATATGAAGTTGTGGGGAGGAGAGACAGGCAGAAATAAAGAAAAAGCTGTTTGGTTTTAAATTAATTTACAGAACATTTTTCATTTGTTTTTTAAAAACTTTTATCTATTGATTGTTTTAAATATATTTACATATCATGAATCATCTTGGGATGCCCTGACAGGCTGAGACAATATATAAATGCTTTAAATATGAATAAATGAGTAGGTATCAATGCTGTCAATGGAAAAGGACAGTGAACAAAGAGAAGAGGGCTAGGCAGAAATGATGAGATGTTTGATCTTGGACATATTGAACCTGGGATAGACAATGAAACATCCAAGGAGGAATATCAGAGATATAAGTTTGGATGAAGGGAGAAAGTTCTGGGATAGAAAAGTGCAGCCAGGTGTCATCACCATTTTAAAACTAAAAGCTATGGAATGTGATGAGAGTTATCCAAGGATGAAGTATCTTGACAGCAAAGTCTGGAGCCCAGTAAGATTCTAATTAAGAAACACTTTAAAAACAGAGGAAAAGTTTCCTTTGTGGAAAAAGTCTGGAAGACAACTAGCTAAGGGGAGAACACTAACACTTAGGTTAACTGTATCAAAGGCTGTAGAAAGGGCAAGAAGGCTGAGGATTGGACAGAGACCATGGGAGTTGACAATGAAGTCACTGGTAATTGCCATGGAAGGATGCTCCGTGTAGGAGGTAAAAGCCAGATTAGAGGCATTCAAAGGTGAGTTCAAAAAGAGAGATTTGAGACAATGGGAGTAAACTATCCTTCAGGAGTCTGGAGAAGGGAAACGGTATGGTAATTAGATATAAAACATACATCAAGTACAGTTTTTTTGAGAATGGGAGAAATATGGTGTATTTGAATGCTCAACTGCAGGAAAGGCTAACAATGTGATGGAGAGGTGAGATAATAGCTTGGGAGATAGCATCTAGGTGGGAATAAATTCATGATGTCACATGGGAGATGTGAGGGTAACTGGGTCAAATGTGATGGGTAAAAGAAAGGGGTTGAGGCTGAACATATTGTTTCTTTCTCTGCCAAGTTGCATGTCAGCTTGCAACAATAACTGGGGAACATCTGTTTTACAGTGCATTTATATTTTCTATCTCTTACATAGCCCACCAGCATCTCCTAAAAAGTGGAGAAAACACAATATATGATGCCTGAAGAATTTCTCTCTGAAATTCTGGAGCAGTCATTAACACGGAGGAATGCAACCTTTGCAAAGGCCAGCAAATTCATGGCTCCTTTTAGATTCTTCACCATACTGTTGGTGTTTGAATAGAACTACTGGTGGTGATAACACTCTATTCTGATAAGCATATACTGGAAGAGAAGTTTTTAAAATACATATTTTAGTAGAAATATATATAGCCCTAAATTCATAAGAACAGATCAGATGGGGAATATTAAACACACAACTCAATCATTGATGGCAGCAATTAATAGATATCACAAGAAATCAGTCAGACATCAGTCATATAAAATAAAAACCCAACATGATTGTGTTTATAACTGTGAGCTTATGACAGCCTTCATAGGGACCCATACCATGCTAAAATAATATATTCTTGTATATTAGCATTTATGTGTGTAATAAAAAATGGTTTCATAGGAGGTATCCTGACTTTGAGCTTTTGGGCTAAACAACTTAATTTGTTGTGTCAGTTTTTCCATTAATACAAATACAGTCTGTTTGGCCATTTTTAAAGTAAATGTTTAAAATTCTTTTCCAAGTCATAGTTTTATTCTGATTTCTTGATTGCAGTCTCCATATTGGTTAATCACTGTGCCAAGGTATAGAATTTTTTTTTACTATTTCAGTGTTGTCACTATCTACTTATATATAAATCACATGTGGTTATGATTTTTGGTTTCTTAATGTTCAGGGGTAAAGCTGGCTTTGCACTTTTTTCCTTGACTTTCTTCAGTAATCATTCTGGATATTTTGTTGTTGTTCTGTGCTGTCAAGTTGCTTCCAACTTATGGTGCCTCTAAGGTGAACCTATCATGGGGTTTTCTTGGCAAGTTTCTTCAGATGGTGTTTGCCACTGACATCCTTTGAGGCTGAGAGAGTGTAACTTATCCAAGGTCACTCAGTGGGCTTACATGGCTGGGCTGGGATTTGAACCCTGGTCTCCAAAGTCCAATGCTCAAACCAGTACACCACACCAGCTTGAAAGCAGTTAATAACTTATTAACAACTGCCTTCTACCTTACCAAATATTATTGTCTTTTCTAATAAGTCATGCCTTCTCGTGATACACCCAAATTATGACAGTCTCAGTTTAGACATCTTGGCTTCCAGGGAGAGTCCAGGCTTGATTTCTTCAGGGACCCATTTATTTTGTCTTTTAACCAAGTCTACCAACCTTAACAGCTTTCTGTGTTGCATCCTACGGTCCTGCTACTTCAGTGATAATAAGACTGCCAGGGGAAGAAAAGAAAAAAAGACGCCGCTGCCTTTTCCCTCTCCCTCCACTCCTGACTTACTCTCTGACAGGGTGGACAGACTTGGTCCTCCTTTTCGAAGACATGTCCTCCATTTCAGCCTTCTGTCCAAGAGGAATTCCAAAATGTCCTCCACTTGGAGCATGATTAGGAAGCATGGGTTTACATTTATGTGAATGTTCTCAGCTTTTATTTGTCCTCTGTTTTCCTTGAATGTCCTACATTTAGTGCTGCCTTGTCTTCTTTTGCGGTCACCCTGTTTCCTGGACAGGTTTGAATGAGAATGAGGGAAATTAAAACAGGACCAGGAGGATATGTGTGGGAAGAATTGTGGATGGCTGTTGACAACCTTCCCTGACATTATACTCCTCAGTCTCCTCACACTCCCTCAGGTGGGCTGATCATGTCCTCCTTTTCCAAGACATGTTTTCTGTTTTCACTTTCTGTCCAGAAGGGATTCCAAAATGTCCTCCATTCTGAGTATTGCTAAGAAGCATGAGTTTACATTTATATTCAGGGCAACCAGACATGGTCCACCTTTCCAGAACATGTCCTCTATTTCAGCCTTCTCTCCAAGATGAATTCCAAAATGTCCTCTATTTGGAGTAGGACCAAGAAGCATGGATTTAATATTTCTAGGACTTTTTGGCCAAATGGTAATGTCTTCCTCGAATGTCCTCCATTTGCCTTGTCCTCCTTTGTGGTTAGAGGACATCTGGTCACCCCAGTGCCCCGAAGCTGGAAGCATCAAACCTACATTTCATGCCCTCCATTTCAACTTCCTTTCCAGGAGAGATTCCAAAAAGTCCTTCATTTAGAGCATGGCTAAGTATCATGGGTTTACATTTATGTGGATGTTCTCAGCTTTTATTTAGATATGTCCTCTATTTTCCTTGAATGTCCTACATCCAGGCTGACCAGACTTGGTCCTCCTTTTCCAGGACACGTCCCCTATTTCAACCTCCTATCCAGGAGGGATTCCAAAAGGTCCTTCTTTTTGAGCAGGACCAAGAAGCATGGGTTTATATTTACGTGTTTATGTTTATATTCATGTGTGTTTATATTTATATTTATGTGAGTGTTTCCCACTTTTATTTTCCTTGAATGTCCAACACTTTGAGGCAGGAGGATTTTTAATAATTGATGTTTTATATGCCTAAATTAGAGATGTGTAGAAAATAGAGGTTAAGCAAGTGTCAAGCAGTCATGCAAGGAGGATTCTGGGAAGTGGGGCCTCTAAGAAAGATGTTGGAAGGTTTAAACTCAAGGAATGTGCAGAGATGAGCCGAAATGTTTATGGTACAAGATGACCCTGATGCTTTTAGCAGAGGTGCCTGGTGGGTATCACAGCCATAATAAATCAGACCAAGACACTGGGTTAGAGGCTTCCTGGTACAGATAAGAGGTTTCTGGAATGCTGTGGGCATGGCAATATGGTATCTTAAGTAGATTGTAATATATGCATAGATCTTTACTCTTATTGCTCAGGAGTCTATATGTTTTAGAGTTTAAAGTGACCAATAAGATATAAGGGATGAGTTTCTTTGTCTGTTGGTGTATAAAACCACCAACCATTTTCTTTTTTCTTCTGCCCAATGATCTGAATGCTAATTCCGTTGGGACATGCTGGCAATAAATCTGTGGGCCTTTGCAGACTGCCAGAAATAGTGCAAATTGAGTCCACTTTTAGGGTTAGGGTTAGTGCTAGGGAATCAGGGGAATTGTTTTTGTTTTTTGAGACATTGAGCCTTCTCTGTCAGAGAGCTCTGGTGCCACAATAAAATACAGTTCCCATGATTCCCTAACCCTAACCCTAAAAGTGGACTCAATTTGCATTATTTCTGGCAGTCTGCAACCCCCCTGTGTTTTTAAACTATTTTGAGGTCCCCTGTTCTGCTTCAATTCTGCCTAAGAACCCTGGATGCTGAGTGTTAATTTGCTACAGTTTGTTTTTCCACTACACTTCAACTTTAACATGAATCCAAGAGGGATTCCAAAAAAGTCCTCCATTTTGAGCAGGACCAAGAAGCATGGGTTTATATTTATATGTTTATGTTTATGTGTTTATATTTATATGTGTTCACATCTATGTGTGAATATTTACATTTATATTTACGTGAGTGTTTTCCACTTTTATTTTCCTTGAATGTCCTACATTTCAACCTCCTATCCAGGAGGGATTCCAAAAAAGTCCTCCAATTTGAGCAGGACCAAGAAGCATGGGCTTATATTTATATTTATGTGTTTATGTTTATGTGTTTATATTTATATGTGTTAATATTTATGTATGAATGTTTACATTTATATTTATGTGAGTGTTTTCCGCTTTTATTTCCCTTGAACGTCCTACATTCAGGCTCCTGTCCAGGAGGGATTCCAAAAAAGTCCTCCATTTTGAGCAGGACCAAGAAGCATGGGCTTATATTTATATTTATGTGTTTATGTTTATATTTATATGTGTTAATATTTATGTATGAATGTTTACATTTATATTTATGTGAGTGTTTCCGCTTTTATTTTCCTTGAACGTCCTACATTTCAACCTCCTGTCCAGGAGGAATTCCAAAAAAGTCCTCCATTTTGAGCAGGACCAAGAAGCATGGGTTTAACATTGCTAGGAATGTTTTTTATCGTTCACCAAATGGTCAGTCCCCCCCCTTTTTGTCTTGCGTATCCTCCATTAGGCGGTGCCTTGTCCCTTCCTCCTTTGAGGTGAGGATACCTGCCTGGTCGCCCCTGTGCCTTGAAGCTGGAAGCATCCCTCCGCGAAGGCCCCCGCTCCGCCCTAACTTGGCCCTGCTCCCCACCCGTAGCAGCCTCTCTCTCTCTCTCTCTCTCTCTCTCTCTCTCACCTGGGCGCTCCCTCACAGACCCACCTTCCCGGACAGTTCTCGCCCTCGCAGGCAGCCGCGGCGCTGGACCGAAGGGTACCGGACCCCTCCGTCGCCATCGCTGTTGACGAGGACGGCAACCACCGACCTTCCTCTCCCTCAGAGCCAGCTGAGGAAGCACCGGCTGAGGCGCAGGCGCACTGTCCACTCCGGAAGCGGGGGCGCGAGAGTGGACGCGCATGCGCACCTGGCTGGGAACTGGAAGATGGTGGTTCTGCGAGGAGAGGAGAGGAAAGGTCTGTTGGTTGGGAACTAAGGGCCTTTGTAGACTGTCAGAAATAGTGCACATTAAATTGAGGCACTGCCCTGGCTCAGTGCTAGGGAATCATGGGAACTGTAGTTTATTGTGGCACCAGAGCTCTCTGACAGAGAAGGCTCAATGTCTCAGAAAAAAATACAATTCTCATGATTCCCTAGCACTGAGCCAGGGCAGTGCCTCAATTTAATGTGCACTATTTCTGGCAGTCTGCTTAGGCCCTAGGAGTCGAGAAATAATCCAGTTTGACACCGCTTTAACAGCCAGGATTCCCTGCTCTGGAATTCTGGGAAGGGTCGTTTGTTGTGGCACTAGAGCAGGGGTAGGCAACCTTTCCCCTTTAAGGGCCGAGGGACTTCAGCTCCCAGAAGCCTCAGCCATGTTGGCCAATAGTCCCATGTTGGCCAATAGCGCCTGGGATTCTGGGAGCTGAAGTCCCTCGGCCCTTAAAGGGGAAAGGTTGCCTACCCCTGCACTAGAGCTTCGCAAACGACCCTTCCCAGAATTCCAGAGCATGGAGCCCTGGCAGTTAAAGCAGTGTCAACCCGGGTTATTCCTCCAGTGTGAATGCAGCCTGAGAGGTACCCCGGGGGAGGCCTGGCTTAAGGCGCTGCAGAGGAAGGGAGACCCTGATATCTTTGGGAAAGAAGATTCTGGAGGAGGCTGGCCTTTGACCTTTCAGGCCCATCACCAACCAGCCCCAGGATCTCGGCTCCTGTCAAAAGTTGGGGCTCCCTAAACCTAGGTTGCATCCGCACTGCAGAAATAATCCGGTTTGGCATTGCTTCAACTGCCATGGCTCAGTGCTATGGAATTCTGGGGGCTGTAAACATTTAGCCTTCTCTGTCAGTGAGATCTGGCGCCTTAACCAACTTCAATTCCCAGAATTCCATAGCAGGGACTCGTGGCAGTTAAAGTGATGTTAAACCAGATTATTTCTGCTATGTGGAAGAGACAGCAGTCTAGTCAACACTTGCGTAACAAAGCAGAATAAAAGACAGCCTTCTAGCACTTAAAAGAGTAACAGATTTATTATGAGATATATTTTCATGGACTACTGGAGTCTCCCAGATGCATTAAATATTAGCCTTTGTTGCAGGAAAACATGCAGGTGTATAAACTCTGATCCAAAAACCTTTGTGCCATATAAAATCGAAGGACTCTTTCCCCTCCCTCCTACACAAAACAGAGGCTTGGGAATGATGTGGAGCAGAAATTGCTAGGAGAGGGATTCAGAGGATCAGGCAGTCCTCAAACCAAAGATGTGTTTTTAACAGGGTGCTGTAAGAAACAGTTAAAAGTTCTGTGGATTTTTAAAAATGAGACATTCAGAGGAACCCTTTGTTTTAATGCATTCTAAAAACTAATGAAATATCATTTGTAGGCAAAACAGTTGGAGCTGAATATTGATACAAAGCATGGATGATCAAGAAGAAGACTATATGTCTGATTCCTTTATTAATATCAAGTAAGTAGGTTACTTTTCTAAATGTATGTGCTCATTGTTGCCGGGTAAATACACTGTTTTTTGTCAAAATGGCTTTCTGCATTTCAGATTCTCAATAAATTTTGGATGTTGGAGAAAGCTCTGATAAAATGTCTTGTTAATATATCATACTTCAAACTGGTATATGCCTAGAACAACTCCAAGGAAAACAATTAACAGGACTGCTATGCTGTTATTCCTCAAATACATCTCACAAATCTATGTACCTATTATATCTTGGAGCCATTAGCATATCTCTGTATGACCTAACTCTTGATTTGTCCACTTCCTATACTTTCCCTCCTGTCCCTTCCTGTCTATGTGTTTGAACTTTTTCATCCCAGTTCATCTGTTTGAAGGCTTTTCAATTTCTTGTGTAATTTCATTTTCTGCATAGAGAACATTTTCTAAATAGTTTAGGTTTCACATTGCTGTCACTTAAGTAGCTAAATTATCCTTCAGAAGCAAAGGAAGGAGGCAAAGGAAAAACAGTTGCCAACCTACACAGTGGGGACCTTTAGAGAATCATCCAAGTCTTTGTAAACCATCATGTATGTGGCTGTGGGAAAGCATTGTGCCCTTTCTTGTTGTTCCTCCTCCTGTTGCACACTGGTTTCAGTGTTGCATTAAGCAATGACCGTTGTTATGCTTCACACTCAGAGAATGAACTGAAATGAACATACCACCCTGTCTTACCTGCTTTTGCAAGCTAAGTAGGGTCAGGCCTGGTAGTACTTGAATGAAAGACACCCCCCCCCCGAGAATATCAGGCATTTATAGATAGGGCTCGGAAATAATTGTCTCTGAAACCTTGAAAGCTATTGCCAGTCAGATCTGATGTACTGATCTAGATGGACCAATGTTCTAAATCTGTACAAGGCAGCTTTCTGTTTCCCCCTATTTGCAGCTAATAGGGAGCAGGTGCCAGGAGCAAATAAACAAAAAGATAATTTTTTTGTGAGTTTTTTCGGGCTGTGTGGCCATGTTCTGAAAGAGTTTCTTTCTGACGTTTCGCCAGCATCTGTGGCTAGCATCTTCAGAGAAAACTGAAATGGAAAAGCCTGGTTGTATATATACTGTGAGGCTTTTCCATTTCAGTTTTCTCTGAAGATGCTAGCCACAGATGCTGGCGAAACGTCAGAAAGAAACTCGTTCAGAACATGGCCACACAGCCCGAAAAAACCCACAAAAAAAACTATGGATGCCGGCCATGAAAGCCTACGAAAACAAAAAGATAGTTGATGAAGTCCTAGACGATCATCCAAGTGTGTCCATATTATTACCTTTTTTATGTAAGTAATTCATATCCTCTTTGAAGGACTCAATACTTGCTCACAAGTTGTTTCCAGCTTATGGTGACTGTAAGGCAAACCAATCACAAGGTTTTCTTAACAAGACTGGTTCACGGGGGGGTATTGCCCCACCTTCCTCTGAGGCTGAGAAAGTGTGACTTGCCCAAGGTCACCCAGTAGGTTTTCATGGCCAAGCCCTGGTCTCCAGCATTGTAGTTGTAGTCCAACACTCAAACCACTACACCACTCTGGCTCTAACACTCACAAAATAGACATATCAAAACCAAGGCTGTCAACAATGTACCAAAAGTAATCTAATAATTGTATTAATAACTGCATAAAAGCACACTTCAGACAGGAGTTTGTACTTTATACTATTTATAATTTGTTGCTGCTTTGCTTTTGCTCAGCCAGGATGTCAGGCCAGGAATGCCATTGCCAAGGCGTGTGAAAGAAACATTTAAGAAAGAAGAGAAGCAAAAAGAAGCCAATGAGAAAAGTAGGCAGAAAAGTATAAAAGAACAGGAAAAAGAACAACGTGAGACTGTGTTAAATATTGCATTGGGCAATGAAAATAAAGGCTTTGCTATGCTTCAGAAGATGGGCTACAAAACTGGACAGCCTCTTGGCAAGAGCGGTGAGTGTGTCAACATGTAGTTCTCAAGATGTGCATGCAATATGGTATCAGCATCTGGTGTTCCGTCACTTTAAAGTGGGAAATGTGTCATTCCCCAGATACTGCTGTACTGTAGCTCTCATCAGCCCTAGCCCACATAAGTGATGGGGAATCATGGGAGTTTCAGTCCAACAAGGAGGGCCACAGGCTACCTACCTTGACACAGTAGGTCCATGTGCAACTTGTGTTTGTATAAAATCCACTTTCTGAAAATGATAAAGCTGCCAGAAAACTTTACAGACTGCCAGAAATAGTGCAAATTGAGACCACTTTAACAGTCCTGGCTCAGTGCTAAGGAATCATGGGAACTGTAGTTTATTGTGGCAGCAGAGCTCTCTGGCAGAGAAGGCTCAATGTCCCAGAAAAAAATGCAATTCCCATGATTCCCTAGCACTGAGCCAGGACAGTTAAAGTGGCCTCAATTTGCACTATTTCTGGCAGTCTGAAGGCCATGAGAAAGCTAGAGTCAACCTTAGTGACGGGACTGATCAGGAGTTGCTTCAGCTGCTAGAGCTGTGGAGGAGGAATAGATTTGTCTAGTGAGCCAGTTTTGTATGCCATGAAACAACTGTTGCTCTCTCAGTACCTAGAAATGTTTGCTGCAGTCACTTGATGTGGAGGAAAAACAATCCATTCCTGTTTTAGCATGATGTCAAGGAAAAATTATTTTTTCAAATTGAAAAAGGACTAGAACCCAATATAATATATATCATAGTAGCATAAGTTCTTGAAAGGAATCCATTCTTGAATCCGATTGTGGGAGAAAGATGGGATATAAATCCTTGAAATAAATAAAATAAGTAAGAGCTGACAAAGACAGCATTGTTGAAGAAACATAAGGTTTTTAAGTGTCTGATCAAGTTTCAGAGAAGGCAAGCCATTAGATCCGTTATCTACTTAGTGAATGTCCTTTTAGTGATCTAGAGAGAAAAAGTGTTGTTTTTGGAGATGTATGTTAAAGGTGAGAGCGAACCATGCAAGTACCTGGATCATGTGATGGGTACTTTTTAACATCAACTGTGAATGCTTTCATTTTCTGCAGGAAAAGGGATTGTTGAGCCCATCCCTCTCAATATTACCACAGGTTTGTGACAAATCTACAAATCTCTTTAATATTTTTAGTTCAAACATGATTTATCTCAGTTTGTTAAAGCAGTGCTTTGAATTTTGGAACAGGTAGGAGTGGGCTTGGCCATGAAGAAGTAAAAAAACGGAAAGCTGCTGAAAACCTAGAAAGTTACAGAAGAAAAATACATTTGAAAAAACAAGCAGAACAGCAGACAGCTGACCTCTTCAAGTAATGTTCAAGACAAAGTGTTTTCTTACAGTTCGACATATACTGTAACCTGCAAATAACACTTGTATATTTAGGAGAAGGGTAACAGTGCAGTAGGTGACAGTGCAGCCCACACTTTACATGCAGAGAGTCCCAGATTTAATTCCTGGAATCTCCAGTTAAGCTGGGTTCTTTGAACATCTGACTTGATATGGAAAAAGCTTCTTATGAATGTGTCATGGGGTAGATTAACTCATAAAGCAAAGGTAGGCCACTCAAAGTTCTCCAAATATTTTAGAGTACAATTCCTATCAGCCCCGGCCAGCACAGCTATTGATACTATTTTCTGGTGACAGGTTGTCTGTCTCTTCTGTAGAGTTGTATTTTCTAACTAATCCAACAAGGAAAAATCATGCATAAACTCAAAGCATACTTACAGATTAGAGTTATGGATGCAAATAATGCTGACTTGCATGGTTGCGGGGGGGGGGGGGGGGGGGGGGGGGGGGGGGGAACGACTTATTTTTCTAATTTCCTTAAGAGAAGCACAGCTAAATATGTTTTGAGAATGTTATGCATGGATCTTCTGCCCCAACAATATTAACTTCAATGCTTTCATGCATGGAGAGGGACTGTAAATATAAATTAGAATCCTAGCCTTCCCTTTCAGGCTCACTCTGGATGTTTTTACAGTTGCTGAACTCATTGAATCCCACTGTACCCAAGCATAACATTTTAGAGGGAAAACTTTAAAGCCCTTGTGGACAAAGCAGTATATCTCAGTGGTCTCAATCATGGAAAGTGTCTTATTTTTAAACTGATTTTGAAAAGTGATACTCTTCTGTTATGTTTATTAATTTTTTTTAATTAAAAGAATGAGACTGAAGACAAAACAAGAGCAACTGCAAGTACGGCGGGACCTTGAGAAGAGTCAGAAAGCCTGTCAACAATTAGATATGCAAAAGGTAAGTTTACATTTATAAACTATTTTCAATAGGGAAGTAAATATTACCTTAAAAATTGCTCATCCTTGACAAATTTCAGCCTTTCAACACTGCAAAGAGTTTGCTAAGGAAACCTATACTTCTTCAAAAGTTCCTGCCACAGGTAAAGAAATTAGAATGAACTGGGTTTTTTTCTGGAAATATCCCATAATCTTTACAAACTAAAGGGAAGACTGCACCAAGTTTACAAATCATGTGTGAAGGCCTTTGACATTTTAGACAGATTCATTGCTTGTGCTTCATTATATTCATTCATATTGCAGTACCATACAAAGAGTATGGAGGAAAAAAAATCAAGTGCTGAATGATAATGCATATTAAGGATTTGCAAAATCTGATATTTTGGACTGTTGTGCTGAGAGAAACTGCAGTTTTTAATCAAATTTAAAATAATCCTCACTTTCCTTATCATTAAAAATAAACTACAGTTGGCCCTCCACTTTTGTGGGGGTTAGGGGCGCAAGACCCCCATGAAAGTGGAACAACTGCTGATAAGTGGGGGGAGATGGGAAGAGCCTTTGCACGCACTTCTTCCCCCCACCCCCCGCTATAGCCGGCTTCCCTCAGCTGGCTAAAGCATGGGGGAAAGCTGGGGGGGGCGTGCACGCACTCTTCCCGGCTGCTCCCTCCTGGGCTTTTTTCCCCTGAGGGGAGAAGCCCAGGAGGGAGGAAGAGGAAGAGGGCGCATGGGCACGGTGACAATCTTGTGAATAATCAAAGCCATGAAACTCAAGAGCTGACTGTACTTGCCTTGCTTGCTGTAAAGAATAAGGAGAATTGTTTTTTACACCCCTCTTTTTAATGTTTTTGTGTATTTGATGTCCTAGGATTCAATATAGGTATCTTGCCTTTCAGTCTTGTACTGCAGTCTTGGAAGTAAGGGGCTGAACAGACAGCCCCTAAGGGGTGCTGTCCTGCCGCCCCTTTCCATGCCAGATCAGGGCCGCAGCAATCGAATGCCTCAGCCCCGATCCGGTGCTTTGCTGTTCTAAAAAAAGCTGGCAAGTGCCGCTCCTTTTTAGAGTGGCAAAAAGCTGCCCTTGCCACGGCGACAGCTTTTTGGCACTCCTTTGGTGCAGCATGTGTGAACGCTGCGCCAAGGGAGCAACCTAACGCCGCATGCCGCCTGGTTGGGTGGCCAGCATGACAGCGGAGTGAGGCAGCCAGCGTGAGTTCACCACACCTCCACTCCACCCCCAGGCTGACCCTTTTAGCTGGTCTGTACAGCCCCTACGTCTGCAAAAGCTACTAGACTTCAACCAAATATATTTAGTGTATCTCAGTGATTTCCAAAATGGGTGGAAGCGACCCCCTGAGGGAGCTGAGGGGAAAACAGGCAGCAGAGAATTGTGGGGATGAGAGTGGCATGAAACCTGTTTTGTGCACCATTCTGGGGCAGGACAGAGGGAGGCCGAATGGAGAGCGGCTCAGGGAACAAGTTGTCAGTCTGTCCAGGCTGTGAGGCGAGAGACCCAGCATGACTTCTCCGGCTTTGCCTCATCCTGGAGCAGAGCAAACAGACCCTGTCCTTCCCCTTTCCCCGCTCCCTCCCCTCTCTGGGTGACAAAATACCTGCTATGCCACCTTTTTGCAGAAGCTGCTTGGCTTCTCCCTGCAGGGAGCCCAAGGAGGAAAGCCTCTTCCAGTAAGAAAGACACGGGCTGGTTCTGAGGCAAAAGGGAATGGGGGGGGGCAAGTGCATGCAAGCTCTCCTTCTTTT
>CM034701.1:339672286-339696730 GCA_020142125.1 Phrynosoma platyrhinos
CAGGGAAGGCTTTTTCAGGAGCGGCTTAACCGCTGCTTCCTTTAAACAAGATGGAACAAAGCCTTCCCTAAGGGACGCATTGATAATGTCCCTAAGGAACACCCTCAATGCGCCACCCCCTGGATGGCTAGCCATGATGGACAAGGATCGAGGGGGCAAGTTGTTTTCCTCACTCTACCAAGGAGCTTGTCCACGTCATCAGTACTCACAGGTTGAAGCTGATCCAGTAAAAATTCATCAATGGAGTTGCTGGACACCTCGTCTGTAAATTTTGTCATAACATAGGCATCTAAGTCAGCTCTTATCCAAGAGATTTTATCTGCAAAGTAGTTGTTAAACGTGTCACAGCAGGCAGTTGTCGGGTTGAGTAAAGGGTTCTGCGCAGGTGCAACCTGCGTCAGCTCCCCCACCAGCCTAAACAGTTCTGCTGGACGGGACTCTGTAGACGCAATACGTGCAGAGGAGAAAGACTTCTGCGCTGCATGCATTGCCTCTCAATAGGAATCAAGAAAATTCCTAGACGAGTCTTATCGGATTAAGAGTCGAGTCTTCCACCAGGTATGCTCTAGTCATCCCCTTTTTGTGTGGCCTTTTTAACCTTCTGTCCAATGTGTGCTTGGATTTCTTGTGTTAAAGTGGCCTCATATACCTGTTTGTGGTTGCTTTCTGAAACAGGTACCCCTCCACCACCAGCTGTGGCCCCATATCAGAGCTATTCTGGCTGGGGAATTCTGGAGTTGTAGTACAAAATGTAACTTTTCCAAGCATTAGACTAGCATCCAGCTTGGTGGCTCGTTTTTGGCGGTAATTTCCTTGGTTCCATTTCCTTTCTGTTCCTTCTATTCAGCTTATTTCAAGGTTTCATTCTATCCTTTTTCTTTACTAAGGAGGATTTATGAGTGGTGGATCTGATTAAGATATTGTGTGGTGTTTATTTTGATTTCTGTTACAACAACACTTAATAACTACTCTAGCATATAGAGAATCATAGAATTGGAAGAGACCACAAGGGCCATCCAGTCCAACCCCCTGCCATGCAGGAACTCAAAATGAAAGCATCCCTGACAGATGGCCATTCAGCCTCTGTTTGAAGACCTCCAAAGGAGACTCCACCACACTACGAAGGAATGTATTCCACTATTGAACAGCTCTCACTGTCAAGAAGTTCCTCCGAATGTTGAGGTGGAATCCCTTTTCCTGCAGCTTGCATCCATTCTTCCAGGTTTTGTACTCTGGAGCAGCAGAAAACAAGCTAGCGCCCTCCTCAATATGGCATATCTTCAAATATTTGAACACGGCTATCATATCCCCTCTTATCTCATCTCCAGCCTCATAGGGCATGGTTTCCAGACTCTTCACCATTTTAATCACCCTCTCTAGACACGCTCCAGTTTTTCTTTATCCCAATTCTCCAATCCTTGTCCTTCTTTATTTAATATTCATTTATTATTTATTATTACTATTGCTTGTTTATTATTGCTATTTTTTACAACATCCTTGTAGTCTTTTATTTTCAGGGGAGTCAGGAAACTCAGAAGTCTTTTCAGTCTCAGCTGTCTTTACTTTCTATCTCTATCGTCAATTACCTCACTCCAGCTTCCGTTTCAGTTTTACTTTGTGCCTTAATTTTTGCCTTAATCCTTGCCTTGCTCAAAGTGCCTTGGAATGTCAGGCATCTCCCCGCTCAGGATCCACCAGCGTCTCCGACCCTTCCAAGGTTTTTAACGCTCTACCGATCTGCTTTGACACCTGCTTCCTGGTTTTCTTTACACAATATAACTCTTCTTGTTGTCTTCATTAAAAGTGTGAGGTCCTTTTTTGGCTGCCTGCTGGCGCCTCTGATAACGGGAGGTCTCAGCTCTAGTCTCACTCTCCAGGCTGTTTACTTTCCTAAGCACCCCAATGCCAAGACGCCACTGGTCATTGGGTTCTCTGGCTGTATCTGGAGGCTAAATTTACGAGCTGTTCGGTATCCCCTCCACACGGAGGGGGTAGGGACGGGTAGAACTTGTCCCCATTCCCTCCTATACCGTTATCATGAAGGTGAAGTCACGGAGCACTCGTGACTGCAACCTCCTCCAGAGATCCTCACACCCGGAATATTTTCGACACGCTCCAGTTTTTCAACATCCTTTTTGAATTGTGGTGCCCAGAACTGGACACAGTATTCCAGGTGGGGCCCGACCAAAGCAAAATACAGTGGCACTATTATTTCCCTTGATCTAGATACTCTATTTCTACTAATGCAGCCTAAAATTGCATTGGCCTTTTTAGCTGCGGCATCACACTGTTGACTCATGTTCAATTTTCCCACGTAGTCTCAGGTGTTCCCCATCTTATATCTATGCATTTCATTTTTTTGGCCTAAGTGCAGTACCTTACATTTCTCTGTGTTGAAATTCATTTTGTTAGCTTTCTAATCTATTAAGATCATTTTGAATTTTCATCCTGCCCATTGGGGTATTAGCTATTCCTCCTAATTTGGTGTCATCTGCAAATTTGAGAAGCATGCCCCCTATTCCTTCATCCAAATCATTGGTAAAGATGTTGAAGAGCACTGGGCCCAGGACAGAACCCTTAAAACCCTTATGTTTTTTTCTCCTATTACTATAAAGGCAATTAGACTAAATAGATATAGACCATAAATATATATTTGATACACTATGTTTTTAGAGCTTGCAAGAGAAGCATTCTGAGATGTGGTAGAAGAGACAGTGGCATAGTGGTTTGAGTGTTGGACTGCAACTCTGGGGACCAGGGTTCAGTTCCCTGCTCAACCTGAAACCCACTGGGGGACCTTGGGCAAGTCACATGCTCTCAGCCTCAGGGGAAGGCAGTGGCAAACCTCCTCTGAACAAACCCTGCCAAGAAGACCCCATGATATTTAGGGTCACAATAAGTCAGAAATGACTTGAAGGCAAACAACAATAATAGAGACTACTGAAAATAATAGTAAAATAAATATAAAATGCCTCCTGTTTGAAATCTGTATTCTTGATGTCACCCACATGCTCGGTTTTATGAGATCACTCAACTTTAGTCATCATGTCTAGCAACACTGTGGCCCATTTTGGACATAGTAGAAGTGCTAGCTTCTAAGGTGCAGGATTCCAACATCAGGTGCTGAGCTACTAAATCACTGTCATTTTTTTACTTAAACCAGGGGTAGGCAACCTTTCCCCTTTAAGGGCTGAGGGACTTCAGCACCCAGAATCCCAGGAGCTATTGGCCAACATGGGACTATTGGCTAACATGACTGAGGCTTCTGGGAGCTGAAGTCCCTCGACCCTTAAAGGGGAAAGGTTGCCTACCCCTGACTTAAACTGAACAGTGTGTATATGGAGCCCCTGTTGAAAAATGGCTAATTTCAATAATTATAAGACATTTTTAAAAATCAGAGAATAGTTGCTGTCATTGATGGAATATGTGCCCCAAAATAAGCAGTGTGTGTGAGGATGTTGAATGCAAATCAGTTTTGTCTGTATCAGTATAGAGAAATTATCTCTAGGTGAATTCTGTAGTGAAGCCTAGGTCCTCTAAGCCTCTAAGCCTCTGTGTTAATTCTGTTTTAAGGGGATGGGAGGGTTGGATTATGGGACGAGGGAATGTTTTAACTTGTTTGTTTTAAAATGTTGTACCCCAACCCAATTGCCGTGCAGAGGGGCGGGCTATAAAGTCCCCTTTAGGGCCGAGGGACTTCAGCTCCCAGAATCCCAGGAGCTATTGGCCAACATGGGACTATTGGCCAACATGGCTGAGGCTTCTGGGAGCTGAAGTCCCTCAGCCCTTAAAGGGGAAAGGTTGCCTACCCTTGCTCTAAGCACTGGCATTAAGGTGATAGGCTAACCATTGGCAGCTATCTTAGGCTTTGATTTTCTCCACTTTCCTCCACTTCAGCTAACATCTCCATCAGCTCTTCCAGATTCTATACCTGGCTGTGCCTGTCACTATTCCCTAGGTATCTTAGAATCATAGAGTTGAAAGAGACCACAAGGACCATCCAGTCCCTGTCATTCAAGGAGTGCACACAAACCACTCCCGACAAATGGCCATCCAACCTGTTTAAAAATCTCCTAATAAGCAGACTCCACCACACTTCAAGGTAGCATATTCCACTTTCAAACAGCTCTTACAGTCAGTAAGTTCTTTCTAATGTTTAGGTGGAATTTCTTTTCCTGTACTTTGTATCCATTGCTCTGTGTCCTAGTCTCTGGAGTAGCAGAAAACAAGCTTGCTCCATCCTCAATATGACATCCCTTCAAATATTTAAACATGGCTCTTGTGTCACCTCTTAACCTTCTCTTCCCCAAACTGAACACACCCAGCTCCCTAAGCCGCCCCTCACAGGGCATGGTTTCCAGACCTTTCACCATTTTGGTTGCCCTCTTAGTTACCATCTGAGCCTTTGTCTTTCTTCCTGAATCATCCTTTATATTTTTCCAGTAGTCCTGTTTCTGTTTAATGACAATGTGGGTTTGACAGAACAACGCACCTTCTTTGTGTCTCCATCCATCCCTCTCTCAACCTCCATTATTCAGGCATCTGGAATGTGATGCAGGAGTTGTTTGCTCTTATCAGTGAGGAGGGAAACCAAAAAAGTGGGATTTCATTAACTGGGCTTCCCTGTGAGCCTTCCTGGTATATGTTTGCTACCTAGGAATAAAACAAGATGTGCAGAGAACCCCAGAGATAACAAAGTAAAAAAATATTGTATGAAATGCTATCTGACACTTTTTAGTAGATTTTCAAGGTTTCCCTGTTAAGTGTTTTTCTGTTAGTATTTTGTCACATGACACATTGCTCTGTTTCAAGTTAATGAATAATGGCTGCTTTCTGGTTGTGTTTATGAAATCACAGAAAATAGCTGTAAATTTTCATTTTGATCACTTCACCTGTGTTTGATGGAACTTGGCCTTCCTTTTTGCTTTGGCCTCAAAATTGTTGTCCTTAGGGGATGTTCTGAATGACTTTGGGCTTGACTTTGGATTCATGTAAATATTTTTTATAGTTATGCAACATCTGTTGGATAAAACAATTGTTAACATCGGTTTAGCACTTGAAATCAAAGTGGTGGGTGAAAATACACTGGGATACATTTAATTTTATTTCAGTGACATATATCCTGTTGGCAAGCTTCATTAAATATTATGTGTCTCGTTTCACTTAACATGTTAATATTTGAAGACAGAAAGCAATTCCCACCTTCACCCCCAGTAGCTAACTAGTATGCTTGGGGCTGCATCCATACTAAAAACAAGCAAGCAAACATCCTAGTTTGAGACCATTTTAACTGCTATGGCTCAATGCGACAGAATTCTGGGATTTGTAGTTTGTTGTGGCGCTAGAGTTCTGACAGAGAAGACTAAATACCCCACAAAATTAGATACCAGAATTCCATAGCATTGAACCATGGTAGCTAAAGTTAATGACCAAAAGAGGAAGTAATTGATGATACGGGGTGCTAAAATATGTGACCTGCTTTAAAATTTCATTGTTAACTAACCCTTTCAAACTGTTATTTTTTTATTTTATTTTTTACATAGATAGGATTGGACATAAAATTGTCCTTCCATAAACAGAAGGAACCAAAAGTCCAATGGGGTTTCCTTTTGGAAGTGAGGGAGAGGTAACCTGGAGCGTCTTTCAGAATACAGCAAATGAAAAGGGGAATTGGTCAAAAAACCTTCTTCTAGCAGGAAAGTCCTGTGGATGGTCTGGGTCCAACTCATTAAAGATAATGGCCAAGATCCTGTTCATCACTTGGAAAATATAATGTTATACTGATATAGTTAGTTTGCACCATTGCACACTCGTAGTATGGCTATGCACATTATGTAAGAATCAATCCAACTAATCATCCACCAGTAAGAAACAGCTCACTTGTGAAACAATTAATGCTGGCACAATACTGAATAGGATAGCAAAACTGTTGTGCAAAACTGAGGAAAATTTAGCCACTTGTGTATTAGCATTTACTCCAGCATAAAGGTGTAACAGTATTTTGGTTTACATTCCCATTTCCAAATCTAAGATCACATGTATCTTGCTCAGATTGCTAGATTAACCAGTGGGTTCTTATATTAATATGTACAGTAATTCTGCTATTTTGTTTTTGTTTTGTTTTTTAAACAGGAATCAGAAAAGTTACAAATTTTGACAGAGTATTTAAGGACAGAATATTTCTATTGCATCTGGTGTGGCACAGCTTATGAAGGTAAGCATAAATCCCTCTTTCCTTTTAAATACATAGTAGTAAATCTGAAGTGGTAATTCTTAATTATATTTCTCTGGCCTGAAACACACGGGACAAAAGAAGCGGCTTCCAGACACTTTGGGGGCATGGCATTTAGATGATGCATGCCCCCAAAGCGACCGGAAGCTGCACTGAAAGGACCAGAGCAAAAAGGTGTTGGTTTAAACTGACTTCTGGTGGTGCCAGCTTGAGATTTCAGGCAGTGGCCCGCTCCAGCCAGATCGCGGCCATTCTCGGCCATCTGCTTCGCCCCCATTGTTGTTCTGGTGGTGTAAACCTTTTAAAATTAATTTTGGTTCTTCTGCCTTCTAGCTGAATTGATAAATGATACCCAATTGCAGTTATCACTTGACAACCAGGAGAGAAGCAATGGCTACTAGGTTATTTCAGGACATACAGTCTTTTGTGTAATTGCCCTCCAATTCAGCACTAATATGGCTCACATTGGGCCAGAAAATTCAGTCCCTGTTCTTCTTTGTCCAAATTTCATCTTCAGATCAGGACAAAGTCACCTTTTTGAAATTCATCCATGTCCTGATAAATGCCTTTGTTCATTATGTTTGTAAGGTAAAATCCAGATATGTCCTCCTCCTGAGGGAACAGCTTCTGCCAGTAGAGATTTCTTCTTTCCCCTATCCCCCCCCCCATCTGCTTTGGAGAGTTGGGAGAACTTTCCCAAGCAGTATTTTTGGGTGCGTACAAGGAGGGAAGAGGGCTGTTCCACAACTAGTCTCTTTGTATTCCAGTTTTCTTTATGATTCTGTTGCTTGCTTGCTTTTTGAAACTGCTTACAAGACTTCAAATATTACCCAAGGTCTTAATTTTGTTCTTGCTGTATGTAAGAATTATTGCCATAATAAATGGGAGCTCTTGCTTAGTGGAATTTAAATGGAACAAGGAAAGTCTTAAATATGTCTGGAATTAATTTTAGCCAGTTGTTCTGTTTCCAGACTTGGTTCTTCTTGTCACTCTTCTTTTTTACTTAACAAAGCTAATTCTCCATAATATTAATGTAACGTTATCTATTCTGGTATTTGTATAATCTTTTTATAATTTACAGATCAAGAAGATCTATCGTCAAATTGCCCTGGAAACACTTTTACAGATCATGAGTAATGCTCTTAAGAAGCAAAACAGCAAATCAAAAGGCCTGTTTTAGATCTATGGAAAGATCTGGGTTCCAGAGACTATGGACTAATTTGGAAGACCATATATTTTTATGGGCACATTTATTTTGAGACATGTATTATATGTTTAAAACTGGAAACTTATTGAATTCCTGATCATTTGGAGGAGTGGATATGAAGGGACTTGTTCCCAACTCTACAGAATGTGAAAGTAATGAGCTGGAGCTGTGCAATCAATTGACTGTTACATGTGCAAGTATTATGTTCTTTAAAAAAACCCCCAAAAACCAGTGAAGCAGTTGAGAGGACTTGGCTGTTAGCCCCCATTTCAGGCTGGGTACCTACACTATTTCCTGCTCATTCATTTACAGTAGGGGTGTAATGATCCTATTGAAAAAGGACAGCGGACCTGGAGAGGTTCTAAATAAACTGATGGAACATTTTACTATTGACCAAACTGTTCATCTTTGATATTTTGAGTATGTTACAGCAATGATTTTATCAGGTTTTTGTCAAATATATTTTGTATATACATTAGTAGCTTGAAGACATTTGTTTTATACTTTTTGTTTAGTAGATTATTTTTTTAAACACAGATGAAGTGGTTCAATGTATAGTGGATACAATGAGGATTTCATTTAAAACGAAGCAGCTCTACTCAGGCAAAAGCGAAAGCCTGATAGGTGTCTGCCCATTTTAGGCCATCTATTTTATATGTACAAAAACGCCATCCTCTTGTGAACTGGTTCATCAGATACAAATGTAATTTTGTAAAATTGAGTAAGGTGAAAGTCTCCTAGCATAAGCAGCCTGTTTGAAAAAGTGTTATTATACTACACAAAGAGGAAAATATCAAACTGGGATAACTTTCTTGAAAGAGGTAGAATAAAAGAACTATAGCCAGCATCCATTTGGGGAACTCATGACTGCATGACGTTGTACTTGTTTCCAACTTACATAATACTTTACAGTACAGGTTCCTTCATTTGACTGGCAGTGCAATGTCCTGCTCTGCAAGTTAATCTGGCTCTCTGCCCATCTCCAACCCCCCCCCCCCAGCAAAACAAGACAACCACTGATTGGCCCATGGTGTGTGTGCTGAGTTGGATACCTCCATCATCTGTTTGGCAATTTTCAATCCCACCCAAGTACAGCTAAATAGGACTTTGGCTTATGTCACTCTCAACTGGAGCACACTAAAACTTAAATCTTGCAATACAAATCACAAAGCAGCACTTAGCTGTAACACCACTTGACTTGAGCCAGCAATTAACTAGGACTATTGAGCAGACTTTATAAATCTTGCCCACTGAAAAACAATGCCTCTTTAAAGAATTCATGTTTGGCTAGATTAATAGTGTAGAACCCCATGTCTTTTATTTATTTAGCATAGACCACTGTAGATAGTATGAAAGTGGACTATCTCCCAGATTGTTTTGATTACTGCATATTGAGAAAACTGGTACAGCTGCAAGCTAAAGAGGCTACAGTAAAATACCAGTGCCTTTCAGCAGACATGCAAACTCCATTAAAGATTAGGTTTAAGTGAAACATTGTTGGTATATAAATCTTTCCTAGAGAAAGATGTTCTGTGAAGAAATGATCAAGCAGTTTTGTGTGTGTATGCCCTTTCAAGTTGCCCAACAATTTATGCAACCCCATAAATTTCATAGGGTTTTCTTGGGCAAGGAGTACTCAAGAGGTGGTTTTGCCAGTTTCTTCCTCTAAAACAGCCTACAGCACCCGGTATTCATTGGCAGTCTCCTATCCAAGTATTAATCATACTTGACCCTACTTAGCTTCCAAGATCTAGTGTCTTTAGAGCATTTAAGCCTAATTTCTTTTATGCATTCAGTTTATTGGACTGATGAAAGCTATTATAAGACAGTAACATCAATTTTATGCATAACTATAACAGTACAGCATTAATTTCAAGAATGAGGAAGATGCCAAATTTTAGTAGAATTTTTTTTTGTTAAGATTAATATATTCATTAAAATTCTTTCACAGAAATTTCCTAGTATAAATCAGATCTAGTCAAGAACCCACACTGAATGCTCTCCCAAGCGGTCAGCATGTAGCATGTAGACTAAAGCAAGTAAGCCCCACCCCACTTCCCCGCATGCTTTTTGTAACATTTAGCCTAAGGAAGAAATATGGAGATCTCAAAAGCTTGCATATTCTCTGCCCTTTCTTTGACCTGCATAAAACTACTGGAAGGATTTTCAGATTTTTCTTATACTGAGATGGCAACCTCTGCATTTTGCTAACTTGGACATCTTTATTATCAAGATAAAGCAAGAATTGGGGTGCAGGAAGTGATTTCAGAGTAATTATCTCAATATTCTTGACACCACCTACAAAATAATGGATCTGTCTAGTTTGTGCATCAAAAATTCTTCCACACAGATATGTCTTTCATTATGTAGGTACAACCATTTTTAACACTGATTCCTCCACTGCCAACTGATACTCTCAGGACAGGCAATTTTATTCATGAATCATGCATACGAACTTTCCATTAGTCATTACATTAGGTTGTTAACTGATCCAGCTGTTTGGGGGAATTTGTTAAATTCCTGATACATACAAAGTCAACTTAAAATGTACAGAAGGAATTTGAACAGTATGAAATCCCTTTGTTACCCAGAGGATGAAATTCTTAACAGCAGGAGTGGTCACAGTGATAATTCAAAATCAGTTTAACTATGCCATGCTTTCAAATTTAGCACGTAAAAATGTTTGCTGAAGTAAAGCATCAACAACAAAATGGTATCCAGTGGTGGATAGTTTCAGGTGAGCAATTCATGCCGTCAGAGCAGATATAGGAAAAGGTCCCTTATGGTCAGCAGCCACACTACCCCATTTGGTGTATACAACCACCATATTAGAGCTTTATTAGGGGGAACATCTGACACAACACCCAGTCTACATACTGGAAATACATTAAGGGATTTTGCTGGCCATGTACCAAAATACAGCAAAATCCACAAAGCTGTAATTCTATTGGCCAACCAAAATACATTGTGTAACCTTTCAAAACTTCACTGGCTTCTTCATCAGGCAAAGATATTAAAAATCTTACAGAAAAAAGTGACTAAGCTAAGAATCACAAGCCTACCTACATTTTGTTTCTGATGTTATTTCTGATATCAATTGAAATGGCCTAGTGCAATCATTCCCAAACTTTGGTCCTCCAGATGTTTTGGAATTCAGCTCCCAAAATTCCTGACAGTTGGCCAAGCTGGCTGGGTCTTCTGGGAGTTTGAGTCCAAAACATATGAAGGGCCAAAGTTTGGGAACCACTGGTCTAAGAGGAATAGCAATGAAGGTGGAGGCCATACCCCTCCTTGGCCATGTGGGGACCAGGGACAAAGGGCAAAAAAAGACAAGTAATATAATTTCAGCTCCATAAGCAACAGAAATGTAACCTCTCGAGTTCAAGGTTACCCCATCCTATGCAAAGCTAACTGCTCATTTCTTAGGCAGAGAACACTGAATTTCTTAAGAAGTGCCTGTACTGTTACATCTGGAAAACCTGTAATATTGTCATTTTATTTCTGTATGATTTTTAACATCTCAAAACTCCAAGAAGAAGCCAGTGAAGCCTCAAAAGCTTGCATAAATCATTTTCTGCATTTTGATTGACCAATAAAGTATCACTCTCCTGTGTTATTTTGTATTTTGTTATATTTTACTGCATGGCCAACACCACTACCCTGAGTTTTTTTCCTGGATTTGAAGATACTAAAGTTTGCTGAAACAGGAAATTTTAACAAGTGGAAGCTAATGGACTGGAACATAATTCTTTGAGGTTTTTTTAAACTTCTAACAAAGGTAAAACACTGCCATTTGGACAATAATTGACACGTTTTACCTATACAAGGGAGTATCGTAAAGTTTTAATTATCACCTTTAAATTTTTTTGATATAAACTTTGTTTTGATTTGTAGTTGTTAACTTATCTCTACATAGTCACCATCCAGATTTATACATTTTCCCAGCATTTCTTGACCCTCCGAATACCATTATTGTAGAGGTCTGCAGATTACACCTTAAACCACTCTTCCACTTCATGAATGTCATTTGTGTTGTCAAATTGTTGATCCTGCAACGGATTTTTCGTTTCTGGGAACAAGAAAAAGTCACTAGGTGTGAAATCGGGAGAATAAGGCGGATGCTGCAAGATCGCAAAGCCACATGCCCTTGCTTTGTTAACCAACTTGATATGAATGAGCTGGTGCATTGTCAGCTAGGAGATGAATGTCTCTGGAGAGCATACAGCAGTGTTTCTTTTTCAGAGCATCTCACAACTTGTCCAGAAGATTGTGCCACTAATGGCTTGTCCCTTTGCAAGGTAATCTGTGAGAATGACTCTACAACAGTCTCAAAAAACTGAGAGCATGACCTTCCTTGCTGACTTTAGCACCTTTGTGTTTTTTGGGGGGAGAGGAATAGGCATGCTTCCACTTCATGCTCATGGTTTTGGTCTCTGAATCATACTGATAGATACAAGATTCATCTATGGTTACCAGACGACCAAAAAATTAAAATAAAAAAAAATCTTCTTCATCCTGTTCCAACAGCGTCAACATGTCTTGAAAGGTCACACCATGTTTTTTTCTGGAAAGAGGTTAGCAAACATGGAACCCAGTGTGCAGGCACCGTAGACATATTCAGTTAGTCATGAATAATTTTCCACACACTACCATAACACACCAGTTTCATTCATGATCATTTGGATGGTTGCTCATCTGTCTTCCAGGATTAAATACTCGACTTTCTTCATTGTGGCTGCATTGTTTGTCAATGATGGTCTTCCAGGTCTTGGCTCATCTGTGAGGGACATGTGACCAGTTTGGAAATTCCTTTTCCACCTAACTATAGTGTATGATGGGCAATCATTTCCATAAACTACCATCATGAATTTGCTGGACACTATTACCCTTCAAATATAAGAACTTTATCACACTGCGAGCCTCAATCTTCTCCATCTTACACTTTAGTCACTTCTGGCACAACCTTAACAAAAATAAAGGAAACAATGAGCTGATTTTCTCAACATCATGCACCAATGATGACACTTACAAAATTTCACTAATATACCATGATAACTTCTGGGTGATAATTATTACTTTACCATGCCCCCTCATCCCAGAGTTTTTCCAGATGTTAACAGTACAGGGACCTCTTGAGAAATTCAATGTTCTCTGCCTAAGGAAGGGCCAGTTAGCTTTGCACAGGACAGGGGCAGCCTGGATCTCAGGGAGGTTACTTTTCTGTTGTTGATGGAGTTGAAAATGTATTATTTCTCTTTCATTGCCCTTTGTCCCCAGTCTCCACAAGGCCAAGAAGGGGTCTGGCCTTGGCCTGCACTGATATCCCTCTAGACCAGTGGTTCCCAAACTTTGCTTTTTCCAGAAGCCCCAGTAAGCTTGGCCAACAGCCAAGAATTCTGGCAGCTGAAGTCCAAAACATCTGGAGGGCAAAATTTTGGGAACCACTACTCTAGACCCTTAATCCTCCAGATGTTTTGGACTTCAGCTCCCATATTTCCTGACTGATAGATAAGTTGGCTGGGGCTTCTGGGATCTGAAGTCCAAAATAAACAGGACCAAAGGCTAGGAAACACTGCTCGAGCCCATCTTAACTGACAACAGAAATAACATCTCAAACAAAACATAAGCCTATGACTCTAACTTTGTCACTTTTCTTCACCTATGCTTCATGAAAAAGTCAGTAAAGGTTGAACAGCCTGCATGATGTATTTTCTGGTTTGGTTGGCCAACAAAGGTATTACTCTCTTGTGGATTTTGTTTTAGTCCACATATTGTATGCGATCCCCTGGATCATTCTAACATTGCTGACACCAAACCCACACCCCAGCAGATTTCATGCATAACACACTTTCCTTTCTGCTGCTAGCAGCCAATTACTTGCATAAGGATCTTAGGGAAGGGAGGAATAGTGTTCTTTGTACTCCCTCTATGGTTTCTTAAACATACTGATCATACTCTAGCGCTAACAGCAAAGAAGGACCGATTTTTGAGATCACAGGATGGGGTAAAAAGAAGGCTCTCTACTACCTCCCAGTAAAGAGTCCGCATATATGTATATGGTTCCTGAAATAACATTACTTGCAATTGCGTACCCGCAACCATGATCATATAAACGAACAAAAGCAGTCAACAAACCTTATCTTAGGTTTTGCTAAGTGCTCTATCTTATGCTCATTTTCTACATAACAAAACACTGAAGTTTTTTTTTTACAATTTTTTTAACAGTATGCATTCCAACACACATTTTTTTCTCATAAAGTAACATTATTTTTGAGTTATAAATGACCAATTTGCCTCACTCCCCTCAGATTATTTTGAAAATAGTTATTTTGGCAGGTGAGGACCAGAAATTTTCTAAGCCCCACTACAAAACAAAAAACAAACCCTATCTTCCTCTTTCCCATGATTTAAAATGTATTTTAAAATGATTTAAAATGTATTTTTTAAAAACGCAGAGCTACAGTATTGGGTTTAAGTCCAACAAAATGGTCTTCATGAACTATTGCAAGGTTCACAGACTTTCGAGGCAAGAAAATTTCATGGGTGGAAGCCATCACTGATTCTGCCTATTTAAGTCATTGGTGTCCCAGATGTTGCTTCTCTATGAAAAGTAGGGCTGTACTTTGGATCCAGATAAAGACCAAAGTCAAAAAGCAACCATGCCCCTTCGGACTGGTTCTGATACTTCCCAAGGGTAAGCAAGTCATACTGAAGAAAGTTCCAAAGTCAAATTTGGATCCTACATGAGATTTCATATAGGCTTTGGAAGGACACATGGTGGGTGCTGTTATGATCTTCTATGTGGCTCAGAGTCCATGATGCCACTATGTTCTGGCTCCCTGGCATACAGAAATCATTATTGCAGGTCTTCTGGGTCCCCCTTCCCACTCCTGCTGAGCTGAATGCTACTCCTTGAGGCCATCTATCCAAGCAGCTACTACCTGGTGAATTAGACTGAGTTCCCTTAGCAACACACCAGGACTTTGCTAAGTGATTTATAGAGTTCCCCTTGCCACTTAAAACAAGCACCTAGCTGAATCAAGGCATGTGAAGAAGGAGTGTGAGAGAGGCAAGATATTTTAAATAAAAGCTTTATTCTAAGGAATTCTGGAGCAAAAGATATATACAGGACCTCCTTGTCCTGCAGGCAGAAAGATTACAGAATACAGTCATTTCAGCCAAGCCAATAAATAACATATGAAGCTGCTTTGCATAACCAAAAGATCCTAATGGCACTAACTAGTACATGTTCCTAACTACTTACAGTCAGATGGGATTTGTAGTCCTTGATGTTTTGGGACAGCTGAAAGCCCAGACTCTATTGTCCATCTTGACCAGCATCCTAAGATTCACTCTCAGAAGAGAACAAAAAGAGACTCACTAACCTCGTGGTCCAAAAGGCCTTTTAAAACCTTTGCTTAGAAGAATCTCAAAGATCCTGGTTCTGTCCAACTGATTTGTCAGTTGGCATTTCATCAGCTGTGATGTAAACCCTCATTAGAATTCACCTACCATGAATAGTTAACCCTTTGTTGTTAGGGAGAAGGTGCTATATAAAAATGGCAGTCTTTAGGTCAGAGTGGACAACCCCTAGGGGCTATTTTCTTTTCATACAATTTTGAAGGTGCACTGTACCATTGCTGCTGATATTCAGTAGTGCAACATTCAGATATGTCACTTTCATAGTCCTATTTTTCTTTTAAATGAAAAGTACAC
The DNA here is from genome assembly GCA_020142125.1 of Phrynosoma platyrhinos. Lineage (NCBI taxonomy): Eukaryota > Metazoa > Chordata > Lepidosauria > Squamata > Phrynosomatidae > Phrynosoma > Phrynosoma platyrhinos. The sequence continues at coordinate 339,687,442 of CM034701.1, forward strand.
TCTCTGTATGACTTGCATACAAGTAATTCATGTTCCTAGGAAGTTTCCAGGATTTCCCCTGTAATTATGGCATACTGGGAGTGTAAATCTTGATCAAAGGAAGGGGGTAAAATCACACCTTTTGGAATAAAAACAATAATTTTTCATTATTGTGCAAAACAATTCAAGTGGCAAAATCAGTCGTGGCAGCAGGATGCCACAGGAAACAAAAGAATAAACAGTGAAATTGCACAAAAGCCTTATGTTGTCCACATGTCTCAGATGAAAACAACCAGGAAAAGAAACTGAGGGCCTTTGCAGACTGCCAGAAATAGTCCACATTAAATTGAGGCACTGCCCTGGCTCAGTGCTAGGGAGTCATGGGAATTGTGTTTTTTTCTGGGACATTGAGCCTTCTCTGTCAGAGAGCTCTGGTGCCACAATAAATTACAGTTCCCATGATTCCCTAGCACTGAGCCAGGGCAGTGCCTCAATTTAATGTGCACTATTTCTGGCAGTCTACAAAGGCCCTATGTAGCTGGCAGGTCCACCTTCTAATCCTAACGCATGCTTCATAAGAGGCTTCCCAATCACTGTTCTTTGGGATGGAGTGCATTGTTGAGAGAACTTATGATTTCATTTTTCCTCCTGTTTCTTCCGGGTAAGGTGAGCGAGCGCTTTTAAAAAAAAATGACAGGGAACATTCTTCCAATGCCACTGTGCTTCACTATGTTAAAAGCATTAAATATTTAGACATCATAACATAAAGGTTTACAAGCATCATAACTATTCAGTTGCAGCACCTATCAATTTTAAAATTTTCAGCTTTTTGACCTGTAGGTCAAATTTGATATATTCCACTTTTATTCAAATTGCCCACAAAACACAGAAGTAAAGCTGAAGTGAATCACTCTCACCATAAAATGTTTAGGACTGCCATCACACACAAGGTGCTGTACCTATCCTTCTGTGGATGTACAGGTTTGTTATAGAAAAAGCATCGTTAAATGGTTGGTCATTTTCAGACTTGCATTTTACAAGGACGTGACAATAAGAATATGTTCTTTTGTATACACTTCAAATGGAAAGGCAGTACAAGAAAATGTAAAGTTCTTGTTCAAGAAACCCTATATCCATTCATGTGAAATTTTTGCAGCCTTGATACCATCAGAAAAGGCAACGATGCCTGTATATTTTAACACAGTTTGCCAAGGAATAAAAACATGATTGGCAGTTTTATTTTTTTTAAAAATATTTTAAAAATATGTAGCACAAAGGTCTCCTATTTGTCTGCAATTTGGCAAGCATAACCCACCACTGAGGGGCTATTATTCATCTTAATTTCAATCTAACAGGCAGAAAAAAAGTTAAAATCACTTTCAGTTTAAATTAAGTTTCTAATCACAGCCCATGAGAACTGCAACCCTTCAGAGTTCTGCTACAAAGATTGCTGAGCTACTGTTGAAGCAAATTTCTTCCAATCTGATGTGGGTCATTTTCTGGAGCACTTCACTGTGCCCTGAATCAAAGTTCTGGGCAATGCACATATTTAACAGAAAAATCTCAAGATGGTCTCAAAGACTACCACTAGGCATATGGTGAGGGGCAATCCACAGTTAAACTGTTGGGAGTTAGCAACCTTTGTGTGCCTTAAACTCAGTAGTATTTATACACACTCTTGAGTAGTTTAGGGCACAGCATGTTTATGGTAACTTCCTGTTTGTCTGTTTATTTCAGGGGTCGGCAACCTAAGGCCCGCGGGCTGCACCCAGCCTGCAGAGGCCTTTGGACCGGCCCCTGCCCGGTCCTGATGCCAATGCCTCCTTTCGCAGCCACGGGGGTCCTCCGGGGCGCCATTTTGGAATCCAAAATGGAGCCCCAGAGGCCCGGTGTGGTCGAGAGTCCTCCTGGGGGGCCTCCACGGCCACGCTGGGCCTCTCCGAGGCCCAGTGCAGTCAAGGGAGCCCTCCTGGTAGTGCGCGCATGCACACACACCACCGTGGCCCGGGGGGCATCGGGGGACGGGGATCGGCCCCACCCCCCAAAAAGTTGCCAACCCCTGGTTTATTTGTTCACACCTGCTCCCTTCCTGGATCACATAGGCATTCCTTTGTTTGTTCCTAGCACTTGATTGCTTGCTTCTCTCTTCCTCCATGCCTGCCATTCATGCAGCATCTATAGATAAGAGCTCTTCTTTTGTGGAATGCTTCAGCTTTCCTAAAAGCATGTAGAACTTACTTTTCTTTACCTTCCTCAAGCAGATGAACTTCTGTTGATTATGCACAGATTTTATGAGTAAAATTACTTTTATACTTCTTAGGAAAAAGCTCAGGCCTCATTCACACTATGATTTAACCTGGTTTGCAAGCAAGGTTATAGGTGCCTCGTTCATACTCAAGTCAATTACACCCATGAGTATGTTCAGGTGAATTGACACAAGTCTGCTTGAATGAGTTCTTTTGAATTCGGATTTTTTTATTTCAACTTTTGAAAAGACGTGGGTTGTCACAAAAGTGAACATGCTGGCATGCATGAGTCCATGTATGTCGTGAGGGATTCTTCCATAGAATGCATGGATCCATGAGTGCCGTGTAGGATTCTTCCCTATCGTGCATGGATCCATGGGTGCTGTGAGGGATTCTTCCCTGGAATGCATTGAAGAATCCCCCATGGCACCCATGGATCCATGCATGCCAGCGAAGAATCCCACCACGGCACCTATGACATCCCCCCCGGTGAACCCAAACAAACGTGACAGTGCGCAGAAGCTGTCAAAGATTTTTTTAAAAAACCCACACACACACCACACCATGCCCCCCAAGGAATCCCCCTGACTTCTCCAATATCTGGCCCACAGGGGAAAGGGAACTGTGAGCACTGAGAGGGAAAAAGAATGCTTGACAAAACCTTTGGGATAGGTATGTTCCCCCCCTTTGCCCACCCTCTGCCCATTGCCCCTCCTCCTGGGTGCCAGCTCCAATCACCATTTCCAATTAGTTACACATTTAAATGTGAACTTTAATGCGAACATGGACAGTTTCAATCGTGGGAAGCAATAATCTGAACATCTATTTGGTGTTGAATCGCTCCATCGATTCAAAACATTCAAGTGCAAAAATCTATTTATCACATAGTGTGAATGAGGCCTCAGACTGATTTCCTATATTGTACATAGGGCGGAGTAAGCTGGAAAACTGTTCAAATCTTTGCCTAGTGCATTGCCTGAAATCCAATGGATCTTTCTCATATATATCCCCAATATATAAAGCCCAAAGTAATTGTGCACAGACTTGTCAAGCTTTGATCCCTAAAAGATTTCACAAATTAGCAACAGCAACAACCACTTTTGGACCAAAATACTCCCATTGTGTTTTGACCGATCTTTGCTAATAAGTATGTGGTTTGGACTGGTCTTTCTTTAGCATGCCCAAAATATCATTTGCTGTTGGTCTTTTCGATGGCTCTTTTGAAAGTAGTTTCATAACGAGACGTGCCTAGAAACAAATAAAGACATTTTTTTAAAAAAATATAATGGATATGGATAAGAGCAGGGGTAGGCAACCTTTCCCCTTTAAGGGCCAAGGGACTTCAGCTCCCAGAATCCCAGGAGCTATTGGCCAACATGGGACTATTGGCCAACATGGCTGAGGCTACTGGGAGCTGAAGTCCCTCGGCCCTTAAAGGGGAAAGGTTGCTTACCCCTGGATAAGAGGATAAATAAAATAGCTTTACTGCAGCATACCTCTGTTGGAAATTGCCTCATGAATGTTTCTGGAAGTCTGCCTTCTTTGGCTTGCTCAATCACCTGAAGAAACACATAATGTATTTATAATTTCCACTTAATGATATACCTGATGAAATAATTGTCAATCTTCCCTAACTTCCCAAACAGTAAACAAAAATTTCCTTCCCCTTGTTCCTTAGTGAACCAATTAAGTGCAAGAAGCAATGTAGCTTCCTTTAATGGTTCAAATGACTACAAAGGAATGGAACAATCACCACTCTTCAGGGGATTCTTCAGAGGATGAAAGAGGCTACAGCAGGCCCTTCTCCACACCTCTCATTTCTCCTTCCTCCCTCTCCTGCCAACAGCCACAGTGCCAACCTCTCAGTTTTCCATGGACCCTCTTTCCACATTTCAAAGGTGAAAGAAGATAAAACCTTCTGTTGGCTGGAGAGAGGGGGAAGGAGAAAGAAAAGAAGGGGCATGGAGAAGTAGCCTAGTAAAAATCTGAGGTTGGTGCTGGGGCTGTTGGCAGGAGAGGGGAAAGAAGGATCTTGGTAAAACTAGGAGGTTGGCACAGGGGAAGGAGAAAGAACAGGTATGGAGAAGTATCCTGGTAAAACTGGGAGGGTGATGCTGGAGCTATTGGCAGTAGGGAAGGGGAAGGAGGGGGAAGAAAAGTATGGAGAATGATTTGGGGGCTACAACAGTTGCTATTGCTGCTTCTGTCTATAAAATTGGGAGGTAGACCCTGGGGCTGTTGACCTGAGGAGAGGCAAGAGGAACAACAATCCACTGCTGGTGGTGCTGCATTTGGAGTGGGGGGGGGGCGATAGAGATATTTGTTGCTTTCTTCACTTTCGCAGGGGGCCTGAGCCCCTAACCCCTGCAAAAGTGGAGGAGCAACTACTTTCAAACTCTGGGTAGCATGGCATTTATTACAAACAGTTCAAAGATTCATGTTTTATTATCCTTGCCTCTCCTAACCCTCACATAAGTTTCAAAACATTAAAAAAACCAAAGGCTGCTGATGCAAAATGAAGCAACTTTAGATGAGGTACAGCACAACTATGTTCTATTTTATTTAATGACATTCAGTTTCATTATCTCTGTGAATGAATGTCTCCCTATAGAATACAAGCCCTGAAACTTCTATTGGCTCCCTGCTGGCTTTGCTGGATCCCTAGGAGGCTTTTGATATCAACAACCCATGGTATCCTCCTAAGCTGTTTCATTGAGATGGGACTTGAGGGCACTGTTTTTCAGTAGCCCCAGTACTTCTTGGCTGAGTATCCCCTAAAGGGAATGCCAATGTTAGGGGAAGAGGAGAAAAATCCTGTGTTGAAGGAAAAAATGTCTTGCCCTTCTCAATATAGGATCAAATATCCTCATCACCAATTCATCCCACTACATCTCCCTGACCATCACACTTTAAAGAAGAATTTGAAACTGGATATTTTGGTTTAGTTTCCTTTTCAGAGAAGACAAACTATTTAGGAAGAAGCTGAAGAAGCTAGCCACAGATGTTGGCGAAACGTCAGAAAGAAACTCTTCTAGAACATGGCCACACAGCCCGAAAAAACCCACAAAAAAAACTATGGATGCCAGCCATGAAAGCCTACGACTTCATATTTAGGAATTGCGACTCTACAGAAGAGCAATTTGCACAAGAACAGGTTTCCACCCACTTACTACCCTTCCTTCTGTCTGTTCAAGAGACCAACAGAGTTTAACTCTCTTTCACTGAGGTCACCAGGGCACCTACAGTTTCACTGTCACTATCTATGCACAGAAAGGAATTCATATCTGTAGGGCATATATTCCAGGACTTTAAATGGATAATAAAAATCACAGATAGAAGCAAACCCTATGTTTTCACCTTAATGAACCCACCTATGCTTTTCCAAGTTGGGATCATGTCACCCTGCCTGCTATGTTTGCCGGTGGAGGGCACCATGGAGGGAGTGAGAGGGAGAGAAGGAAAGAGCCATCCCATCCAAGGCCCCTTGCCTGCTCTCACCCACTTGCATGCTACAACACTGAGCCAAGATTGCACGTGGGCCTGTGAGGCAGCTTGGTGGGCGCCTGGACAACCTGGTGTTAGAGGAAGGCACTAGAGGATAAGGCTATTCTGTTTAAGTCTTTGGTGGAACGGGCAGAGCAGTCAGCAAACAGCACTAACAGCCACCACCTTGACCAGTGGAGGGAAGGGAGAGAGAGCAGCAGGCACCATCACCACCATGTCCTTTCTGGTTAGCCTTCCTCTTAATCTCTTTTCCCACCTGAAGCCTGGCAATACTGTTTCATTCTTGGCACAGAGCTGAGGAGAAGAGGGTGGAGTGCATGAGGTGGTAACGGGATGACCAGCAAAGGAACAAGAGGGAAAGACATGGAGGAGGTGCAGGCCAGTGCCAGGCCCATAGAAACACCAGGAACTATAAGATGGCTCTTAGCGATGAGATCCAGGTGCTGCAGGTGGTTCCCTCTCACCCTTCCGCTCTGCAGGGCCAGGGAAGGAGTGGGAGGGAGAGGCATGGAGAGGGCAGAGAAGTGGAGGAAGTGAAGTGAAACCTCAGAATAGTCCCCAAGCCCCGGCTGCACAGACATGAGTTGACATGCTTTGACCTGATGCTGGATCACGGGGTTAATTGAAACCACCGGACACTGGTCCTGTGGATAAGGATGCCTTACTGTAATCATTTGTACTACTCAGTTCAGTTTCTGAACTATTAGAATCACAATCTTTTTCATAAAAGGATATTCTTTCTTGCGGCAGTGACAGTGGAAACTGCCAAGTTTGCCTGGTATTGTATTGGCATCTATTTATATATATGAGAATGTCCATGGAAAAATTAAGCACTCAAACATTTTCTATTTAATTTTCTTTACCTCATACCAAGGGTTACTCTGCTCTCTAGTGCATGGAATGCAGATGGACCAATAGCATCACCTAGAGCAGTGGTAGACAAAGTGCCCCTAAGGCTGTTTTTGTGGCACATGACGCTCCAGAAGGCCCTTTTTCTAGCTAACCCCCCCCCCCTTATGAACTCCTTCTTTTGGAAGCCTCCAGGAATTACCGTTTTAATTGGAGCCGTTCCATATGACACAATTATAGCACTATATATCTGCTTTAACTGCTATGGCAACATGAGTTTTGTAGTTTGGTGTGGTGAAGCACTAGAGCTCTCTGGCTGAGAATAATAAATTCCCCTTCCCAAACTACAACTCCCAGAACCCTGAAAATTAAAAATGGAATATTGCTTGTGGGAAAGGGGACTAGGTTGCAGTCTCTCCCTGTGCAACAAACAAACAACAATTTTCAAAACCAAAAATGGGCTTCTCAATACTTCCTTTTAGGGTTTTTTGGGGTGGGCACTCTAACCATCAGCACAGTTTCTAAAAGATCCCAGGAACAGAAAACTGAACCTCAGATCCAAGATCCATCACAGTTGCCAAGCTAGAGTTCACACTTCTTGGTGCCGAGCAAGAAAGGGATGGGTCTAAGAAGTTTCTTTAGTCAGGTTCTCCAGAACAATTTTCATCAGTAAGCATGCACATTAAAAAGCCTCTTCATCATGTCTATTCATCATGTCCATCTCAGAGCCTTATCATATGAGAAAAGAAATCCAAAACAGAGCAGGGGAGCAGCAGCTTTCTCTATGACTCTCCACATGATGTTGTAGCACTTTCATTCTCATTCCCAAGTGAAACAGTTCTAATGTGACAAAAGACATGCTTTTACTACTGTCTCCCTTGAAACGAGAATGGAAGTACTAGTATGTCATGCAGAGAGGCACGGAGAAAGCAACTCCTCTCCTGCTCTGTTTCAGATTTCTTTTCTCATGAGATAAGGCTCTCAAATGTTTGGTAATTGGATACTTTAGTTCTTACACATTTGGGGTAAGAAAGGCATGCAGGCAAACAAATGAAGGAGAACATTCAGATTATTTACCTTTATCCTCTCATGCTGTGTTTCAAATGAGGAAAGCATTTCCAGCAAAATTAATCCAAGTGAAAAGATATCCACTTCTTTTCCATAACTTCTCCCTACCTATGGAGAATACAACAAACCCCCATTAGAACTACTGCTATACATTTTAAGAATGTCCTCTTTTAGGTTTCCTTTTTTTAAAATGGAACATTTGCAGAACTTAACTACCGTATTTTCTGGCGTATAAGATGACTGGGCGTATAAGACGACCCCCCCAACTTTTCCAGTTAAAATATAGAGTTTGGGATATACTCACCGTATAAGCTGACCCCTCTTCCAACGCACACCAAATAAAAAATTTAAAAAAACATTAGATTTGATTTCAATATGATAATTTTAATTCAAATGCTTATGACATGCAGGTACTTAGCGGGAAAACTGTCATTTATAAACACCACAAACTACAGCTCCCATGTTCTCCCAGCTATGAGATGGTAGGGGGAAATGAGAAAGTGTTGGGGGGGAAGGACTGTCAATATACTAGGACGGTGATGCATTCTGAGGTATGTACAATTTGCGGCCAAATAAGTGACCCTGGGCATGTCACACACTCTCAGCCTCAGAGGATGGTAATGGTAACCCCCATTTTAAGAAATGTGCCAAGAAAAACCCATGATAAGGTTGCCTTAGGGTCACCATAAGTCGGAAAGGACTTGAAGACCCACAAGAACAACAAAAAAGTCTACAATTGTCTCACAGGTAGTACATGGGAATAGGAGCCAGCATGGTGTAGTGGTCTGAGTGTTGGACTGCCACTCTGGAGACCTGGGTTTGATTCCCCGCTCTGCCATGAAACCCACTGGGTGAACCTGGACAAGTCACACACTCTCAGCCTCAGGGGAAGGCAATGGCAAACCTCCTCTGAGCAAATCTTGCCAAGAAAACCCCATGATCACCATAAGTCAGGAACAATTTGAAGGCACACAACATACACATATAACCTCTAAATTAAGGAATTTGGTTCTTCTTTAGATAAATCTTCAAAGGTACACACCCTCTCTCTCTCTCATTGTGCAGAATTATTTGTTAAAGAAGCCATGCCCAAGCAACACATTAACTTTGGCAGTGTCTGCATTGCAGAAATTTATTAAAGCAGTTTGACACCGCTTTAACTGCCCTGGCTCAAGGCTATGGAATTCTGGGACTTGCAGTTTTGTGAGATATTTAGCCTTTTCTGTCAAAGAGCTATGGTACCACAAAGCAAACTGCAGATCCCAGGAGTCCATAGGATGGAGCCATGGCAGTTAAAGCGGTGTCAAACTGCATTATTTCTGCAGTGCAGATTTAGGCTGCATCCATACTGTAGAACTGATGCAGTTTGACACCACTTTAACTGCCATGGCTCCATATTATGAGAGCTCTTGGATTTGTAGTTCAATGAGCTACTTACCCTTCTTTTTTCCAGGACATGCCCTCCATGTCAATCCTCTCTCCAGGAGGAATTCCAAAACGTCCTCCTTTTTGAGCACGGCTAAGAAGCATGGATTTACATTTATATTTGTGCTTTTAGTTTTCTCTACATTTTTTCTTGTATGTCCTACATTTTCTGTAGTGACTTGTCCTCCTTTGCATTAAAGATATTTGGTCACCCTGTC
>CM034701.1:339706508-339719811 GCA_020142125.1 Phrynosoma platyrhinos
ACGTTGACCGGTCCACGGCAATAAAAAGGTTGGGGACCACTGCTCTAGCATACAGAAATTACAAAAACTTCCAGAAGAACAGCTTGACCTTTCTTGCTGTCTATCTTCAACTGACAGAAAATCATCTTATAGGAATGACCAATATATGGGAATCATGAAAACCTGAAAAGCATTAGATCAAAATATTTTACACAATACATATTCTGCGGTGAGCACAAAGTAACCAACAACTACCATCACTATAGGAACATACAAAGAGGGTCTTAAGCAAACAATGTGTGAGTGCTTTAACATTTTACATAATCTTTCTGTTACAGTACTACCTAAGTCCTACATGATTTGGATCCAGGTTATCTACAGGAACGCCTCCTCTCATATAATCTGCCCCATGCACTAAGGTTCTCTAGGGGACATTTATTCCAGTCAGCCAGGATTAGGTTGGTGACAGTCAGATTTTTTCTTTAGCCAGAAGAGATTTGACAGCTGAATATGCTGTCTGAATTTAAAAGAGCATTAAAAATTAATCTCTTCTAGCAGGCCTATCCAGATGAATTTTAAAACTGTAAATTTTAAATTATGAATTTTAAACATAGGTTGTTTTAATATATGTCTTGTTTATCCTTTTAAAGTGGTGTATGTTTTAACTGATGTTGCATTCTTAACTGATGCATGCATATTTGTTGGTATGTTGTTGTTCTCTGCCTCGATCCATGGGGAGACGAGTGTAATGAATAATAATAATAATAATAATAATAATAATAATAATAATAATAATAATAATAATAATGCTATTATTACTACTACTCTTTGCTGATTACAAAGTGTACGCTTCAAGTTTTATACACAATGGTCATGTGAGAACATTTCAGTTACAACGCACATACAACCAGTCAAAGAGCAATGACATATAATCAGTTCACAGCTGTCTGATCATTAAATACTCAATACCCATTCTGTCTGTACATGGAAGCACCAACCACCTGTGTCTTGTAAAGTACAGTTGACCTTCCACATATGCAGCTTTGACTTTTGCAACTTTGATTATTTGCGGTTTTGATTAATATGTTCTCTCTAGGAATTTCTAAGGCTTCCAGTGCAACTCTACCTGAAGTTGACCACAGAGTTTTGCTGGAGAGAAAACACTTCTCTAAGCATTTGTAGGTCCAGCATGATTCTATGATCAAAACCTGACAGATGTTGACCATAGAGTTGCACTGGAGGACCTGGAGAGTCCTAGAGAGGTGTTCTCTCAGGTAAAAAGAATCGTGTTTTATTATTTGTGGTTTTTCCACATTCAAGGGGGTCCTTCACCCCTAATCCCAGCGATGTGGAGTCCACTGTAGATTTATCAGGGAAACAGCACTCATTATAAATACTGTAGAAGCAAGCACAGAATAACTTACTCTGTAAGCTTGACTCGTTTGACAGCATATATTTTATTATCAATTTTATGTTTTGCCTTGAAAACATTTCCATATCCACCAGATCCAAGTAGCTCTATATCTTCAAACTCCTCCAGAAATCTGTTTTTTAAAAAAGAAAAAAAAGAGAGAGAAAGGAAATCTTAGTACTGAATGTGGCAATAATCTTTGGAGACATTATGATGATAACGTAGTCTAACAGAAAATTTGTACCAGAGGCAGAAATAACATGGAAAGGTTCCTATGTCACAAAAAGAGAGAGCATTTCAACATGTTATATAACAAATGTTTTATTCAGAACTAACAATATGCACATTTAAAATGAAACAACTAGGTAAAGTATAGTTTGCATAAGTAAATGAAAACATTTTGAACTTTCTAGGGACCATCTAAAGGCTTGTTCTAAAATGTTTCCAGGGATGATTTTTTCTTTCACCAACCTCTTACTTTATTTATAATTTCTATTTTGGTGGCAAAACTTATAGAACTACACTTTTTAATATGCCTGGGGGTAGTTGGTGAGCCAGGTTTTTCCAATTTTCTCTTTCTATGGACTTTATCACACAGGCAAAATTGGGCAAAAACTGGGGTTTAAACAGCTCTTATCCCAGGCAAAAACGCAAATTTGCAATTAACATTTTCACAAGATATCGCTGTTAAAGATCTATTATCCCAATGATAAACTGGCAATAAAGAGGCAATAAACAGCAACAAATCATTTTCGTGATTTCCCCATGAATGATTTGTTGCTGTTTATTGCCTGTTTATTGCTGGGATAATGGATCTTTAACAGCAACGTTGTGTGAAAATGTTAATTGCAAATTCACATTTTGCCTGGGATAAGAGCTGTTTAAAACGCTGATTTTGCCTGATTTTGCCCGTGTGATAAGTTCTCTGTTTTGCTGTTCACAAATGTTCAATAAGGGTTTCCGGAGACAGATGCCATTTACTATGCCTCTTGTAAAAAGGCAAACACAGCTAAAACGCACTGTAGGCCCTATGATCCTGACATCAACTCAAGATTTATTGCACTTTTTACTCCAGACACACTACTGCAACCCAATACAGAAAAGTCTGTGTTTCTCCAACCCTCCATCTTCCTCCCAATGCTGTTGCTGCTAAAATCCTCTAGCTAGACATAGGACAAGGTGGAAAAGGGGACTGGATAAATGTAAGAAGACTTTGTAAAAGGGAGATTCTTTGTCAGAGGTGTTGTTTAGCATGCTATGCCTGTATAGTATTAAGGTCCCTCCACTGGCTGCCTATTAGTTTCCGAACCCAGTACAAGGTGTTGGTTATTACCTTTAAAGCCCTAAATGGCTTGGGTCCAGGCTATCTTAAGGACCGCCTCCTCCCGTATAATCCTCCCCGTACTCTCCGGTCTTCTGGGAAGAATTTGTTACAGCCTCAAAAAACGAGGCTGGTGATTACCTCCCAGAGGGCGTTTTCTGTTGTCGCCCCTAAACTATGGAATGACCTGCCGGGGGAGATCCGCCAAGTGACATCACTTGACGGCTTCAAAAAAGCTGTCAAGACGGATCTCTTCCAGCAAGCCTTCCCGGAATAACTACCGGCTCAAGGCCCTAATACATTGGAGAGGTTCCCTCCCCTTCTACGATCAGGCCTTCTGAGACTCTATACCTCGACGCTAGCGCCTTTTCTTTATTGTTTTGATATTTTATATAGAGGTATATATCCTCTTATATTTGGAATTTTTTAATACTGTTGGATTTAATAATTTGTTAAGGGGTGGGAGGAGGGAGGGAAATCGTTCTTAAATGTTGCAATACGATTTTATGATGTAAGCCGTCCCGATTGATCTCAGAGGGGCGGGATATTAAATAAAAAGTATTATTATTATTATTATTATTATTATTATTATTATTATTATTATAGACTAGAAGTGGATATATTTGTTACAAAGCCCAATGCCAAGATTTGAATTAGAGCACTCTATTAGGAACCACCATACAACTTCTTCACATATCCTCTGGTTTTCACCTGGAGGAGGAATTCCAGATATGCTATTGTTCCTGGACATCTAAGTGACTACTGAAACCAAAGTTGTTGCTGGCCAACTTCCAGTAGTATGCCCCTTCCTGAAGAAGAGGAAACAAGCCAGATTGTTCCATTCTTCAGTCACCTCATATTTAGATTTCTGAAATGTGTTCCATTTAAGGCTGTCCTTGAAGAGGTCTCAGAGCTGTTGGTGCAAAACACTGCAACCACTTTGTTGTCTAGTGTTTGTTTTGTAGAATGCATTACACCAGTCATAGAATCATAGAATCATAGAGTTGGAAGAGACCACAAGGGCCATCCAGTCCAACCAGTACAGTCATATATCATGTGTACTGGTTTCCAATTTCTGGGCCCAATTCACTGCACCAATTCTTATTTTAAAATGCCCATTTGAGACCAAGGTGTGTTAGGGGCTCTGCAGACGGCGCAAAGCGCCATCTTGGAGCCAGGGAAGGGACGCCCCAACTCCTTCCCAAGGACGTCATTGGAGAGCCCACCATTGCACACAGCGAGCTCTCTGATGATGTCCTTCTGGCTCAGCATCCGTACACGCTGGGCCGGAAGGGACCCAGAAGAGACGTGTGGCATCTCTTCAGGTGCCCCTTCTGCCCACTCTGTAAGGAGCGCTATTTTAGCGCTGCTTCCAAGGCCGCCTATATATATATATGGAAAGATGTATAATATCTTTTTCTTAGGCCTTGTTTTCTGTCCTACCACTTAGACAAGCTAGGATGGTGGAAACACAGGGCAGGATCTTTTTTTCTGGTAGCACCCTGACTAGAATTCCATCCCAAAGGAACATCTCTGCCCACTTTTAAGTTTTAAGTTGGCAGTATGTTTTTGTGCCAATTGACATTCAGTGATTTTTAATAGGGAATTCTTTCCATCCTCTACCATGTTTTAAATACTGTTCTGCACTTTTATTGTGAGCTATTCTGACTGCTTTATTTTTACTTTCCCCCTCAGAACTCTGTTGTGGTAGACAAACATTTTAGAATTGTCTTAATAACCATGAGCCTTTGCAGACTGCCAGAAATAGTGCAAATTAAGTCCACTTTAACTGCCCTGACTCAGTGCTAGGGAATCATGGGAACTGTAGTTTATTGTGGCACCAGAGCTCTCTGACAGAGAAGGCTCAATGTCTCAGAAAAAAATACAGTTCCCATGATTCCCTAGCACTGAACCAGGACAGTTAAAGTGGCCTCAATTTGCACTATTTCTGGCAGTCTGCAAAGGCCCTATGTTTAATGAAGCATTGGCTTCACTTCAATTCATTTTTTGTTTTCAAAATTTAGCTCTGAAGAACATCTATGTATTAATTCAATATATCTATAAAGATTATCTACAGTAACATGCTGATATGCATATTAGCTGCAGCAAAAGCAACACCTTGTGATGGCTTTGACATAAGCTTTCATGAACTATGGGCCTTGGCAGACAACTAATAGAGTCGTTTTGGAGGCCCCGAAGAGGAGGGGCAGCCGCACGAGCGGCGCCCCTTCCTCTTCCTGAGGTCGCCCTGGAAGCTGCTGGCCCTCCGCACGGCCGGCGCTTCCAAAGCAACCTCCCTCCGCAGCGACCGGAGGCGCTGCGAAGGAAAAGACAGGGAAAGTGCGCCCGCCGCTTTTAGGGCGCACTTTCCCTGTCTTGAGGAAGGAGCGCTGATTTAGCGCTCCTTCCAGAACCACCGCAGGAGCGCTGGGATGCGGAGGCTGCATCCCTGCGGCGCTCTGTCTGGCGGCGGCTCCAGGGCCGCCATCTGCTGAGGCCCTATAGTCCCCTTTATCACTGGGCCACAATCCACAAATGCTTATGCTAAGGTGCCACATGACTCTTTGCTAGTTATTGAATACATTCCCTAACCATCTTTCAAGATCAAGTTCTTGACCAATAATTATTTAGATCAGAGCCAATCACAGATTCCAAACTGAAAAAGAGCCAGATATTCATACAAGAACCTTTTCAGTTAGCCACAGACATCAGGGGTTTAGTTGGTCATTTAATATAGTGAATAGAGATACCTGTATTCATCAGGTCCTCTACACACAGACTGGAAATTATCTGTTGACAAATCATGTGTCATGTCAACCAAAATCAGCTCTTTGTCTATACCAAACTGATCAATTTCACATGAAATCAAACTGCTAAGGTAACAAATGCCAATCTTATTTTTTAAAAAATCCAGAGTAATTTAGAAGCCAACTCTTACCTTTCATTGACAGTGTACTGACTTTCCTTCTGATGCAGCTTTGAAAAGTTAGCTGCCAATCTTGGAAAAATAAAAATAAGAAATTGAAATGAAGATTCTGTAATGTTTAAGTGTAAATACACATGAAAATGCTGGTGATTTTTTTTTAAATCTTAATTCTTTACCCCCTATTAGTAAATCAACTTGAATGAAGGTTGTCTATTTTTAAAACAAACAAACATGTACCTTTTATGCTTCACAGCAGATCCTTTGGGAGTGGTCTACAGCAAAATGAAAAAAAGGCATTACTTTTCAACACATTAAAAGTTGTACTCTAGTGCTAAAGGCTTAAATGTAAAAGTTTTTCTTTAAAAAAAAAAAAGAGAAGAATCAGACAGTGCCAGATATCACATCACTCACACCAAAAACAGTAGAAGGCAGGAACCAATTTCCTGTTTCTTGACTCTGCATTATCCAACAAATGCACCTCAGGACTTGGAAGTTTTCCTACTTAATAGCTCTAAGGCAGGGGTAGGCAACCTTTCCCCTTTAAGGGCCGAGGGACTTCAGCTCCCAGAAGCCTCAGCCATATTGGCCAATAGTCCCATGTTGGCCAATAGCTCCTGGGATTCTGGGAGCTGAAGTCCCTCGGCCCTTAAAGGGGACTGGTTGCCTACCCCTGCTAAGGTCTTCTGTTTAATAGCAATAGCAAGTACATTTCTATACTGCTTACCAATGTACTAAGCAGTTTACAAAGTGTAAGCTAATTGCCCCTAACAATCTGTGTATTCATTTTAGCGACCTCTGAAGGATGCCAGGCTGAGTCAATCCAGAGTCTTTGGCTGATATTGAACTCACAACCTTGTGATTAGTGAGTGGGTGGCTGCAGTACAGGCATTTAACTACTACACCACCAGGGCTCCTTTCTGTACGCTCTCCCTTTGGGTGGAAGTCACTATCCTTCCTTACTTTCAAAGTGTTCCCTGTCTGTCAACGTTTTGGAATAAAATGCTATATTCCACCTTAACTGCCACGGCAACATCCAATGGAATCCTGGGAATTGTAGTTTAGAGAGGGGTACTTAGAATTCTCTCAGCCAGAGATCTCAATCGCTTCAATGAAGTACACACCCTAGGATTCCACAGCATGTAGCCATGAGAGTTAAAGGGGAATCATAGTTTTATAATTGTGTAGTGTGAACAGTCTGCTGGAAAATTTACTGATTCTGCCGAACTGCATTATGAACTGCTTTAGGAACTGTTTGACTAAAGGGAGATGTATAAAATTTTTACTTTCGTCGTTGGTGCTTTGTTTTACAATGAAAGTTGGGGGAAAAAATCAGTGGACACTGGTACATTGTATCAGAACAACTAGTGATTTTAAATTCAGTCCTGCTGTGTTAAAAACATATATAGCACAATTAACATTTCAGAATGCATACACAAAAACGAATACCTGATAATATACAAATTAACGACAAGAAAAACATTTCTCATACTGTACCAGAGAAGATGAAGAAGACTCATTCAGATGAATGCCACCAATTTGATCAGCCAATTCTGAACCACTGCGGTAAACATATTAATGAATTTCATTTTTATTGTTTAAGTCTAAATTCCAATTCAGGTTTTGGGTGTTATAGGTTTGGGTTTTTGTTTTGGTTTTTTTGGATAATACATCCATCCATAATAGTTCATGTCCATTACAGAGGTCTGCGCCAATTAGGCTTAATATATTATTAACTCCTCCTCTTTCATACACAAACAGGATAAAAGGAAATGTCAAAACATCACATTCCCAAGATGAAACAAGAAAGTATCTGCATAAAGACCTAAGCTGTGACAGTGTTGGAGGACAGTAGCAAAAATATTAATTTGCCAAGTTCAAACCATGGCAAAATGGATGTGTGCTGTTATATAGTTGTATAATGGACAAAGAGTTTGAGATATTGGCTCAAAACAGACGGCCCAAATAAACCAGCCATTTTGGGAGAATGGCGTTTAGATGATGCACTCCCCCAAAGTGGCCAGACACCGTGCTAAGACAGCACCAAGGTGACAAGAGCCGGCTTTTTTAGGAACAGATTTAATCCATTCCTGTCAGCTGTTGGTTTGAGATCACTTCGGAAGCGGGCCGTACGGTCACCGCAGTCCCGGTTTGATCAGGGCAGGAGGCCACTCCTTCTGGGCCATCTGCTTTGGCCCAGAATACATAGAATTTCATAATAACACGTTAAAAATAATGGGGGGTTGCAGACTGCTAGAAATAGTGCAAATTCAGTCCACTTTTAGGGTTAGGGTTAGTGCTAGGGAATCATGGGGATTGTTTTTTTTATGAGATATTGAGCCTTCTCTGTCAGAGAGTTCTGGTGCCACAATAAAATACAGTTCCCATGATTCCCTAACCCTAACCCTAACCCTAAAAGTGGACTCAATTTGCACTATTTCTGGCAGTCTGCAACCCCCCAATGTTACCTATTAATAAATAAAGTTAATAAAACAGTTAGCATTTAAAAATTGTGCATGAGCGTTGGAGAGAGATTTACTCATCACTTCCAAACAACTGCGTGGCATGTTGGGGGATTTTCTCAAATTTTGGGGTGGAAGAACTGATAATAAGTATTAATAAATAACATACTATTTTAAGTAACAAGTAACAAAGGGGGGAAGCAGACGGGAGCTTCCCGTGCGCCGCGGGACGGAGCGCCGCTGGACCGCGGCAGCCGCACCGCGGCGCACCGTCGGCGACCCTGGAAGGAGCGCTAAATCAGCGCTCCTTCCTCAAGACAGCGAAAGTGCGCACTAAAAGCGGTGGGCGCACTTTCGCTGTCTTTTCCGCCGCGGCGCATGTGGTCGCCGCGGCGTGAGGTCATCCCCAATGCGCCGGTCGTGCGGACGGCCGGCGCATCTGGGGGCAACCTCGGAGAGAGGAAGGGGCGCCGTTCGTGCGGCTGCCCTCCTCTTCTCTGCCCAGAAGACGACTTTATTAGTCGTCTGCTTAGGGCCAAAGTAATTTTAATATAAAAAGTGATAAAATTGCTAGTTTTTTAATTATAATAATTAAGGAAAGGAAATCTGCTTCAAATTCTGACTTCTACATATTTGGCTTGAACCCCATCTCACAGGAATTCAATCATCTTTGAAGATTTTAACCATCCAAAACTTTGAACAGATACTAGACTGGAGGGGAATTTTTTTCTCCTTTCTCTCCACTGGCTCTTCCCAATTCTTCCACAAAGATGACAAAATAATAATAATAATTGTGAAGTCGTAGGCTTTCATGGCCGGCATCCATAGTTTTTTGAGTGGGTTTTTCGGGCTGTGTGGCCATGTTCTAGAAACCCGCCCCTCTGCTCAGCAACCGGGGTGGCATACAGCAAGTTAAAACAACAACAAAAACTAGAAAAATAAGTGGAGGCTGCAGGCTCTCTCCTCAAACACCATTGCTTTCTGTTATTTAAACCGCCACTGAAATTGCCTCTTACTTTGAGTTTTGAAAAACGCCACTATCTGGTAGGTCCAAAGGAACATCCTTGGCTTCTGCAACATTTCTGAAAGACAAGTTTTCAGTTTTCAGTTTAAGTTTCCTTCAAAGTTTTGATGACACAAAGGCTTTCCCCAGTCTTATTCCACCTTCTTTTTGCCAGGGAAAATACAGAAACCCCAAAGGCATTATGTCTGGTCATTTACAGCTAATAGGATCTGCATGGCAGTTCATAATCCTTTAATCCAAGGGTAGGCAACCTAAGGCCTCGGGGGGGGGGGATGCAGCCCCCGAGGCGTTTGGACCGGCCCCAGGCCTGTCCTGCTGCTGCCGCCACCCCCCACCGCCACCGCCCGCCATGATGATATTGATTATTGTTGTTATTACTTGTTCTTGGGGGTTTCTTGGCAAAATCTCCACAGGGGTTTTGCCATGGCTTTTCTGGGGCTGAGAGAGTGTGCATGCATATTTTTAAATTTTTAATATTTAAAAATATATTTATTTATTTATTTAAATAATTAATTATTTTTGGTGCTTCGGCCCCCCAATTGTCTGAGGGATAGCAACCCGGCCCCCAGTTCAAAAAGGTTGCCTACCCCTGCTTTAATCCATATAACACCATTTTGAGAGAGATAGCACTGGCTGCCAATACATTTCCAGTGTGAATTTAAGATGCTGACAATGAAATTTCAAGACCTAAACAGCTCTAGACTTTGCTATTTGAAGGAATACATCTCTCAATACAACCTGACTGAGGTCTTTTGCAGGGACAATATAATGTGGGAGGACAGGAGAGAGGGCTTTCTCAGTTGTGTCACCCTAGCTGTGCAATGCCCTCTTCTTAGAGGCCAAATTGGCACAGATGTTGGCTTTTCAATGCCATGTTAAAACATGGATTTTATGAAAGCCTTTAGGGTCTAATGATTTTATTAAACTTGTACATCCTTTAACATTTTAGGGTTTAATTATTTTAGAGGTTTTTTTAATATTTTGAATTTTAAGTTGTTTGAATTTATTTTATTGTATGCCACTCTAAGATCCTTGGATACTCCATATACATATTTTAATCACTCACTCAATCAATAAAAAAGTATTTACAGTTTTTAAAAAAGCCATAACATAACAGATATAACAGAACAGCTGTGTAAGTTTGCTAAAAGGCTCATGTGCCGCAATCTAAGGGTTACTCCTGCCCATCCAAAACTTTATACTTTCACTAATTCTGAAGTTCTTGCCTCGCAGACACACAGGATAAAATTTATGGAGGCAAAACTAGGTTTCATCTGCCCACTCACGCTCTATGGGACTCACCTGATATGATCTGATGAGACCTCCAGAGGATTCCTGGAAGTCTCAGTAGATGATGTCATTATTTTGCATCTGGCTACAGGGACACAGCCAGGCTCTTGTTGACTGCTCCCCACTCTCTACTAGTCACTAAATGCCATGAAGTAGGGGTTGCAGCAACTAAAATGTCAGTCTTGGGAAGATAATGGTCCTTGTGTGAGGACAGTGGAAAATTCTGTCCCTAGCCAATTCTGACTAAGAAAAAGACTAATGATGGCGTACTTTGGCTTTAGGCCATTATAAATCACTAACAGGCAGTCTGCTGTGGTCTACTTTAATATAAAGTTTTCTTTTTTAAAAAATACGTTTGTCATAACCTACTTCACAGATGCCTCATTTGATGCTCCTTTGGAACTACAAATTGCTCTGTTCGCAGAACTACTTGTAGGGGTAGCATTACTTTCAGGCTGGAAAAAAAAAAGGATAACTCAGTAACTGTCAACTGAAACATCAATTTCACTGCTACTAAAATAGCATCATGTCAAAGTGTGCATTTAAATCATTACAGAAAAGTTTGATTCAATCATAACAAATAATTATGTCAGTGATGAAATGACAAGAGTTTTTTGACTGAACTTTTAATTGTCATCAGATACAACAGGGTGTTCATATGCTAAACCAGGGGCCGGCAACCTACGCCCCCCGGGCCTGTTCCGGCCCAGGGCCCCGAACTTACTGGCCCAGGCGGACCCCTGCCACCACCACCGCCGCCTGCCACCGCCGCTGTGCATTTTGCTCGCTGCGCGGGCCGCCACCGCCATTTTGGGAAACAAAATGGCGGCCGCAACATGTTTGTGCATGCGCAGCAATACTGCACATGCGCAAATGCATCGCGGCCGCCATTTTGGAAAACAAAATAGCGGCCACGACATGCGCAGCAGTGGCAGCGCATGCAGGGGAGTCACGCGCAGTGACCGGGGTTGCGCGCGCACCAGCACGCGCACCGTCATTCCCCCTGGCCCGCCAGAGAGGAGGACTTTGGGGGAATGACCCCCGGCTCAAAAAGCTTGCCTACCCCTGTGCTAAACTGTACATGTGTTCACACAAGATATACACAGGTTCTGATGTCTGTAAAAAGCTGTGTACCCATGCTCACTATGATCTGTATTCAGTTACAAGAGTCTTCGGAAGGCCAGAGTACAAATCTCTATCTGGGTAGAATGAACACACTGACATTTGTGTGAACTGATGTACACATGTTCACTTTATGAAACTGGAAGTGTAGCCCACCACGACTGCATACAGTAAGATACTGAAGAAAATGCCATAAAAATTCTGAGGAAGTTCTGTGCAGGCTACCCTGAGGGAATGGTAGAAAACTGAGGAGAGCACAGGAAAAGAGTGCGAGTTAAAAGCATCAACTAAAAGGCATGGTACAGAGCTCCAGCCAATATCCTCAACAAAGCACTCATTCAGCAGCAGCTTGGAAGGCCCAAGATGCAGGATGAGGTTGACAGCTCCATTCCATCCCGCAGACAAACATGGAAGCCCAACTACTGATCTAATTTACTGTACTCCATCCCATCCTCTCTATTCCCATCTTTTAGTGGGGAAAGGTGGGAACTTAGGGCCTTTCACCACTTGGGGCGGCACAGAGCCACCCTGGGGAGTGGCAGATCGGGGCCGTGGCAACCCCATGCTCCATGCCACTCCTTTTGGGGCGGTAAAAGGCCACCCTAAGAGCCAGCACCATGGCTCTTCCACACCCTTTTGGCGCAGTGTATGTACACGCTGCGCCAGGAGGGCATCCTGACGCTGCGCGCTGTGTGTATGGCATCAGGACGGTGTCAGGGTTGAGTTGGGGCAGCTGGTATGCAGCTGCCCCGCCCCAACTCCACCCCCAGGCTGGCCCTCTAAGCCCGTTAGTCTAACCTGGAAGCACCTAAAAGAAGCACTGACCTCCTCAATGCTCTTGGTGCTTCTTCGAGGGGAAGCACCAGAAATATCACCGCTGCTATTTTCCAAACCAGGCATTCAAACAACTCAGAAGATGCATCATTGGTGCTTCTTTTGGGTTCTCCAGGGATGTACTAACAGGCTACATAGACTGGCCAAAAGGACCGGCCTGGGGGTGGAGTTGAGGTGTGGCGAGGCAACCACATGCAAGCTGCCCTGACTTCACCCCAATGCAGTCATCACGCCGCCCACCTAACCAGATGGCAGGCGGCGTTAGGGCACTCCCTTTGCGCAGCGTTCACACACACTGTACCAAATGAGCACTGAAAAGCTACCGTTGCTGCGGCAAGGGCGGCTTTTTGTTGCTCTAAAAGGGAGTGGCATTTGCCAGCTCTTTTTAGCATGGCAAAGTGCCAGATCCAGTGCTTCCAGGGGCGGCACAGAGCTGCCCGTTAGGGGCCATCTGTTGAGCCCCTAAGCTCTCACCTTCCACCACTCTACTCAGAGAAGGGGATGGTTCCTTTTTTTCTTTTTGGATAAACAGTTAGGATACAATACTTTCATGGACCTGTGGATAAGTCAACCCAATTTTGAGGGGTTAATTTTTAACTAATATTTCTAAATTTATACATTGACCTGTAGATAAGTCAACCCAATTTTGAGGGGTTGATTTTTAACTAATATTTCTAAATTTATACATGAGTATATACAGTGCTTGTATTAATAATGGCTTGCTTTTTTTAAAAAAATAATCAATTTACAGAAGACCTCAGAACCTTTTATTTCTATTGTAAATTAACCAAAGAGCTTGACAACTTGGAACAGCAATGTAAATCCACAAGCTCCAGCATGAAGAAATGTACATAAGTGTGAAAAATACTACCCTGTGTACAGATCAACAATCTGTGTGTGTATATATATATATATATATATATATATATATATATAT
>CM034701.1:339719969-339735392 GCA_020142125.1 Phrynosoma platyrhinos
GGACGTTTTGGGCCATTCCGGTACAACAAGTTTTGACATCTAGGGGGTCCGGGGGGGTGTCACAAAAATGGCCCTGGAAACCACATACAGACCATGGGCTGTACCTTACCCACCCATGATATATATGAACTGCACTGCATTGAATGTAATATGTGAAAACTCCTTAATCTATAAACAAGAATGGATCATTCATGGAAGAGATTTCCTCCAATGCCTTCCTCTCTAGGTTGATAAAACCACCAACAACACTTAGGAAATAGGTTGATTTGCTTCACATGACTGCAAACTTGCACATCCTTTTTAAAGCCACACAACTTGCTTTGTGCACAATGAAGGAAAAACAGAATAAAAAGGTAGCAAATACAATAAAAATAAATAAAAAGTTAACCAATTCAGCATGAGCAGAATAAACTGTGGGACAAGAGGCATGACGAAAAAATACACATGCTTGCAAAAGAACAAAGCTGAAGATCTGAAAGCTCAGACACCTGTTACATGAAGTTATAAGAAGAATTTATCTGCATAAATGGTCTATATCTGTAAGAAAAAAAATATTTCTTACACAACTTTGTCCTCATCCCTTTTCAAAAATAAAGCATTAATGCTGATTAGGATCAATATTTAACTTAATTAACTGAAATATTTACCACATCTTTACTAATAAATGCCTCCAAGGCAATATGCAACAGATAACAACTGAGAAAACATTTTACTTGTTTTACACAACCTACTTAATTTACTTCTGAACAGTTTACCTCCATAGCAAAGCAAGTTTATTTGGGTAAGTGGAACCTATAATGCAATGCAAAATTTAAGCATCTGTGGATCAGATACTTACATTTTCCATATTATAAAAAAAATTGCATGGGGAATCAGAACAGAAATCTTAGAAAACCTAACTGGTATTTTTTACCACAGGCTATCATATGAACTATACAGAATAGCTTTGCTTTTGATTCATTTTAAGAAACAAATATTCTTCTTTTTTAGTCCACCCCCCCCCCCCGCAGATGTAATACGTACCTTGGAAGTTATTTGGCCGGTCAACTTTTCATATGCCATTTTTGCTGCAATAAGTTTTGCAGTCTGTTTATTATTTCCTGTACCAACACCCCAAACTTCATTATCAATTTTAACAGACATGGTAAAACTAAAAGAAATTTTGAAAAGTGTGGAGAAGAACAAGTTAGTATTAATTGTTGTATACAAAAGCTATAATTTCCTATGTGTAAGGCCTATTGAACAGTTTGTCCATTGTTAAAGTGTCACCTTAATTAGCTGAGTGCTGTTTATTTTATAATAGGGTCTTCTCCTTACATACATACAACTTTTTTTTTAAAAAAACAAACTATTAAAGTAATTGCACAGCAGTACTTAAATTAACCACCCAAATTAAAAACTTGACTTAAAATTATTGGAAAAATTGTGCATTTGTGAGGAGTGAATGAATCTTGTTTTAGTGACACTAATGGACTAAATAAGAATATGAGCAAAAGAATACGAAGAATCACAATGCATGATATGGGGAGTTCGTGGGAGCGTTCCTGGCAAGCAAGACGAGAATTTTAAAACTGCTGATGTTGCCGTATCCTAGCAAGGATGCAGCTGCCTGTGTTATCTATGGGAGAACAGGTCATTCAGAAGGTTTGGGTAGCAAGCAAGAAGATAACAAGATGTTTGGACTAATACTGATAAGATTTCGAGTGTTTTCTTTATCAACAGAAAAGGACCAGAAAGGGCTGGTCTGAAAGTTTGTGGACAGAAGCCAAAAGGGCAGAGGTTGCCCAATACTATGCAAAGACTTTAAAGATGAGATTTTCCCAACTAGCAGTGTGTTCCTGGATCCACAGTAACAAGACTCCCACTAAGTGCCATTTGGTGTGTGTGTAAGTAGATGGATGAATGAGTGTGTGTTACTTAAGTGTGATACTTAAAATGGTTGTCTTATTTGTTATTTCCTATTTCTTATTGTCTTATTTCTTATTAATAATAATAATAATAATAATGCACAGTTTCTAAACCCAGATCTGGTTTCCCACGTGTCTTTGTTGAAAATCCTATGGTCTAGGGTGGCTAAATTTCTCTCTGGATCAAAAGAACAACAGAGAACCTCGGTTCATGACATATTCAGGCAAATTGTTTCTTCCATATTCACATAGTCATGTCAGACCCATGAGTGTAAAAGAAACACTGTAGAATATATCCGCAGTAAAAAAAGCTATGAATGAATATTAAAGCAAATCAAGCCTGACCTCTCCCTATAGAACCCAAGATGACTAGCAATAGCAATAGCATTTACATTTCTATACCACTTATCAGTGAACTCAGCACTCTCTAAGCAGTTTACAGTCTGTAAGCCAATTGCCCCCAACAAACTGAATACTCATTTCAACAACCTACGAGAGGATGGAAGGCTGATTCAACCTTGGAGCCCTAGGATTGAACTCACAGCCTTGTGGCTGCAATACCAGCATTTAACCACTGCACCACCAAGGCTCCTAAACTGAGACTGTTGTACTTGGACATATAATGAGAAGGCATGCCTGATTAGAAAAGACAATAATATTTGATAAGGTAGAAGGCAGCAGGAAAAGAGGAAGACCACCTTAAAGAGGGACAGAATCATAGAATAGAATAATAGAATAGGATCCAGAGCAACGGATTCAAACTACAGCAAAAGAAATTCCAGCTGAACATTAGGAAGAACTTCCTGACAGCAAGAGCTGTACAGACCGGCATAAAGAGCTGGCCTGGAAACAGAGTTGGGGCATGGCAATTTATATACAATTTATTTTTAAAAGGGGGATTAGCCCCAAAATGCTTTAACAAAAATCCACCTTTTAATTAGGCACCTGAAAGAAGCCAGTCTTGGTGCCAATCATGCTACCAAAGGAGGGCATTCTATAAATAAGATACAATGAATGGGAGTTCAAAACCTTTCATGGTTATGGTAAATTGTGAACTTATTACTTTCTGTTATTGTAATTTTCTACTCTCACAGCAAAGTCCCATGTTAACAAAGTGCTTAGAGCCAGAGCTAAAAACAGCAGCCTATGTTACAATTTCCCTTCCCCTTCTGCAACATTTCCTTCAACTTGTTCCATGTCCTGATGTCATTACTATGTACACTTTCCTGCAACTTCACTAGCCAATGAATGTAATACAGGAGAAAAATACATATCTTGTGTGCATGTGCCTTCAAGTCAGCTGTCAACTTACAGCAGGCCCAATCCTCAATATGACATCCCTTTAAATATTTAAAAAGGGCTATCATAGGATCATAGAGTTGGAAGAGACCACAAGGGTCTTCCAGTCCAACGCCCCGCCAAGCGCTCTGACAGATGGCCATCCAGCCTCTGTTTAAAACCTCCAAAGAAGGAGACTCCATCACTCTCCAAGGGAGTGTGTTCCACTGTCAAACAGCTCTTAAGGGCTGTACAGATGGCTCCTAAGGGGCAGCAGGACACCGCCTCTTTCCTTGCCAGATCAGGGCAGCAGCAACCACACACCGCGGCCCCAATCTGAGCTTTCCACGGTACAAAAAGAACCCACAAAAAGTCCTACCTGCAGTAGCAGCTTTTATCCTCTTCTTTGGCGCAGCCCATGTAAATGCTGTGCCAAAGACACGCCCTTTTGCTGCCCCGCAACAAACTGTATATGCATGTGCTTTTAATTGTTTTAGCCTTTTCTGCTGTTTTTACTTGATCTGTTTAGTATGCCTTTATCTTATTTAAATTACTTTCTTGTTTTTATTTGGAATTCATTTTTTAATAATATTTTAATTGTATACCACCTTTCCTAAGTCGAGGGAAAGATAGAAACATTTTAATACATAAAATAAATTAAAAATAATGAAAGAGCAATTTTGTAGAGATCACAGCTTAAGAGGAATTATAACATCTTTTTGTTCCTGTTAACTGCTGTCCAGTTGACTTTGATTTATGGTAACCTTATAAATAAGAGACCTCACCCTGTCATCAACATTCCTGCCCAGGTCTTGCAGGCTCAGGGACATAGCTTCCATGACTGAGTCTATCCATCTGTAAGGCAGTCTTCATATCACCTCCTAACCTTTTCCCCAGGTTAAATATACCCAGCTCACTAAGCAACCCCTCCTAGGGCATGGTTTCCAGGCCTTTCACCATAATAATTATGTATTATCAATAACTTACACTGGAATATGTTTTGGTCCATCTTGAGACTCACAATGATACTGATGAACTTTATTGTTCTTTGCTGCATATTCATTAAGCCAGGCAATATAGTTTTGTTGTGATGGTTCCAGTACGTTTGCAGCAGGCAGAGGCAATGGTGTTGATGGATCAGGCAAAGGCTGTAACAATGGCGGTGTTGATGGAGTAGGCAAAGGCTGTAACAATGGCGGTGTTGATGGAGCAGGCAAAGGCTGCTGCGTTTCTGAAGCCCACTCTGCCTACAGACAATACACATAATTTCATTTAGGTTATCATCAGTGAGTTCACTGTGTTAGCCAAAAGTCCTGACAAATACAGTCGCCCCTCTGTTCTCATGGACTTGAAGTCCATGGTTTTGCATATTCATGGTGGGGCCACCTCTGTTAACATCAAGTGTTCAAGCCTATGGTGCTTGAATATTCGCAAATCTCCGTTTTCATGGGACAGGGGTGTTCCGGAACTCATCCCCCATGAAAATGGAGGGCCGACTGTGTATTGAAAATATATAAAGTATCAAAAAATAAAAACACAGCAAGATAATTTTATAAATAATATAAAAATTCTACAAATGTCAGGGCCTAGAAAACAATTAAAATATTAGAGCTGAACAAATACATGTAAATCTTGACTTACTGTATAAGATTTAACAAACAATTTTGTGCACATTTGATCTGGGTTGTTGTCCAACTTCACCTGTTATCTAGTACTTATAAAATAATAATTTATTTCTGTGGTGAAAAGGAAGTCTTGTGTGCGCCTGGGTTTTGCTATTGCTGCCATTGCTTTTTCAAAAGAATTTAATACCTAATGCCTCTGGCTGGACGGTCCAGTTCTCACTTAGTGAATCTCTTTCTTTTATCAGTGTGATGTTTGCAGTTACTGGAGCTGCCATATTATGTGACCAATTCCATTTTGAAATGCTTTGGTATAAGCATTTCAAATATTGGTGGAAAGAAGGAACTCTACCTCATATCCCACTCGTGTTATGCAAAGTGGAAATACATTTAAATAATTTGGTTTTTACCATCCTCCCCCATTTTTGGAGTGGGGGATAATTTTAAAAAAATATTTTCTTCCCCTTGTGTGCAACAGCATGAGAATGCCATAAAGATAACAAGCTAATACTGGAATTCAGTGCAATGGGTAAATGTGAAGCCCCTGTGATGGTTTGGTGCACAGCCATGAGTGGTGGCAGAACTAACAAGGACTTTATCACATCAGGGTCATAAAATGTCACAATCACATTAGTCTAAGAAACACAAACGTTGTTGACGATCATTATTGCACAGCTCTTCCAAATCACCATGGTGCTCCTTCCGTTTTGGCTTCTATCCTCTGCAAACCAGCCTCCATAGCCCTGTCTCTCTGCCCTATGCCCTTCTCACCATAACTTTTGGTCTGTAATTATTTTTATTTATTTTTATTTTTAGTGCAATTGCGCAATCATGGCAATCCATTAAGTAATAATAACAACAGCAACAGCAGCAAAAAGAAGAGAAATTGGGGGCAAAAAAGAAATACAGACTGCTTGGTAATAGTAAGGTGGTGGAGGGAGAGAAGCAAAATCACACTCATTTGTACCACATGGCTGCCTGCATAACAGAACTGCTTTGGGAGGAACTTATCAGATCTGTATCCACAGCAAAAAGCAGCATGATTAAGAGGCATTGACGGGCACCGCTAATAAGAAAGAATGCTCCAGCAATAGATGGACTACAGATCAGGTACTGGACAGATACAGATTCATGTGAAAAGATATGGGCACAGATGCTACTATCCTGCTCTAGTTCCACTTTTCACGCTGTGTGTGTGTCAGGATTCATGGACTCAGTTCCCAATAAACAGGAAAACATCTTAATGTGATAGAGAACAAAAGTCTTTTATTCTGGACAAGAAGACAGAAGTTCACAGTCTGAGATTTTTGTCAGAACTGGGGATCTGTCCCCCTTACCATAGCCTTAGAATTCAAACAATCCAACCCCCCTTCCTGGCTCTGGGCATCAGGCTTTGATCCTGATCAAAGCAAGCGGTAACAGTCCCTTCATCTCCCCATCTTATCATTCAATCACCCTTGAGGAAGAAAGGAAGGTACTCCTTCTTTACAACCTAAATCCGCTGCAGGAAAGACAGGGTCATAAAGCTATAAACCCCCTTTGCTCTGCTGGCCATTTGCCTCTCCTGTTACTTTCCACACTTAGAGTTCCTACATCAGGGGTAGACAACCTAAGGCCCAGGGGCGAATGCGCCCCTCCGAGGCCTTTGGGCTGACCCCAGGCCGGTCCTGCCGCTGCCGCCGCCGCCCCCCGCCACTGCCGCCATCCACCATGATGATATTGATTATTGTTGTTATTACTTGTTCTTGGGGTTTTCTTGGCAAAATCTCCACAGAGGTTTTGCCATGGCTTTTCTGGGGCTGAGAGAGTGTGCATGCATATTTTTAAATTTTTAAAAAAATATTTTTATTTATTTATTTGTTTATTTTTCATGCTTCGGCCCCCCAATTGTCTGAGGGACAGCAACCCGGCCCCCGGCTCAAAAAGATTGCCTACCCATCCTACATGATTAGTATCCAATGCATTTCAATATTTCATACATACATGCTTCCCAAATAACCCATCATGACAGAACCATGCTTATGGGTCTGATATCCCACCACCCCAGGAGAAATCTGCCTATGTTTTATTCAACCTTCTCCTTCCCAGCATGTCAGGGTACTTTTCATGAAATAATGTAGTCATCTTGGGAGCATCTATGTGGTGGGTCGACGCACTCATTTTCGGACTCAAGAAAATGTTTCCAGTGGACCAAATACTGCAACTCACCCCTGTGAATTCTTGAGCCCAAAATCCCAGCCACTTCAAAGTTCTGTTCCCCTTCTACTACGAGTGGTGGGGGTGGGTCTTGGTCAATCTGACAGGGGTCCATGGCCAAAGCTGGCTTCAGCAGGCTAAAATGGAATGCTGGGTGCAAATGTCTGTAGAACTTAGGCAAATCTAACTCCGCAGTCACTTAGTTGACCAGTCTTTTTACTAGGTCCCACATATTTCGGTCCCAGCTTTTTAGATGATTGTTGGTTTTCAAGTGTTTGGTGGACAAACAGACTTTGTCAACCAAGTCCCATTCCTCACCCCTTTTATTATCTGCAAACCTTTTATAGTCTATCTTTACCTCATCCAAAGCAGTCACAATTTGAGGCCAGGCATCCTTAATTTTGTAATCCATTGGTAGAGAAGAACAGGGTTCATGGGTTCCCCCATCAGTGAAGGCAGGTTCTTTGGCTTGTAGCCATGTACAATTTCAAATGAGGAGTGACCAGTGCTCTGGTTAATGGCCTCACTGAAAGCTACTTCAATGTGGGGCAATAAGTCAAACCAATCATCCTGCAAATAGTTACCATAGCATTGTAGGTATTGCTCCAGAGTGGCATTCGTTCTCTCTGATTGCTCATCCATCTGTGAGTGATGGGAGGTGCTCATCACCTACTCAATCCCCAACTTTTTCTGCAGCACCTTCCAAAATTGCAAAGTGAATTGGCCACCTCGATCACTCACAATTCTATAAGGAAGCCTGTGCAATTTGTATACATGGCCAATGAAAAAGTCGGCCAACCTGGCTGCCAATGGCAAGCTTTTGGACTCCACAAAATGCACCCAATTTGAAAATAAGTCCGTTACCTAGCCCTCTGCTCTTGAACAAGTCAGGTATAGAGTCCATCGCTATGTGCCTCCAGGAGGCGCCTGGTGTGGGCAGTGGTTGCGGTAGCCTCTGAGGCTTGCCTCCTGCCAGCTTGGCATGGGTGCAAACCAGGCAGCCCTTGACATAGGTTTCCACATCCCACTGGATTCCATCCCATCAGTATTGTCTCTGGACCAAATGCCAGGTCTTCAGGAATCCCAAGTGCTCTGCTGCCTTGGTATCATAGCACAGTTGCAAAACTTTGAGTCTCAGTTCCTCCAGGACATAGACCCTAATCCCTTTGGACTACAGTCCACCTTTAAACTCTAGGGCCTCCAGATGCTCCTCAAGCCACTGGTCCTTTCCTGCTGCTTCACAGAAACTTTGAAACAGTGGGTCTGGAGCGTGTGAGGATTTATCTTCCTTTTCTTGGCAAACTTGACTCTGGTGGTCACCGCCAGCCCCAATTGCTCCAGGTGAATACAGTCTCTAGTGGGACTTATATTTTGCTTTCATGTTGGGGCAGTCCACTAACACATTTTGCTTTCCTGGAAAAAACTTCAATTGGAATTTAAAGCGGTAAAATTCCTTGGCCCACTGACTCTGCTTTGGACTTAACTTTCTCGGTATCTGCAATACTTAATAATAATAATAAATAATAATAAATTTTTATTTATAACCCGCCCCTCTGCAGAGCAATCGGGGCGGGGAACAGCAAGGTTAAAACAAAGCATAATTAAAACATTCCCTTCCCCTTCCCGCAACCCCCTCCCCCCCGCCCCATCCCCTTAAAATAAGATTAAACCATGAATTGAATTAAAAATACAACATTAAAACAAATTAAAACCCAAGGAGTCAGACTATGGGGCCCAACTGTGGGCCGACCGTTATTCCGGGAAGTTATGGTGGTCTGTCCAGACTTCAAAGGGGTGAGGCGTTCCCTCCAGAAACTGGCAACAATTCTGCAGGGCCCACTTGATCACAAAAGCTTCCCTTTCCCAAGTGGGCCAGTCAAATTCTGCTCCCTGAAACATTTTGGACAGGTAGGCCTTTACTCTCTGTTTGAGTCTCTTTGCATCAGCATCGCTCCTAAAGCAACATCACTAGAGTCAGCCTGTATGATGAAAGGTTTATCTGGATTTGGGTGATTTAGAATGGGTTCAGTGTTAAACAGCCTCTTTAACTTTTCAAATGCCTTCCAACACTTCGATGTCTACCTAATCTCAGAGGATGGCTTCTGTTTCTCACTGGGGTTCTCTGGGTGGGTCTTAGTCTTTAACAGGTCAGTGATGGGCAAAACTATTTGGGCAAAGTCAGGGATGAACTTCCTATAGAAGTTTGCAAACCCCAAGAAGCTCTGCACCTCTTTTTGGGTCTTAGCACCATTTATACCTTAGCAGGGTCCATTTTGATCCCCTGGAAATTCAGCTTGCCTGTGTGGCAGTTGCATTTAGATAGCTTGACATACAATTGATTGTCCAACTTACCAACTTCACATGGGAGTCCAGATCCTGGGTATAAATGAAGAGAACATCGAGATAGACCAAGACTCCTTCCAACAGCAGATCATGCATAATCTCATTCACTAGCCTCATAAAAATGCCTGGAGCTCCTGATAGCCCTAACAGCATCACTAACTGCCCTGAGCGGGCAGTTAAATACGGTTCCCTCTCCCGAATCCGCACTCAGAAATAAGCGTCTCCTAAGTTCAATGCGGTAAAAATCCTGCTGGTGGCCAATTTCCCTAACACGTCTTTCACCATTGGGAGGGTGTATTTATTGGTACTGAATAGACCATTGAGATTCTAGTAGTCTGTAACTAGCCTAAGGGACCTATCCTTCTTTTCTCGGAAGAACACCAGGGCTGCAAATGTGGAGGTCGACGGGCAGATAAAACCTCTAGCCAGGTTCTTTTCTATAAAGTCCTTCAGAGTCTTCATTTCAAGAGGAGTAATTGAGAATAATTAAGGCTTGGGGGTTTGTGCTCCCGGTTCCAACTCAATCGCACAGTCCATCTCCCAATGGGGTAGGAGCTGGTCACACTCCTTCTCCACAAACACCTCCGCCAAGTCCCAGTAGATTGGGGGGTAGTCCAGTTGATTCTCCTGGATGGCTTTCCCCACCCTCTCTTGCTGGAAGTCTGGTCAGATCAGCACAGCCACTGCTTTCTGCCCTGCATTTAAATTGGGGCCCCAGGTATGTTCCCTACATACCAGGTCATCGAAAATCAGTTCTCCCAGCACCCACTGGATCCTGGGATTGTGGAATTGCAGCCAATCTATTCCCAGAATCAACTGGTAGCTCAAGGTTGGGCCCACCACAAATCAGATTCTTTCCCAATTTTCCACCACCCCAAGCCACACTGTCCCCATCCACTCGCTAGTGGGTTCCCCCCCTAGGGAAATAATAATATAATATAATAATAAAATTTATTTCTATCCCGCCCTTCTGACGAGCAATCAGGGTGGCTTACAACAGTAAAATTAATACAATATCAAACCGATTACACAAAGTAACTTGAAAATCCCAAAAACCACTCCATCTATTAAAAGATTATTAAATCAGATTATATATTAAAACATATTAAATAAACTCACAATAACTTAAAACAGTCAACAGTCAACAGCAGCGGCTACAGACAGAAGTAGGGGGAGAATAAGAGGGCAGGACTCCTAAGGCCAGAAAGGTGATGAGGTTTTCTAGCTTCTTGGTATCTAACTTTAGTTTCATGACTATGTTAAGGTTTATAAAACATCAGGTGCAGACTGAGTCTATGGCCGCCACCAAGTCCATACTTCCTCTCTCCTTTAGGTTCACCAACTTGATTCTCAGGGTGTATAGGGAAATTCCTCCACTCACCATTGGGATGCAGTGGCTTGGGTCTGGGGCCTGCCTTCCACTGCCATCTGTGGCAGGCCTGAGTAGTTTCCCATTGGCTCTGCATTGTCCTCTAACTCCATGGTGTCCAGCGTGACTTCTGGTTCTGCAGCATCTCGGCTAGCTGCTTTGAGTGCCTAACTGCACAGCAACCCCTTACTTGAGTTTTGCTGGTTCCCCAACGGGGCCATAGCGGGTGCCTTCCTTGCCATGGTTCCTTGCTGATGAGCCTCTCTGTCGGGGAATTCAGAAATCCAGTGTCCTTTCTCCCAGAATGCCAGGCAAAGTCCCAAACTCATTCATCACTCTTGTTACGGTTCCCAGGTGCTGGTCCCTCTCTCTTTGCCTTTGGTGTATGTGTGTGTGTGTGAGGTTTTTGTTAGTCCCCTTGCCCACTCCTCTTCTCCTCTGCCTCGTCAGATGGATGTCCTTTACCATCTTGCCTTCCCCGGCTAACCGATCTATTCCCTCACCATCTGGGTATTGTATCTCGCTAGGATCCACTCCAGGGAATCTGGCCACAGTTCCTCCTTGAAGTTGGCCCCATAGTGCTACATGAATGCCAGCACGTTCGTCAGTTTCAGTGTCCCTCCATCATATAACTGCACCAACCAGGTGCGCGGCCACACATCTTACCTTTGCTCCTTCACTGGTAAAGGTGTGTCCCCACTCGTTCATGTGCCCCGCCGCCTGGGCCAAGAAGTAGGGCAAATGGCTTAGCCTCCCATCAAATCGTACCCCCATGTGTTTGCCCACTGGGTCCTAAGTTCGATGGGCTTGGGCCAGGACCATCAATAGGGTTTGTGGAACCATTGCTCTCACCCTGGTCTGAACTGGGCCCTGGGGCTACGGGGTCTGTGCCAGTGCAGGGGATGCCCCTGCTGCTCCAATTCCGCTGTGGGCCATTCATCTCATCGAGGTTCCTCCCGCCCTGTGAGCTGATTGTCTCATCGCACTCCCTGTCGCTCCATGGGCCGACTGTCCCACCGGGGTTCCTTCCTCTCCATGAGCTTACTGTCTTACCATGCTTCCTACTACTTTGTGGGCCGGCTGGCCTACCCTGAACCTGGCAAGTGAATGCACTAGGAGGTCCCACACTGAATGCTCTTCTGCTGGTATCTGTTGCCACCCAGCATCATGCTCCTCCCCTTCCTAGGGATCCACACCTAGTAGTCCTGCTACCACAACATCCCAGCCCAAACTCTCCTCTCCTCTCCTTGGGCTGCTCCTGGTCCCTACTGGAGATCAGGGTTCACAACCACTCATCCTTCTCTACGCAAACCAACGGGTCTTGCTGGGCTTCTACACAAAGCCAATCTTCTGTCCCTGCATCATTCTCACCGTCTGGGGACCATTCCTCCATGCAATTCTGCACGGCGGTCGTGCCGCCTCCCAAAGCCACTCTCCGTTCTCCATGTATGCCTCTATGCCTTGGGGCCATCTGGACCCACACTTTCTTCCAGGGCTTGAGCCCCCTGGTTGCCTTCCAGCTCTCCCTCGGAAGGCTCCTTGAGATTGGTGCACCTTGGCCCAAATGCAGCTGAATCGTACAAGGCACTGTTGTGAGTTCTGACAACCTGTCAGGCTCTGTGGATTCAGTATCCAATAACCAGGAAAATATCTTAGTGATAGATAGATGCCCTGGTGGCACAGTGGTTAAATGTCTGTACTACAGCCACTCACTCACAAACCATTAGGTTGCAAGTTCAATATCAGCCAAGGGCTCAAGCTTGACTCAGGCTCGCATCCTACTGAGGTCACTAAAATGAGTACCCAGCTTGTTGAGGGCAATTAGCTTACACATTACAAAGTGCTTAGGGAGTGCTTAAGTGCACTGATAAGCGGTATAGAAATGTACTTGCTATTGTTATTGCTAGAGAACAAAAGACTTTTATTCTGGACATAAAGACAGAAGTTCACAATCTGAGGTTTTTGTCAGAATTGGGGATCTGTCTCCCTTACCACAGCATTGAAATTCAGACAATCCAACCTCCCTTCCTGGCTCTGAGTGCCAGGCTTTGAACCTGATCAAAACTACCAGTAACAGTCCCTTAATCTCCCCATATTATCATTCAGTTACCCTTGAGAAAGAAAGGAAGGTTCTTTACAACTGAAATCTGCTACAGGAAAGATGGAATCATAAAGATATAAACCCCCTTTGCTCTGCTGGTCATCTGCCCCTCCTGTTACTTCCTACCCTCAGAGTTCTTACATGATTAGCATCCAATACATTTTAATATTTCATATATACATCCTTCCCAATAAATCATCAAGACAGAACCATACATATTGTTTGACAGTGAGATAAAGTCCCAAAGCTAAAAAGCTATGGTAAAAACTGTTTGCTTTCATCTTCATAAAAGGAGAACATAATGGGAGAACATAAAGGGATACATGAAGGGCACTATGGGAGGAATTTATTTTTAATTGTTGTTGTGATTTTATCTTGTAAGCCGCCCCGATTGCGCTCAGAGGGGCGGGGTATTAAATAAAAATTATTCTTATTATTAAATTATTATTATTATTACTATTAGGAAATAGGCTAACCCTATTCTCTGCTCCTGGTCACCCCAACTATTCAGAATCAAGCTGTTGCCTATTCCTTATTCTCTATTGCAGACTTTTTGGTCATCATTTGTATTACAATGCAGCCTGCGCTACACTTCAACTTACCAGCTTTTCTGGATCTATAATTTTCAAAGCTAGTGCTGCTGCATGCTTTTTTGCCTCCTTCTTGGTTTTTCCTGTGCCTTCACTATACCGTTTCTTGTCTATTTCAACTGCTACAGTGAAACTGCAAAGGGAAAAAAAGATTCATGAACCACAATCTGCAAAACACACCTAAACCCATGCCGCTGGGTTGTTGTTAGGTTTCTTCTCGCCTCCCCACCATGCATGCACACCCTTGCATATACACACCACCTGCAACTTCCAAGTACCTCCCACATCCCACCCAGATGCCATCCCACTGGATGGCTGCACTTTTGATCGACTACACATGTGCACATGGATGCACTGCCTATACAGCACATCAGTGCGCCAAAGTGATACATTGGCAAAAGACGAGGCCCCCCATACAACTCCTTCAACTTCCCTTCAACCCATGCCCCCTTGTTGGTCTCTCTAGTTTATGTATGATGTAATTACATCCATTGTAGTTGTCACACTTTCATTTTTTTTGGTTTGCTGCAGCCCCACACAGGCGCTGGGCTGTTTACAGGTAGGTGCAAAGTTGCAAATTTTCCATGTTAAGTTGGAGTATCCCTGCTTCTTTTTGCTCTGGTTCTGAGCTCCGGAACATGGCTTCATTTTACTTCCCATCCACTTTCATGGCAGGTGTTGTCAAAACACCCCGCCTTCAAAGTGGCAAGAAACCACTTTATTTTGTCTCTGTGTTTCACCCCCTAGTCTCTGGAGCAGCAGAAAACAAGCTTGCTCCATTCTCAATATGACATCTCTTCAAACATTTTAACATTGCTATCATGTCACCTCTTATCCTTCACTTCTCCAGGCTAAACATACTCAGCTCCCTAAGCCACTCCTCCTGTGGCATGGTTTCCAGACTTTTCACCATTTTGGCTGCCCTCCTCTGGACATGCTCCAGCTCGTCAATGTCCTTTTTGAATGGTAGTGCCCAGAGCAGGGCACAATATTCCAGGTGAAGTCTAACCAAAGCAGAATACAGTAGAATCACTTCCATCGATTTAGACACTATGTTGTATATAGCCTAGAATCGCATTGGCTTTCTTAACTGCTGCATCATATTGCTGACTCATGTTCCTGTGGTCTACTAAGACTCCTAGATCTTTTTCTCATGTACTGCTATCAAGCAAGATGTCCCCCATCCTATATCTGTGTATTTCATTTTTACTGCCTGTATTCTATATTTCTTCCTGTTGAAATTTATTTTATTAGTTT
Source organism: Phrynosoma platyrhinos (assembly GCA_020142125.1). Lineage (NCBI taxonomy): Eukaryota > Metazoa > Chordata > Lepidosauria > Squamata > Phrynosomatidae > Phrynosoma > Phrynosoma platyrhinos. The sequence continues at coordinate 339,734,633 of CM034701.1, forward strand.
TGGCCCAGCTTTCTAATCTGTTAAGGTCATTTTGAATTCTGATTCTTTCCTCTGGGTATATTAGCTACTGTTCCTAATTTGGTGTTATCTGCAAATCTGATAAGCATGGCCTCTATTCTTTCATCCAAGTCATTGATAAAGATCTTGAATAGCACTGGGCCCAGGAGAGATCCCTGTGGCCCCCACTAGTCACTTCTCTTCAGGGTGAGAAGGAGCCATAGGTCAGTACCCTTGGGGTTTGGCTGGCCAACCAATTATAAATTCACCTAATGGTTGCATTACCTAGTCCACATTTTACTAGCTTGTTTGCAAGACTATCATGGGGGACCTTGTGAAAGGCCCTACTACATCCATAGCATTGCATTCATCTACTAAGCTGGTAATTTTACACACACACACACACACATATTAAGATTAGTCTTGTTTTTGAGAAAGCCATGACTTTTAGTAATCATAGCATTCCTTTCTAAATGTTTACAGATTGTTGGTTTAACTAACTCCTCCAAAATTTTTCCTTTCTTGAAACCTAACAAGAATGCTAGGAAATGGTATCTATGGATATTTTTTATAACTATCAGTATCTTATCTCTAATTTTTATATAATAATGCTAATTTTATTTCCTCCTTTCTCCCATATAAAATCTTCAGAAAAATCACCATTTGATAAGGATAAGAAAACAAGAAGACATTTTACAACTGTTTATCTAAAGATTTTTATGTCAAGGAAAAAGCAACATGGGACATACAGTAATAGAAATAA
>CM034701.1:339760287-339770482 GCA_020142125.1 Phrynosoma platyrhinos
AGGGACAGCAACCCGGCCCCCGGCTCAAAAAGTTGCCTACCCCTGTTCCAAACCTTAAGAAGAGTTTGAAAGGAAGACAATTTTTGAATGATTCAGAGGTGATAGCAACAGCAGAGCAGCATTTCAGTGACCAGACATATATATATATATATTTTTTTTTGGAAGGCTAAATAAAACTAGAGAGATGATGTGTCAAGTGCATCAAACTTAGAGTGAATATGTGGAATAGCATGTAAGTTTAATAGCTCCAGGTCTTTCCCTTCTTGGGTAGGCAGAGAACTTTTAGCACCTCCTCGAACAAATAGTAGACAATATGCTGCAGAGCTGAATATACATTACTGTGATCAGTCCAGGCCTCTCTAGATGCTAGACAGAGTTCACCATAGCAGAGCAAGAACAATATATATTCTTTTAAATAGGGGAGAGATAATTACCTGCCAAAGTCATAGGATGCTATTCTTGTCCCATGTAATCAATAGACTGCAATTTACACCGAACAGTGTAATTTATTTTTAATAATTTCTGGACTTGCTTACCTAAATGCTGTCTTTGTAAAAGACTACCAAGACTAATTGAGCATTTTGCCATTGCTGGGAGTGAAGACGTTGTACATAGATAGTGCTGAGTAGTTCTTGGTCCAAAAGCATCTGGCATGTGACTTCTGTTATCTTGTGATGATACAAATGGTGACATATATGAAGTCCTACTAGTTGGTATTCGTAATGGTGATGACCTAGTAATTCAATGGATTACACTGAGTCTTTATAGTATATTAAGAAGGCAGATATATACAGTGCAATCAATTATAGTAGAATGTAAATCTTTTAAATTTAACAACACATTATTCTTATACCCCCCCCCATGAATAATGAAATGAGAAATTTGCTGGGGAAATGATAAAATTAGAAAGGAATAAATTGTGGCTGTCTGGAACCCTGAAAAGGAGCATCCCTATAATAGGTGGGATTATCCTCCAACATTTTCTTATGGGTCCCGCCTGTTCGTTCTAATACCATATGTTTAGGTCAAACGGGAAGCAAAACAACCAGGCTGGAAGCAGAGCCCTTTGGTGCTATATAACAATAGGAGGAGCTTTCAATATGGTGTGAAAAAAGAAAGAAAAAGATAGCAGAAAATGCTATCAATACTCCATAACAGGGGTAGGCCGGGTTGCTGTCCCTCAGACAATTGGGGGGGCGAAGCACCACAAATAAATAAATAATAATAATATTTTTTTTAAAAAAATAAATTAAAAAAATTTAAAAATATATATGCATGCACACTCTCTCAGCCCTAGAAAAGCCATGGCAAACCCCCTGTGGAGATTTTGCCAAGAAAACCCCAAGAACAAGTAATAACAACAATAATCAATATCATCATAGCAGGTGGCGGCGGGGGCAGGGGTGACAGGACCGGCCTGGGGCCAGTCCAAAGGCCTCGGGGGGCTGCATCGGGCCCCAGGCCTTAGGTTGCCTACCTCTGCTCCATAAGGTCCAAACAGCAACACAAGGTTTCTGCTAAAACTCTGCATAAGAACACTCCTTAAGTAGTGCTTGAGTAGCTATTGTATCATTTTGTTGTGTTTCCCCAGTTGAACCTTTTAATAGTAATGTTGGAGGTTTTATACATACCAATAGTGCAGTGAAAGGACTGCTTATAGGCAGTTTGGGATGGGAGTAAAAGCACTCCAGGCATAGGGCTGGAACCAGATTTGACAGAATTCTGGCCAAAGTTGGTGTCACCTGGTACAGGTTCAAGGGGGGGGGCTACCAATCACCCAACTGCCCACCCAGGGCTGCAGAGGGGGCCTGTCAGGCAAATGAGGCAAAAAAATTAACACTTATCTGTAGCGCTGAATTGCCTTTCAATGTTGTTTTTAATTACCTTATTGACCCTGATGAATTCTTCTGACATGAACTCTTTCCAGGCAACTGAGAACTTCTGCATGAAACACTGCCTGAAAATAATATTCCTTATTATATCAGAATATTAATTTGTATCTGTTTCCCTGGGAGTAAGACCACTGAATTCAGTAGGAAGTACATGTCAGTAGACTTTAAAAGACTGTAATACATTACAATGCAATATATTATAGGCCTGTGATGGTGAACCTATGGCACGTGAAACCATTTTCTCTGGCACATGGAGGGCGCTTCTTTCTCCTCCTTCCCAGCCATCCCAGGCCGTCAGCTGCAGGCCAGGGATGGTGCAGGGGGAGGAGGAGGAAGAGGTGCGTGCTTCTTCCTCCTCCTTCCAGACCCTCCCTGGCCTTCAGCTGCCTCTCTGGAGGGAGCTGATGGCCAGGGATGGCGTGGGAGGAAGAAGCATGCACCTGTTCCTCCTACTTCCATACCATCCCCAGCCTTCAGCTGCCTCTCTGGAGGCAGCTGATGGCCAGGGATGGCACAAGAGGAGGGGGAAGAGGAAGAGGCATGTGCCTGTTCTTCCTCCTTCCCGACCCTCGCTGGCCTTCAGCTGCCTCTCTGGAGGCAGCTGATGGTTGGGGATGGCATGGGAAGAGGAGGAGGAAGAGGCGTGCACTTGTTCCTATTCTTCCCCCCTTGCACTCCTCCGGGCCTTCAGCTGTCTCTGGAGAGGTAGCTGAAGGCCCAAGAGGGCAAGGGGAAGAAGTCCTGCCACCAGCACAGGGTAACACCCAGTGCTAGAAGGCCTTTTAGTTTGGGCACTCAGCCCATAAAAGGTTCGCCATCACTGTTATAGGCCATGTAGTACATTATTGTGAAGGTGAATTTGATTTTAAAAAATCCAGGAATATAACATCAATTTTTGAAATAATGAAATCTTAGTGATGGTACCCTAAAGATTCTTAATTTATATTACTGTCTGTTTCAAGCCAGCATGATAGCTAACTGTACAACATTTTAGCAATACTGCACAGACTATTAAAAATGATTAATAATTTAATGAACAATTATAAATTCAATAATAATATATTTCATTTGGATAACATGATAGCTCAAATATGCCTAGAACATTTTATAATTTGGATTATTAGTCTCTACCAGTATGGTGCAGTAGACTGAGCACTGGTGTATATAATCCCTGCTCAGCTACAGAAACCCACTAGGTGACCTTGGGCAAGTCACACTATCTCAGCCTCAAAGGAAGGCAACTGCAAACCCCCTCTGAACAAATCTTGTCAAGAAAACTCCATAATAGGTTTGCCTTAGGGTCACTATAAGTCAGAAAAGACCTGAAGGCACACAATATCAACAACAATTTATCCATCTCCTTGAGACTCTCTTTTAATTATACTGTGAGAGTTCAAAACGGTTATGTATTTCCCCAATAAAACGAAACTAACATTTTGTATATACAATATCCATCATATCTTGATTACTTTTAAAAAGTACAAAAATATAGTATCACACAGGAAATTCATGACATAAAGTATACCTAAAGGCCACTGAGCAAATCAACAAGTCGTGATGCCCCTTCAGCAGAATGTTGGTTTGCTGGGCATTTCTGCTCCAGCTGGTTAGCCTTGTGCCCTCAAGATCTTCAAAAGGAAATGAATACTTCCTGTGCTGTCTTCAAATATCTGAAATTCCTTTTTTGTTTAAGTACGTCAAAGACACCCTGAAGTGTCTGATTTCCATCACTGTCTGTTCTTACTGTGGCCCCAATGGTGGGGGGCTTAGCCAGGATGGAGCAGTGGATAACAGCTGCACCATCTAAGATAGGGGAGACTTTACTAAACCCTTGTGCCCACCCTCTGTTCTCTGTTAACTGAAAATAGTATTGGGACTTCCCATATTCAGTACAATTTTCCCCTTGATGTGGAATCAGTGTGGAATCACTGCATGAAGAATATGATTATCAAGCTAAAGCATGAACCCAGAACTATTTATGAACAGTTTTAAAATATAATTATCTCTTCTTACCCATATGTCCATCTTGAGGTGGGCTTATCAATGATATCCTTGTTGGTCCAGCCACTGTTTCAACCTACATGTCAACAGTACAATAGAATATGTAAAATAATTTTAAAATAAGTAAAATAAATTCATATTTATCTATCTGTCTTATGGTGGATAATTTTTGCTACAGAAATGATGAATTATGGACATTTCAGGTTGTCAGGAATTCACTGTTTCTTTGAGTAGCAAAAATATTATTAATAATTAGTATTATTCAAAATAAACCAAAAGAACTGGAAACTCTGGCCTTCCAGATGTTGTCAATTCCATTTCCCACCAAGCTCAGCCAACGTGGCCTGTTGTGAGAGATGATAGGAACAGTCATTCATTAGCATCTAGAGGAAAACAGGTTCTCTGTTCATGGTTTGTACTGGTTTGGATGGAACAGAACACTGCAGTTAGTTTATAATAAAAGCAGATACTTTGTACTCTTCTCAGATATACCTCGAGAAAATGGGGAGAGCATGAGACTGAAGGCTCCTGATGGATATGCTGTTTTAACTTAAACCTTCCTATTTCTTTTAAATTAAAAAATGGCAACTCTATGTAATTGGATATTGTTTTATACAGTGCTGAAAACCACCACTCCTGTAGCATCACTAGGGAGAATGCAGACTGCACCAGGTGACACCCTAAGAAGAAATAATAATAATAATAATAATATTTATTTATATCCCGCTTATATGATAAATCAATCTAAGCGGCTTACAATTAAAACAGTACAAAATGTCCCCGTACCAACCCTCCCCCCTTAAAACAGAATTAAATATCATAACAATTAAAACACAATTTAAAAACATAATCCAAAAAACATAATCTTTTTTAAAAAAGAAAAAAGACACAAAAGACACAAACACAACACAATGCCCTGGTAGTCTCCTACAGCGTTCCTTATCCATCAAGTGATGGGGCCACGAAAGGATCCATAGGGATGGAAAAAGCCCAAGGCCAGGCTAATTAATATGGAAAGGCCTGCCGGAAGAGATCCGTCTTGACAGTTTTTTTGAAGCTGTCTAACGATGTTAACCGACAGATCTCATCCGGCAGGTCATTCCAGAGTTTGGGGGCGACAACAGAAAGAGCCCTCAAACATCTGCATTTTGGCAGAAATGGGCTGTGGTTTTTACCTATGTCCCTTTAAAATGCTGAATAGATGGTATGAGTGGGGTGAGGCTCAGGGGGAAGGAGAAAGGAGAGGCCTCAGATTTTTTTAATTAAAATTTAAAATGTCACAAATTGTAATTTTTAAGAAAAAATATTTTAACTTTTTATTGTTTTAAAATTGTCATTAAAAACATTACATTTTACCAAAGTTTAGTTTTAATCACATGAAACTATGTATATGTAAATACATTTACAGTGTGTATATGAAACTTTAATTTAAAGGTATAATTTTAATTTTGCTAGTTGTTTATGTCACAACTATTACCATTACATTCAACAATATATGGGAATTACAATTTATGAGTAACATTAGCATCAAAAACATTACTAAGTATTCTGTATGATGTGGTACTAGAGAAAATCAATCGGGGGGTTACACCACTAGTTACCGAACCGGGTGACACCAACCCTAGGGATGCCACTGCCACTCCCCTTGCTGAAGTCACCCTTATTCTGGAGATACATCATGGACTGAAAAGTGCAGGGTGAGATGGTCCTTTCTTCACTATTTGACAAAAACAGGTTTGAAATAAAAAAGAATTCTAGACATGATTCCAAAAGTGTATTATGTACTCTGCATTACTCTAGTTAGTGGTTAAGATGCTAATTCTGATGTCTGGAAGTTGGAAAGTTGGCAGTTTAAGGCCCAGGTGCTGCATGATGAGGTTAGTTTGTCACTAGTCCCAGCCGTTCTGCCAGCCCAGCAGTTTAAAAGCATGCAAATGAAAGTAGATAAATAGGTTCCACTTTGGTGGGAAAGTAACAGCATTTGGTGTAGTCATGCTGGCCACATGACCACTGGAGTCATCTTCAGACAATGCTGGCTCTTTGGCTTAGTAACAGAGATGAGCACCGTCCCCTACAGTCAGTTACAACTAGACATTCATGTCAAAGGACTACCTTTATCTTTACCTTTTAAGTACTGTTAGGGTTAGCCTTGCTTCTAATGATCCTCCTTCTGTGTTTAAAAATAAGCCAATTATACAAAACAGGTACCAAACAAGCGAACAGAACAGGTGTCGCCTCCTAAAATCCAACATGGTAGGCCTGTGGTGGTGAACTTATGGCATGCATGCCAGAGATGCCATGTGAAACCATTTTCTCTGGCACATAGAGGGTGGGGAAGAGGGGGAACAGGCGTTCACCTGTTCCTCCTCTTTCCCACCCTCCGTGTGCCAAGGAAAATGGCTTTGCGTGCCATCTCTGACACATATGCCGGGGGGGGGGGGGAAGAAGTCCTGCCCTGGAAGTCTCCCCACTGGAGGGTGGAAGTCCCTCTCCCAGAGGGCAGAAGTCCTGCTCTGGAAGTCCCATCCCCCACCCCCCGAGGTCTCCCTCCAGCACAGGTAACACCTGGTGCTAGGATGCCTTTAGTTTGGGTACTCAGCCCCTAAAAGTTTCGCCATCACTATGGTAGGCTGTTCTTAAACAATCAGGTCCAGAGAGAAAAGTAACAAGTATCTAAGATTGAAGTCAATGGCACGTTCTCTAGCCAGGTAATACTGTATTACAATGGGCCCCTGGTATCAACTCAGGTTCTCTTGCAGTGGCCAGGTAATACTGTATTACAGTGGGCTCTTGATATCACTTTGGGTTTGGTTCCAGGACTTTCTGTGGATACCAACACCACTAGATGCTCAAGTTCCATCAAATACAATGGCATAGTAAAATAGTGCGTCTTATATAAAATGGCAAAATTAAGGTTTGCATTTTGGCATTTATATATTTTAAAAATATTTTCAAGCCGTGGATGCTGGAATTCGTGGATAAAAATCCATGGATATGGAGAGCTGGGTGTAATTACCTTTTATGGGGAAACATCTGTAATTGTATCATGTCAACCAGATACCTAACAAATGAAGCTTTTCCCAACTTGCAGGGGAATAGTAGACAAATAATTAGCTGCAGAATTTCCCTCTGTCACACATTTGTTAAAGGTGTTGTAGGGAATATGTTAGACATGTGCTCAAATCCAGCCTTAGCTATAGAAATCTATATCCATATAGTCCACTTAGAGTTCCTTAGGACAGACAGAAGCTGAAGAGAGAACAATGCAGAAAGAAATGGCCTAGGGATTCTATCTGTGCTAAATTAGATGTGAACATGGCACACTTATATACTATATATAAGACAATGAAAGAGTCCAGTCTTTGGAGAACAATCATATAGGTGAGTGGGCCTGAAACATTCTGGTACCAAGGAAAGGCTACATGCCCCCTCCCCACATGCACTATTATCCCATCCAAACTCACTGGCTAAGAAAAACAGAGAGAACAGGCCTTGGGAGGTAAACTATGGGCAGAACTTACAGCCTTCATACTTATTTTCTACTACTAACTGACCATGTCCTACACCTTACTGGCACATATGTATTAATTTAAAGTTTAAGTATGGCTACACCATTTGTTTAAATGTTAGCCTTTAGTTACACATATTATGACCATATTATGATCTGTGAGATAAAGGTAATGTTATATGAGGCTGAAAAACGCATAGCTTGTAGCTCTTTTTCAAAACATGATTAATGAAGTTTCCATATTTGACAGCACTGGACAAGTTATGCTTTTAAGGCTTAAGAAACCAAGATGGGAAGTGAGACACCTCAGGTCTCTTGGCAGAAGAACAGTGGGACATAAAATAAATAAGGATGGATGGATGGAAAGATGGACAAATAGATGGACAGTAGTTCTATCAGCTGCGCACTTTCCTGGAAGTTAAAGACCTTGAAACTGTGGTGCACGCGCTGGTAACCTTCCGTGTTGATTTCTGTAATGCGCTCTACATGGGGCTACCCTCATGCTTTGTCTCAGGTACATCAAGAAGAGACCACATAACACCAGTCTTAAAGTCTCTTCACTGGCTGGCTATTAGTTTCTGGGCCCAGTATAAGGTGTTGGTCATTACCGTTAAAGCCCTAAATGTCTTGGGTCCAACCTATCTTCGGAACCACCTCCTCCATATAATCCACCCGCGTACTTTGGTCCTCTGGGAGGAATCTGCTGCAGCTGATAAAAATGAGGCTGTCTGCAACCTCCCAGAGGGCCTTCTCAGCAACCGCTGCCAGATTATGGAACGGGCCGCCGGACAACCCTAAGCAGCTTCAAAAAAGCTGTTAAGACGGATCTCTTCCGGCAGGCCTTTCCTGACTAGATTCCCAGCCTCAGGAGCTAGCCCATCTTCTTCTCTCTCACTCTCTGCTGTAGTCGCTGCTATTGTTTTTCACTGTTTGTTCTTGTGAGATTTATTTTAAACATGTTTTAATTTATATTCTTGTTTAATACCTTTTTAAGGGGTGGTGGGTTTTGGGATTTTTAGGCTGTGTTTATATTGTATTGTAATGTATCTGTATGGTAATTTTAATGTTGTAAGCCACCCCAATTGCTCTGCAGAGGGGCGGGATATAAATAAATAAATTATTATTATTATTATTATTATTAATTATTTTATCACAGCATGTCTGAGAACTGAGCTGAAGATTTATTTGTATATATGAAGTAAGCAAACAACTTACTTTCCTTACTGAAGATGGCACATAATCCACTTCCATTGATGAAACCCTATGAATAAAGAATGGAATACAATTGGGAAAATTAGTATTCAACTTGTCAAATATTATAATGCTAGTTAAATTAATTTTTCAGACCAATTCAACAGAAATCACTACATATAAGGTCCGAAACAGCCGGGTCAAAAAGAGTGGCTTCTGGCCATTTCAAGGCCATGATGTTTAGATGACATGTCCCTGAAGGGACTGGAGGCCGCTCCAAGGCCGCCTAAGGCAGCCCAAAGCCACCAGCAAAAGGTCTGGATTTAATTTGCTCCTGCTGGCAGCCCGTTTGGGGCCATGGCGGTGACCTGCTTCAAGAGCGGGCTGTCCAGCCACCACGGTCCCAGAGCAATCACGGCTGGAGATCGCTCCTTCTGGGCCATCTGCTTAGACCTAAGTTACATTATATTTGATTTGTTGAGTAGCTGATAATAAAATAGAGCAATGGAATAAGATAATCTCATTGATGCTTTTGGAAGGGTGTGATATTAGTTTTATAGTATCCATAGAACCATAGAGCCACCATGGTGTATTGAGCACTGGATGATGAATCTGGAAACCAGGGTTCAAATTTCTGCTCAGCCATGGAGACCCACTGGGTAACCTTGGGCAAGTCACATTCTCTCAACCTCAGAAGAAGCCAAAGACAACCCCCCTTCTGAACAAATCTTGCCAAGAAAACTCTATGATAGGTTCACCTTAGGGTTGCCATAACTAGGAAACAACTTGAAGGCACACAACAAAAATGACCTGAAATGACCCCAAGGCCTACCTAGTCGAACCCCTTGATTGTGCAGGAGTCCTCTGCTACAGTACTCCAAGAGACAGTCATCTAAACACTGCTTAAAAACTTCAATGAAGGAGAGTCCAACTTCAATTGCACATATAAGATTTAATGTTATTCAAGCACTTACTAGGCGTGCTATAAATACATTTCCACTTTTCAATTACCATTATGAAGAACTAGACAAGGGTTAGGGTAACAGACAAATCCTGTGCCTCCATTTAAAAGTAAGCTCTGTTGGATTCCGTAGAGCTTAAGTAAATGGATGAAGGACTGTAGCTGTAAAGCAGGGTGAGAATTGTTGGACAGCCAGGCCTCACTTTCCAGATTGGTTAAGAGTTCATGGATAGCACCTTTAATCATTTTTAAAATAATAAGAAAAACTCTTATAGTTAAACATACTTAAAATTAGTTACATAAAACAGATTAAAATTTAGCTTTAATTAATTTAATTGATCTTTTTTATTAAAAATTCTTCCCACTCATTAACAAAATCTTCCTATAATTTATTATTTATATTTATATATAAATGAATCTTTTGTTGTTATTGTGTGCCTTCAAATAGTTTCTGACTTATACACATAGCTTAAAGGTAATTTTATTCAATATTTTTAATAGTTTTGTGAACGAAATAAAGTTTGCGTACCCCGAAACATCAGAATACAAAAGTGTCACTACCTTAGCTACCCATGAAAAAAGTTTTGAATTTTGTTCTAAAACAAAGTATTTAGGAATAGTTATGACGAATAATAATGCGGA
>CM034701.1:339782256-339800896 GCA_020142125.1 Phrynosoma platyrhinos
TTTTTACATTTCAGCCTTCTGTGCAGGAGGAACGTCAAAAATGTCCTCTATTTTGAACAGGACTAAGAAGCATGAGTTTACATTTATAGGAGTGTTTTTAATAATAATATTTAAATAATTTAATATTTACAACAACAGCAATAACAACAACAACAACAACAATAATAGCAGCACCACTTCTTGGAAATGAAGGATGTGTCTGATCACCCTGTGGCTGCATCCACACTGCAGAAACAATCCAGTTTGAGTCCACTTTAACTGCCATGGCTCAATGCTCTGGGATTTGGGGAATTGTACTTTTTTTTTTTTTTTGAGACATTTAGCCTTCTCTGGTAGGGGTGCATCAGCAATATAGAAATAATGCAATTTGACATCACTTTTAAGTGCTATAGTTCCATCCTATGGAACCCTGTGATTTGTAGTTTTACAAGGTCTTTCGCTTCTATGCAATAGAGCACTTGCAAAAACTACAGATTGCAGGATTCTGTACTATGGCATCATGGCAGTTAAAGTGGTGTCAGACTGCGCTTACTGTAGTGTAGAATTTGGCTATTTATATCATATTAAGTGGCCACTGAGGTGATCTTGGGAAAGTCACATTTTCTTCACCCAGAGTGACCAGACATCCTCCTTTTCCAGGATCTGCCCTTCATTTAAGCCTTCTCTCCAGGAGGAATTCCAAAATGTCCTCTATTTTGACATGACTAAGAAGCATGAATTTATGAGTGTTTTTAGTTTTTATTTTGTAATGTCCAACATTTTGCTTAACTGTCCTACATTTTGTGGTGCCTTATCCTCCTTTGTGGTTAGGACATGTGGTCACTCTGTCTCCACCTCAGAGGATGGCCATGGCAAACCCCTCTGAACAAATCTTGCCAAGAAAACCCCTACGATTACCCTAAGGTGAACCTATTATGGGTTTTTCTTGGCAAGGCTTTCCTTAAAGGCTGAGAGAATGTGACTTGCCTTATGGTCACCCCAAGTCAGGAATGATTTGAGGGCACACAAGTGGCTATGCCCATAAAGTAGGCATAAACACCAACTACTGGGTTAAACTAGCTAATGTCTTGCAGCTGCTTATTTTGTAGATGAATTTTTACTGCCAGGGAAGGCAAGGGGCAGTTTGGGATTTTATGCCACATCTGCCAGAATAACCTGGTGTGCACCTTGACTTGGGTAGATGTAAGAAGGGTGGCTTTTGCTGCCTTTGCCTCTTGCAGCAAAATGTCTTGGGCTCAGTCTAGTTTTCAGAGGAAATACCATTGTCAGTGGTAGGATAAGAAACAGTCTGAGTGAACTGTACTGTACATCCTTTCTTAAGATATCTTTGCGCTTAAAAGAGGACAGCCTAGAGATGGACCTATGGATATGCTAGTAGTAGTGGCATGTGTGTGTGTGTTAGATACCATTTATTATGTGTGGTGCATTAGATAGCATGCTGATGACGGGTAGGTGGTGATCAGAAGCTAGTCATTTATTCAGGGTTGAATAATCCAAGGTAAGTGAATGTGAACTGATGGGATAAAGAGGGAAATTCTTGCCTATCATCTTCGTCTTCATCTTCAAATGACTTTGTGAGAGACAGGTCAGTTCTGGATTCTCATGAGTTCCGTTGCCTAAAAATGACAGGTCAGTTCCACTTCATTGATAGAATAATGACGGGGTAAGTGCAACATCATCTAATAATCTTTGCACAATAAGGGTGGGAGTGATCCGCTTTGTTCCCATCCTTTTCCCTATGTGATAATCTGCATGAGAGTGGAGGAGAATGGATCTCAGATATTCTAAAGTGAAATGTTTATTTGGGATGGTGCAGCCTATACCATAACAGTTGTTTTTGTTGTGTACTGTCAAGTAATTTCTGATTTATGGAGACTCAAACCTATTATGGGTTTTTCTTGGCAAGGCTTTCCTCTGTGGCTGAGAGAATGTGACTTGCCCAAGGTCACCCAATGGGTATCCATGCCTGAGTGGGGATTCGAGCAGCGGTCTTATGTAGGCAAGCAGAGCAGTGGTTAGAAGGATTTTACTTAGCTGAGTGAAAAATGAGGTGATCCTCCTGGTAAATGCTGGTTGTTCAGCTGTGAGGTTGTTGTATCTCTTTTTCATTCCAGTATAATATCTTGGTGAATAAGCCATTGCCTAATAGAAGACAAAATTATACATTTTGAACTGAACTGATCCTTTTTGTTTTAATCCTCTGGTCATAGGTGATTAATGTCTTACAGTCAAAGTATCATTGTGATGAAAGAGAAGCCTGCATGATATGTGATAAATTCCAAGCCAAATTCCTCAAAGAATGCCATGATCCTTCTAAAATGTGTATTACTGACCTCAGGATTCAACATTGGGAAGAAGCTATACAAGAGGTAAAGGGAGGAACAGCCAATCGGAATCTGGCTGCAGAATGCTATTTCCTTTGGAAAACTACTCGGTTGCAACATTTGACCTTGGCAGAGGAGACAAGATCAATGCTTAGTGACCTCAGAAAGGTTGTCAAGTTGCTTCTGCTAACAAATGGAGACTCGCAGACACAAAGGGAAAAGATTGAGGCTTGTACCTGCCAACCATACTTTGATGCCATTGTTGTAGGAGGAGAGCATCAAGAAGAGAAACCAGCATCTTCTATATTTCATCACTGCTGTGAACTTTTAGGAGTTCAGCCTGAGGACTGTGTGATGGTTGGTGACTCTCTAGATACAGACATTCGGGGAGGCTTGAATGCAGGTTTGAAAGCAACAGTTTGGGTAAATAAAGCCGCAATGACCCCAAAACCCACTTCTCCAGTCCCTCACTATATTATTTCTTCTGTTCTTGATCTTCCTGGACTTTTTCCTAACAAAGAAGATGCTACATTAGAAATTAACAAGGTTGCTGGTAGTTGTAATGTGTGTGAGATTTCCACAGAGAAGTCAAGCACTTTAGCCAGCTAGGGTTGATAGTAAAGGGCTTTTTGTTTTTTAACATGAACATTAAATTGGCTTGTCTTAAATGTTCTATAATGTGAATGTTTTTTTAATACATTAGCTATAATATATGTTTGATTTTCTTTTCTTTCGCTATGCTATCACACATTAATAATGTTCATATGAAGCACAAATGTGGGTAAACTCAAATGTGTACATGTCTCAATAACATTCAAAAAAGTGACCTTATGACAGCACACTGACAGGAGATGGCAGCAAACTTAGCTATGAAGCATATAACTATGTGAGTGTATTCAAAGAACAGAGAACAACTGATCTGACATTTTACCATTAATTGTCACTTAAAGAAAAGATAGGTAAAGGTAAAGCTTTCCCCTTTGACAAGGTTATCAAGTCATGTCTGACTGTAGGGGGTGATACTTATCTCTGTTACTTAGCCGAGGGAACCAGTGTTGTCTAAAGACCAGCATGACTGCACAGAATGCTGTTACCTTCCCACCAAAGTGGTACCTATTTATCTACTTTCACTTTTTCATGCTTTCAAACTGCTAGGTTGGCAAAAGCTGAGATTAGTGACAGAAGCTCACTCCATCATGTAGCACTTGGGCCTCGAACTGCCGATATGACGACTTTGCAATTTCACAGTCAGTGTCTTAACCGCTGAGCCATTGCATCCAAGTAAAAAGAAGATACTTAATTGTATCATAATTATTACAATTAAGTATCTTTTTTATTACAATTAAAAATATACTTAATTGCAATAATTAACTACAACCTAGTTAAACTGGGGGCTCATTCCCACTTACATTTTGCGATTCCCCTTTGCTCCATGTCAGTGAATTGATTTCAAAAGGTTTGTTGTTCCCACTATGAAAGAGGATCTTTTCATTATTCCATTGTAATCGCTTCTTTTTTGGCACAAATGTCATTCCCACTAGTTTGTGCCACTTCAAAATGCATGTCATTGGTGATGCAAGCAGCAACACGGTGAGGATGGCCATTCCAGGCACCGAGCAGGGCGCCTCTAGCAACTGAGCCTTCCTCTGCCCTTTAGCATCCCAGGCTGCTCAAGCACACCATTTCCCCTTTGAGCAATTATATACACACAAACTTAAAATTGACAGGATATGCGATCCATTCGTTTTGCAACTACTTGCCTCACTGAGCTGCAGTCCCTCTGTAATTGCAAGTAGTTGCTAATGCAAATGGATCACATATTGTGTCAAATATATATATCACACCCATAGGTCACACCACAAGCACAAAGGCAGTGCTGAGAGGGAGCGGAAATGGCTAATTTTCCAAAAACAGGAGGGATGGTAAACACCCTTCTGCCATTAGTCCTTTCCAGAATGATGCTATTCTGATCCGTCATTCCCACTTGTTGAACACACTTCGGAATCGATTCTTTTCCAAAGAACCACCAAAAAAATAGTGTCAGGAAACATCAGGGTTTTTTGCGTTTGCCTCAATTCATCGCAATTGCAACCAATAGGATTGGAACCAGGTTCGAGTGGGAACGATGGTCATATAACCCAATCAGCAATTTGCTTTAAATCCTAGTGGGAATAAGGTCTCAAATGCATGGAATTGAAAGCATGGAAACTTGCTGTGCCAGTGCATAAAAAGTGTTCAGGGTGAGGGAAATGAACAGTGCTTCATTAATACATAACCAAGTATTTGGTTCAATTTTAAATACATTTATTTGGAAGTGTGTGTGTGAGTCTTTAAGTCACCTGTCGACTTACGGCAACTCACAAGATTTTTCATACGGTTTTCTTAGGCAAGGAATACTCAGAGGTGTTTTGCCAGTTCCTTCCTCTGAAATATAGCTCAGAGCACTGGGTATTTGTTGGTGGCCTCCCATCCAAGTACTAATGAGGGTACCTTTCCTAAAATTTCCACTGGCTCACCCTTCAGGGTTACTCTGTTGCAGCTACAATGTGGTATCTCACAATCCAGAAAGCCCAGAAAACATGCAGGAGTAGCTGTGTTGGCCATTTAGCCAGTGGACTGAGACCTATAAAAAAGGTAAAACAATTTTTTCCTTCTTAAATTTGGACTGGATTGGCATATTTTACCTCTACACCTACCAAAATGTTCCTGATGCAAAAACATGGGGACTTCTTGAGAAATCCATTGTCCTCTGCCTACAAAGAGGCCTCACAGGAATGGAGACATTGGATTGCAAGAGAGGAGTCCTTGTTGAGATGCAAATGGCCTTTAGATTTCCTGGACTTTGAAAATCTCCCAATTGCCACATGGCCAGAAGGAGGAGGGGCCAACCTGCAAAAGATACCCTCCCCATACCATCTTAACTAAGGACAGAAACGACAAAATGCAGGCATCTGACTAACATTTCCAATTATTTTTCTCCTGTTTGGTTTGTAACATCTTGCCTGATGAAGAAGCCAGTGGAGCTTCGAAAGCTTGCAACAAGTATATTGTGCATTTCAGTTGGCCAATAAAGGTATCACTGTTTGGTGGATTTTTGTTTGAATTTGCTAAATGGCCAACACAGCTACCCCTGCATGTTTTCTAGGGTGATAGTATACAGTCTTGCCTGACCTTTTTTCGAATTGGGAACTATGCTATTTCTCCATATTCAGTTCTAATGGCAGCATCTTGCCCTGAGTACAGGTTACACATCAGGACTATCAAATATAATGGCACTCTTATTTCTTTGACACCATTCCATAACTTTCTGTGATCTGTGCAGTCAAAGGCTTTGCTGTAGTCAATAAATAACATGCAGTTTTTCTTTTGGAATTCCCTGATGCACACCATTATCCATCTTGTGTTTTCAGTGGTACATATCTTTAGATAATTCAGTTTAATGGCTTATGGATCTGTGGGATGCAATTTTAGTTTCCCAGGGTGTTAACCCTTTTAAAGGAAACAAAAAATATGCAAGTATGAAAGTTAAACTTGTTAGAGTCCAATTTTCATTAGCAGAGCTCATGGGTCAGAAAACGTGGGTGAGATTATATTTTAATATGCTTTCCTAAAGAATAAAGACTAATTTTAAAAATGTATAGATTTTTGTGAGTTTTTTGAGCTTTGAGGCCGTGTTCTAGAAGAATGTATTCCTGATGTTTTGCCTGCATCTGTGGCTGGGATCTTCAGCGAAACGTCAGGAATACATTCTTCTAGAACACGGCCTCAAAGCCCGAAAAACCAACAAAAACCTATGGATGCCAGCTGTGAACAACAGTGCCTGGAGTGAACCCCTCTTTGATAAGAAGCTGGTTCAGTTTCTGGCTTGTGGATCTGATTAAACTTGTTTCCTGTTCACACGTATCTCCATCTTAAGTGCTTAACTCTTACTACCATCAATTCTCCTGCACAAATTCTATTTCCTAGACTTTTTTGTCTTAACTACTTTTGAGAACAGTAGTAAATACGGAGCGCTGGCTGAAATCTAATTAGATTGTGGAAGGTATCGCTGCTCCCTCATCTGATTGTCTTCTGCAATTGCACTCCAAGTGTATCTTGCATGTTATCTGACAATCCTTTACCAAAGTAAGGCATATCCTGCCTTGAGAAAAAAAGAATAAATACAATTTGGACATTATTGTGTCTTACTGATTTGTAATTTGGGAAGTTCAAGACAAGAACATTGTCTGCAGTATTTAAAACAGATGGGAAACAAGCTGGATTCAAAATAAAAAGTGCTCTTCTGGAAGCATGAACATCTAACATTCAGGAACAATCGTATGGGAAATCTATTCTAGGATTTTTGAACTAACTTGTTGTTGTTGTTTGCCTTCAAGTTGTTTTTGACTTATGATAACTCTTAAGGCAAACCTATCATGGGGTGTTCTTGGCAAGATTTGCTCAGAGAAGGTTTGCCATTGCCTTCCCCTGAGGCTGAGAGCATGTGACTTGCCCATTGCGGAACAGGGAATTGAACCCTGATCTCCAGGGTCGCAGTCCAACACTCAAACCACTATGCCACACTTCCTAGAGAACCAAATTTATTCAAAAATTCATCTAGGAACACAACTTGAGTCTTCTAGCATCTCATAAAGGCTTATAGCTCTGAATTCTCTTACAAATTTTTACAGAGTTATACAGCATTTCAATAAAATGGTCCTAGGTTTCCTTAAATGAAAAATCGCACTCAGATATATATGCTTGAATATAGGCCCATTTACCAAAGAGGGTAAAATGATATGCTTTATATTCATGTAACTCAATTGTTATAGCCAGCTTGATGTAGTCGTTTGATCATTGGACCACAGTTTGTATCCCAGCTCTGCCATATAAACCCACTGGGTGGCCTTGGGCATGTCACACTCTCTCAGCCTCAGGATGGGAATGGCAATCCTGCTCTGAAGAAACTTGCCAAGAAAATCCCATGATAGGTTTGCCTTAGGATCACCATAAGTCAGAAATAACTTGAAGGCACATAACAACAACACAATTGTCACTACTTGGAATGAAATGGACCAAATTATGAGTCAGTTGTCAAGCAAATAGAACAATACTTCTCAAAATGATGGTCACTGGCAGGTTTCCAGGAAAGAAAGAAACAGTTGTACCCAATGGACACAAATTAAGTGCTGGTCTCTGGCACATGGGGGGGGGGGAATTGACAGTCCCCCCACATCAGATAGCCCGAGAAGCACTGGTATAAAGCAATCTCATCACACTGAAAGTGATAAAAGATTGCAAAACCATAATGTTACTGGGTGCTGCTAATACAAGAATATTTTATTCTCTCTGGGACAGATGTGAATTAATGATTGAGTTCTATACAGAAAGGTCTGAGAAAACCAAGAAACCTTTCTTAAAGGAGCCCTGGTGGCACAGTGGTTAAATGCCTGTACTGCAGCCACTCACTCATAGACCACAAGGTTGCGAGTTCAATACTAGCTAGGGCTCAGGCTAGACTCAGGCCTGCATCCTTCTGAGGTCGCTAAAATGAGTACCCAACTCTTGGGGCAATGAGCTTACAGTTGTAAACCGCTTAGACATCCCATAGCACGATATGAAGCGGTATATAAATGAAGCTGCTTTGCTTTGCTTTAAATACAGTGGGCCCTTGGTATCCACTTGGATTTGGTTCCAGACCAGAACCTCATGGATAACAAACAGCAACAGCATAGTAAAATGGTGTCCCTTATATAAAATGGCAAAATCAAGGTTTGCTTTTTGGAATGTATAAAATATTTTCAAGCTGTGGGTGCTTGAATCTGTAAGTAATAAAACCATGGATATGGAGTGCTGACTGTCCATTTTAACTGCTTTCTGCTGGTGAAAATTCAGGGCTACATACATGCCTCTCCACCACTATTCATATGGTATGAATGTGATGCCATATTGCTGTACATACCGTACCTAACAATAAGTGTGACTCATCGTTTTCTTTAAGTTGAAGGATAGCAAAATTCAAGATATGTATATAGATAGGTTCCTCATGGATGCAATCCTTTCTGAGGCCATGGAATCTCTGGAAGAAATGGTAAGGGGTAACAGCTCTCACATCTACTGTATACATGGGTTTTATATGCTTAAAGCAGGGGTAGGCAACCTTTCCCCTTTAAGGGCCGAGGGACTTCAGTTCCCGGAAGCCTCAGCCATGTTGGCCAATAGTCCCATGTTGGCCAATAGCTCCTGGGATTCTGGGAGTTGAAGTCCCTCGGCCCTTAAAGGGGAAAGGTTGCCTACCCCTGGCTTAAAGGATGTATAACAAAATACAGTGGTCCCTTCACATTCACTGGGGTTAGGGATGAATGACCCCCATGAATGTGGAAAAACTGCAAATAAAAACACACTATTTTTTTTTTACCTGAAAGACCACCTCTCTAGATATCTCCAGTGCAACTCTATGGTCAACATCTGCCAGAAGTTGATCATAGAATCATGCTGCTGGAGGACCTACAAATGCCTAGAGAAGTGTTTTCTCTAGGAGCATCTAGGTTCTCCAGCACAACTCTATGGTCAGCTTTTGGCAGAGTTGTATTGGAGGACTTAATAATAATAATAATAGTTTTTATTTGTATTTTCCTGCCATTGACTAGGATTCACACAAAGAACCAGAGGCCATCCCAGTGGACCAAATTCTTGGGCTGAAGGATCGAGGCGGGATTACAGCAAAAATACAATATATAAAACCATGACAATAATAAACTTAGAGATTCCTAGAAAGAATATATTAATCCAAAGCACAAATAATCAAATCGGCAAAAGTCAAAGCCACAAATGTGGAGGGCCAACTGTAACTAACTGGGTGTTCACTATTTAATCAAACTGGCCTGTTTAATAGTAGTAGTAGTAATAATAATAATAATAATAATAATAATAATAATAATAGCAGCAATGATGATGATGTGATGACGATGATGATGCAGGTTTTCAGCAGCTGCAGATCCATTAGCAGGCTCTGTAAGGTCAACTTACCCTGTACAGATTAGGAGACTATTACCCTCAAATGTCTGTTCCTTTGTTAAAATGGTATGAATTTTTCTCCCTTTGCCTGTGAATGTGTTGGTGCTGTTCAGAACAAGGCTGAGAGGGTGTTCAAAGTTCAGGAAAGGCCAAGTGCATTCAAGTGTAGTTCAGCCCAAGAATTTGGTCCACTGGGATGGCTTCTGGTTCTTTGTGTGAATCCTAGTCAATGGCAGCTGTGACAAAGGAGAGCTTCCAACAGCTGAACTGATGTGAGCTACCTTTGATTTTATGTTTTATTGCCACATCTCTTTTAATACCTTTATGCAAGGATCCTTTTGGTGCATCGGTCATTCATTTTCATTTTGAGCACCCTCAGGTCTTGCTTGGCTTGGGAACTTCTGGGCCTGGAACTGCTATACAGCCAGCCCTGTGTTTTTTGGGATGCATTGGAAAGAATGCAGCGCTGATGACACTCCATGTGTACAAGGTCACTGTATTCTGACATTACATTTTAAAAATAATTTGCACTTGTGATTCATGTTGATTTTGTTCATTGCACTATTTAAAAGCAACTAGTATTGTTTGTCAGATTTTGATTTACTTTTCATTAGTGTTTTTTTCAGGGGCTGGCTAAGATTTAATAAAAGAATGGCAGAACACTTGAACCATTTCTGTCAAAACGCCTCTAAAATGCCCTTTTCAGGGAACTTTAATAGATAACTACAAAGTCATACATAAATAGAAAGTGTTTATCATAACACTGTCAAAGTATGTCCCCATTCATCCTGTTTGTAAAATGAAACTTTGTTACACTTGTATTACAGGCTGAGTCTCCCTTATCCAAAATGTTTGGGACCAGAGGTGTAGGATTTCATATTTATTTTATTTTGGAATTTTGCATATATGTACATATTGAGATATTGTAGAGATGGGACCAAAGTTTACATATAAAATTCATTTATAGATATAGATCTTATATGCACAGCCTGAACATAATTTTATACAGTATTTTTAATAATTTTGTCCATAAAACAAAGTTTGTGAACTGTGAACCATCAGAAAGAAAAGGTGCCACTATCTCAGCCAACCATAAAAAAAATAATAATATTTCAGAATTCTGGATAAGGGAGACTTGACCTATACCAAAAAGTAGCCATTACATTTAACTGCATTACTTGCGTTTTGTTGCTTCCAGACTCTGCTTCTGCATTTTCTGCTGGCCAATAAGCATAGACCTATTGACTAGCCCCAGAGGAATCACCTGTTGAATACTGATAGTATCACACTCTCATAATAAAATTATTTATTCTCTGTACCTGCAGTACTTTGTTTTTACTGTTGGGGGTAGAGGATGAACGGGGAAAGATACCTTCATAAAGGTCTGGTGTATAATTCTCATCTTTTCACTATTAAATTATTATAGTACCTTCATTATTGGTGAAATTAGTTTAGCATGAATTATTTTCCATGATTTAGAATATATATATATATATATATATATATAGAGAGAGAGAGAGAGAGAGAGAGAGAGAGAGAGAGAGAGAGAGAGAGAGAGAGAGAGAGAGAGAGAGAGAGTCAGATCTAGGGATTTAGGACAACTATCCCAAACATGAGATAAGCTTTTCACTCCATTTCTGTTGACATTTCCCTGAGAAGAGTCCTGAATATTCTGATTTTATCTTTTAACATGAAAATGCAGCAACAACAGGGGGCAAATTCTGCTTTCATCTCGACTGCAACAGAGTTGTTTGTTTTTTAAAATGCTACTTGCTCCTGTTCTAATCCTTAGTTACATCAGTGTCTGGTGTGTATATATTTGAGATATGGATGTGTTCCTTATGCTTTCATACATTGTTTCATACCCGTCATCAAGCCTTTGTGGTACATTCTTCCAATAATGTAATTTTTGCCAATAATTGTTTATTGTAAATACAGGAGATCATCTCTTTACCTAAGCATAATTACTGCCTTAAAATTATAGCAGATCAGAAAGAGCTCCCTGCCAAATAAAATCCCCCCAACACTTCTCCTGTTGTCTACTCCAGCCCTTCCACAGTCAGAATTATTTTTAAGAATGCATTAATTTCAGGTTTCTGTATAGCACCACTTGCTTGAATTAAAAAAGGCCATTAGTATCATTCCACTGACACTAAAGGCACTGTGCACTACCTTTATTTCACATTTCAACCACCATAGTATGACTAAAAACTGAGCATGCAAAGTCCTTGGTGTCAATGCAGTGAGAAATACATCTCTGGTAATAGCTCACCTTTTATTTTATTGTCTTTTTATCCTCCCCCCCCCCGAAGAACCCTGGGGGGTCCTTTGAAAGCAGGATAGCAAATATTCTAACACAAGATAGATTTGTCCAGTTAAAGGGGAATATCCCCAGTTAAGTCAAAGAATATTTCAGCCACTCTGAAATGTTCAGATTACTTAATTTGGACATTATATCCCTGTTCAAACAGTCTAGGATTGCACTAGTTAATAATTTTTATGTTGGAAAGAAAATTAAATTATTACTAGAATAGACAGATTACTAGATAGATATACAGTAGGTGGTATATACAGGCTCCTAGATAATTGAGGTTTAGTATTGCTGGATTGGATTTTTAGACTGCTTTTTAAGAGTTTTTAAAGAGTATTTTAAAGTGTTTTTAAACTGTTTTATCATTGTATTGTTTTAACTGATTCTTATTTGTTCATTGCCTCAGGCAACTAGTGATACAGAAATACTTAAATAAAATTAAAAAATAAAATGCAGTCTAGAATTGCCTTGGCTTCGGGCCCTTGCAGACTGCCAGAAATAGTGCAAATTGAGTCCACTTTAAGGGTTAGGGTTAGTGCTAGGGAATCATGGGTTTGCCATTGCCTGCCTCTGAGGCTTAGAGCATGTGACTTGTCCAAAGTCCTTACATTTAAATGGCAATTTAACATAAATGTGATAGATTTTTTATCCTTCTAACATAAGTACAATTGAATTAGATTTTTTTTTAGTATGCAAAGGGATCTTGTAGTATCTTTGAGACTAACTAACAGATGATGATAGCATAAACTTTAATAGATATAAGTCTACTTCATCAGACTGACATCTGTTGAAGTTGACATAAGCATATGAAAGCTTATGCTACCAACTTCTTTTTCTCAGCCTCAAAAGTGCTACAAGGTCCCTTTGCATACTGACCCAGACTAACATGGCTATGAATATTTTTTTTGTAGTTTTTTGTGGGCTTTTCGGGCTGTGTGGCCATGTTCTAGAAGAGTTTCTTTCCACTGAAACTAAAGGCACTGTGCACTACCTTTATATATTTCAACCATTTAGAAAGAAACTCTTCTAGAACATGGCCACACAGCCCGAAAAACCCACAAAAAACTATGGATGCCAGCCATGAAAGACTACGACTTCACAATATTTTTTTGGTTTATTAATGATTAACTAAAGATACTAACCTTTCATACTAACATTGCTGTCTCAGTATTTCTGCTATTGGATGTTATGCAGGGCTTTGGAGAGCAGTGCATTCCAGTCTGGCTTCCACCATGTGCTCTCTAACCTGATTTAGTGGAATAGCAGGGTATCTAATTCCACATCTTAACTTGAAATATAGCCTAGTATAGTAGCCCATTATTTTTATGGGCCCCTTAGTTTTCATTTAAATGGCTTTACAATGTAATTAAGACCTCTGCATTGTAGTTAACTGCAGCATCAGCATGTTCCTTCAGCCTCCTTCACCACAAACACCATAAACACTGAAACCACATATAAACAATGAAAGATTATTTAGCATTTTCCTCACGTACTATTTTTAATTAGAGAAAATGAACAAGCTGAATCATTTATTTCTATGCATGTGGTTTTAAAAAAATCCCTGCGTAATTGTAGGAGAGAAGGCTGTTCTACATGCCATTTGGTGGCATTTTTTACACAGATAAATGTTGTTTTCTCTGAAACGGTGCCAAGCTCTTCTTTAATCGTTCAGAATACATTTTAGTTTGAAGACCAGCCAACCGCACCCATCTTAACAGATCTAAGTTATAGGCTCCCTTAAACAAAAGGGAAGAGTAAAATTTGAAATAGTCTTAATCCTTCGAGGAGTGCATTAAGGTCCAAGTGTCAATGAAACTTAAAAGGAGATTATTTGACACCTCTAATGTAGTCAAGGGGGAAAGCATCATTTTCCCAATTCATATCAAATAACCACTGAATCCTAAAGCCTGAACCCGAGAGCCTGCTTCCAGATCAAATACTTCCAATCCAAAAGGCATTGTGCTTCTGACTTTTTGCAGGTGTGGAGGGGGGGGGGAGGAGAAAAAGACATTGAAAGGTAGGAAAACACAGGAGGATTGTAAATGGAAAACAGTGTCATCTGAACTCCCCATAAAATTCCATCACTGAGATAGGTGATTGCAATGCAACGTACACTAAATGCCTTCTCTAGAAGCACCCTTTGAACAGAGGAGTTTATCACAAGGGGAAAATCCCACGCAGAAACAGGGTTTTAAATTGAAAAAAACCCACAAAAGCGGGCAGATTTTCAGATGACGTTGCTGTTAAAATGGGGTTAACCTGAATGGAAAGTAGTCAGAAACTGCTTCTTTTTACTTTTGGAAAATCCCGAAAGTAAAAAGAAGCAGTTTTTGACTACTTTCCTTTCGGGTTAACCCCATTTTAACAGCAATGTGTGTGAAAATCTGCCCACTTTTGTGGGTTTCCCCCACCTTTTAAATCCCGTTTGTGCACGGGATTTCCCCTGTGTGATAAACTCCTTAGTTGAAGGATTCCCAGTGTTGACCAAGTCAAGACTTTTAATCTTTTATTCCATAAGTTTTTTATTCTGCACTCATAGACAATTTTACTATGGCATCAAATATTGTTGGCTTCTATTTATAGCCCTTCTGTGTTTTCCTATCACTTTGTTGCCAACTTATGGCAACCCTAAAGTGAACCTATTACAGCATTTTCTGGGCAAGATTTGTTCAGAAAGGATTTGCCTTTGCCTTGCCCTGCCACTTTACTTCTTTGTTGTGGTTGGTTGGGTGCCATCAATTCACTGCTGACTTATGGCAACCCTAAGGCAACCCTATTACAGGGTTTTAGTGAACAAATTTTCAAAATTTGTTCAGAAGGGGTTTGCCATTGTCTTGCTTCAAGACTGAGAGTGTGTGATTTGCCCAAACTGACCCAGTGGGTTTCCATGGTTGAGCATGGACTCAAACCCTGCTCTCCAGAGTCATCCAGTACTCAAACCTATACCAGACTTAGGGGTTATTCAGGTGCTGAAAATAATCCATGATAAATCCGGATTGAATCTCCATTGTTCACATGTATCCCAAGTGCACCTGATTAAGTTGGGGGGGAGGCTGCC
Source organism: Phrynosoma platyrhinos (assembly GCA_020142125.1). Taxonomy (NCBI): domain Eukaryota; kingdom Metazoa; phylum Chordata; class Lepidosauria; order Squamata; family Phrynosomatidae; genus Phrynosoma; species Phrynosoma platyrhinos. The sequence goes on from CM034701.1 coordinate 339,796,946, forward strand.
AAAAACACACACACTATGTGCCTTGAATGTGTTCCAAATGCATTTGCATTGTCGACTCCATCTTTATTCAAATGCTTGCATGTGTGAGCAACCGAACTTGCAGAGATGTGCATCGATGTGGTTCCATAGTGTGAATAACAAACCCGGAATGTGTGAGTGAGATGATTTGTGTTGTCACACTAAAAAAAAAAGACATCTGAATGACCCCTTAATTTACCAGAAGGTGAGGGGAAGAATGATGGCAAGGATTTAGCTTTTTTTGGGGGGGGGGGGGGAGGGGAACAAAAGTATTGCCCCCCAGTGAGATTTCTGCCCCTCAAATTATATTTTCCTTCAGTCCCCACATGTTTAGCAATCGCAGAAAGTGAGACACTGGAAATCATTCGCACCTAGAACTCATATTTGCTGGTTTGTATTACCTTATTAACCGGCCTCTTTTCAATGGATGCTTAAACCATGTTTCTAATATCTGAACTAAAGTTTAAAATTACTGTAATGCTAGAAATTTTGGGACTGAAGGAACCTTTCATTTTGGAAGGCAGAATTCCTATGGCCCTCATTTTGCCCACCTGCCCTTCCCTTATCATATTCCTGCTTGACAGAAGGAAATATGTAGGTACATAATGTTTTTTGACTGATAGATCTGGGAGGACCCATTGGTCTCCCCTCTGTTTACCAAGATGCAGGTGATTTCTCTGTAGACTTTGCAAAAAATATATATCCTTCAAGCCATAAAAAGTGAGAAAGTTGAACAAATGTGCTGCAAACACAGGCTTGCACAATCTTCTCATGAATACAAACAAAACTATTGGGATCTGCCAAAAAGAGAAAGAGAGAGAGAGAGAGAGAGAGATCATAGTGGCAGTTCATGACATTCAGAACCCTAACTGCTACATTCTCCCTCCTGTCTCATTTCCATTCTCTCCTCACCAAAATGATTCAGTATTCAGAGGGACATCCAGTCCTCATCAGGCTGTTTTGGCTTGTGCGTGTGCCTCCTATTCACTTCTGAAAACCTCAGGGTCGACCCACCAAAGTTGCTGCTACCTGCTTCTTGTGCAAGGATGGTGTCCTTGGCTGCATCCACACTGCAGAAATAATCTGGTTTGACACCACTTTAACTTCCCTGGCTCAATACTGTGGAATTCTAGTGATTGTAATTGGTTGTGGCACCAGAGCAAAACACAACCAACTACAATCTGTAGTGCGATGAGGAATTAGATTCAGAATCAGAGGGGATGCCTTGATGGTGCTGTCTTATTTATGTTGGGGTTTCCTTAAGAAATAAGATTGACTGTCAAAACCATATAGTGGTATCACAAAGGAGGGAGGCATTTCACTTTTCTACTCACTTTGGTGCACTTCTTTCAGGCTATCAAGAACCATCCTGGAAACCCACAGGGTGCTCAGAAAGCCAATGGTACGGCAGGATACATCCTGTGGCTTTCAGTTCTTGAAATGATAGAGAAGCCATTTAATCGGCCAATATCTCATGCGTGCAAGAACTTCACAATAATACATTTTTGATCTATGAGTCCACTGTGTTGGCACAAGGGAACAAAATACAAACAAGGAACCCGCTCCTGCCCTGCCAAACCACATACCTTGGCAGGCTTCAGTAGAGGAGATAACAAAAGCGCATTCAAAAGACTTGGCAGTCTTTCTGGCACAAAACACCTTGAGATTATCAAGTCAGTCACGCTATACTGGTTGGACCATTTAGCCCAAGTGTGGCATCACCTTCCACAATCGAGGTCCTGTTTTTTTGTTGCTGTTGTTTTTGGTCATCTTCTGAAGCTGGCAAACTGAGGAAGCGGCAGGAACAAATTATTATGGAAGCTCAATGTTTGCTTTTCTTTAAGGAGGTCATAGCCCACACATGACAGTACAAAGTGTGCCTGGGTTAGTAAACCATTTGAAGTCTGACAGTCTGCCTTAAATCCAATTAATAGTTGCTACAAGAACTTGCATACATGTTGGCATAAAAAGTTCCCAATGATGTAAGGCATCTACTCAGTTTGAGAGAAACAGCTGAGGTTATGCCTTTGTGTCCTTATGTGTAGAAATTTGGTATTTGCTGGAGAGACTCTTTTCATTTTCATTTTGCCCCATTCTAGCAGCTTGGATGTGGGACACATGTAAAGCATACCCTCCAACGGATGAAAACTGTGGGACATATGTGGCCAAGCAACATCAGTGTGTGGTCAAGACAGCAAACATTATTAATGAAGAAGAGCACAAGCTAGGATAGGCTACAATCCAATTTGACACCTTGCTTTTGACTGACCCTACTGGGAAGGGAAAGATAGCAATAGCAGCAATAGCAAGTACATTTCTATATTGTTTATCAGTGCACTTAAGCACTCCCTAAGTGGTTTATAATATGTAAGCCAATTGCCCCCAACAAACTAGGTACTCAGTTTAGTGGCCTCAGGAGGATGCAAGGCTGAGTTGGCTTTGAGCCCCTGGCTGGTATTGAACTCACAACCTTGTGGCTGTGAATGAGCGAGTGATTCCATCCCTTCCTCCCCTCTCCTCGCAACTGGGTTAATTGTATGTAAACTACTTTTGCCTGTTGAACCGTTTGCAGTAACTGAGGTAAGTTGTGGACAAAGAGGGAAAATGGGAGAAAGGAACTGAGAGCAGCTGGAAAAGAAGACAGGATGAACCAAGAGTGTCTCTCACAATGTGGGATAGTTGAGAGGTATGGTAAAGCTATCAGACCTCTAAAGTACATCGAAGGCTTTCATGGCCGCCATCCATAGTTTTTTTTGTGGTTTTTTTGGGCTGTGTGGCCATGTTCTAGAAGAGTTTCTTTCTGACATTTCACCAGCATCTGTGGCTGGCATCTTCTGCTAGCCACAAATCCTGGTGAAACGTTAGAAAGAAACTCTTCTAGAACATGGCCACACAGCCCGAAAAAACCACAAAAAACTTCTAAAGTACCTTTGACACTTGGAGTGCTCTGGGATAGACAAAGCACCTTGATAAAACCACATTTCTGTTATTGCCTGACTAGCAACAGGATCAAGAAAGGTTGGGGTCCAGCCATTCATTTCCAAAGAAGTAATAATAATGGCAGAACTTGGAAATAACACACTTCCTCAGGAGTCAGCACACATGGTGGTAAAGGTGCTTTCTGCCTGCTGCCGCCATCTCTCTCCACTGTAGTCTGCTGACTGAAATCTCCTCTCTTTTCTGGACCAGGTATTGGGTAGGAATACAACCACGACCTTCCTGGAACAATCCCTTCCTGGAAAGAGATATAAACTGGTTGCCTGAGGTAGTCACATCACCACCAGCTGGGTTGCTCCTTTTGAGGGAGCTGCTTTGGGAATGGGATGAAGGCAGGGTGACCAGATGTCCTAACTGCGAAGGAGGACAAGGCACTGTAAAGTGAAGGACATTCAAGAAAAATAGAAGACATGACCATATAAAAGCTAAAAACACTCAGAGAAACATAAATGCATGCTTCTTATGCTAAAAATGGAGGACATTTGGGAATTCCTCCTGGACAGAAGGTTGAAATGGAGGGTGTTTATTGGAAAAGGAGGACATTTGGTCACTCTGAATGAGGGTAAAGACAAATCTCCCTGCTCAGGATTGAGAAGGAGGTTGTCTTCCATTTATAAAGCAGGTTTAAAGCAACAAGTTGCCCTGTTGTCAATAGAGGAAAAAGTACATTACCTGGAGATCAGGAGAGGGGAATTGACCCAGGATCAATTATATTACCATGAGAAAAAGAAGACCCACTGTATGTTGGTTGCCTGTAAATTGTCTCCACTTGAGACACCAACTAGTGATTTTCTGTATTTATTTTACAAGATGCAATATAGGGAACTGGGTATGTTTAGCCTGTAGAAGAGATGGTTAAGAGGTGATATGATAGTCCTGTTTAAATACTTGAAGAGATGTCATATTAAGGATAGAGCAAGCTTGTTTTCTGCTGCT
>CM034701.1:339814319-339830445 GCA_020142125.1 Phrynosoma platyrhinos
TCATGAAAGGCTATGGAATGCCCTTAAAGACATGGGAATGCCAACAGAACTGATAGTCCCAATGAACAATCTGTACTCAGGATAAGAGGCTACTGTCAGAACAAAACATGGAGAAACAGAATGGTTCCCAATTAGCAAAGGAGTCAGACAAGGCTGCATCCTATCACCCTACCTATTCAACTTATATGCAGAACATATTGTAAGGAAAACAGGCCTGGACATGGAAGAGGGAGGCATGAAAATAGGAGGAAGAAATGTCAACAATCTGAGATATGCTGACAACACCATAATACTAGCAGAGAGCAACAACTACTAAGGAAGATCAAAGAAGAAAGTGCAAAGGCAGGGTTACTGTTGAACATACAGAAAAAAAAAATAATGACCACAGAGAACTTAGACACATTCAAACTAGACAATGAGGAAATAGAAATAGTAAAAGAGTTCTCATATCTGGGATCAAACATTGATCAGAATGGGGACTGCAGCCAGGAAATTGGGAGAAGATTAAGAATCGGGAGGGAGGCTATGAAAGAACTAGAAAAGATCCTAAAATGCAAAGATATACAGCTCAACAGAAAAGTTAGAATCATACAAGCCATTGTATTCTCTATTACTATGTATGGATGTGAGAGATGGCCAGTCAAGAAAGAAGATAGGAGGAAAATTAATGCATTTGAGATGTGGTGCTGGAAAAGAGTGCTGAGGATCGCATGGACAGCCAAATGGACAAACAAGTGGGTCCTAGAAGAGATCAAGCCAGAGATATCTCTAGAAGACAAGTTGACAAGACTTAGACTATCATACTTTGGACACATCATGAGAAGGCATGAATTGTTGGAAAATACAATAATGTTAGGAAATGTGGAGGGAAGTAGAAAGAGAGGAAGGCCACATGCTAGATGGATGGACTTTATTAAAGAGACCATTAATATGAGTTTGCAGGAGCTGGGCAGAGCAGTAGAGGACAGGGGCGCCTGGAGATGTCTCATCCATAGGGTCACCATGAGTCGAGATCGACGCAAAGGAAATTAACAAACAAAAAATAAGAATGTCCCATAATCCCAAAGAGGATTCGTATGTGCAGAATCAAGTATGTTCCACCTACACACAGAGCGCAAAAGGTGGAATAAAAGTAAAATAACACTAGACAAAATTATACATTAAAATACAATAATTTATTGTGGCATTTCTTGACAGCAATAAATAATGTTTTCCTGAAAGGGAACAAAGCTGCTGAGAACTAGAGCATATCATTCTTGTTTCTCTGCAGCATGGGTTACTGGAAAATACAGCGGCTAGAGCAAAAAAGTTACCTCCAATAACAACAAAAAAACCAACATGGATTAGTTGGGATACTTTACTCCCAGTTGCGTTTTCATTTATAGAAAACAAATATACAGGGCAAGTGGATGAAATCTCAGAATGCTGTTTACTACTGTGCAGGTAACAACACAAGACTGAAATTGTTCCATTGTAAAGCATGAGGATAAGTTACTATTATGTGGAGGCCCATGCATAAAAGAAGCTCTCCTCTTCAGAACCACTTCTTTTCACTAGATCAAAGTGATGACTGTGGGGAAGGCTGGAACTATCCCATCCTTACATGCTGTTTTAGCTCCTTAGGCAATGTGCCATGTGGGTCATCAAAAGAGTGTTTTCTCATGTGTTCATGCTGCCAGTTTGCTTGCTTGCTTTTCTCCTCCTCCTCTTCCTCCTCCTCCTTCACCTAGTAGGTCACCTAAAGCTATACTAAATACAGTAAAAAGATTTCTCAAGGAAGAGGTCTATCAGCCTGGTAGCCTTGTTGCCAGGATATGATGGCAACAAGGAGGATGACATATTAACCCCAGGCAAAATTCTGTGTTGGTGGCAATGTGATAGCCAGAAAAAAATCTTTATCTACAATCACCCTATGTCTGTTTAATCTACACATCCAAAACATTTAAACATTGAAAAAAATGAAGAAAGCCATGTTAATTCATAAGAGAGAGAGAAAACAAAAAAACAAAACAGAATCCAGAATCCACAGGAGGGGAATACCAGTGACAAGTAGTTAATATGTAGTTGATCTGAATAAAATAGTAAGGCCAAGGTGTTGATCCTATATATTGGGACAAAATATTTCGTCCTGCAAATTTAATAGGAATCTCTACCAACTGGTCCTAATAAAAGCTTGTGGATTCTGGATTTTGCTTGAAAACTTTGCTATATTACATAATATGATATAATATAATATAAACGTATTTAAGATTTCACTCACATCTTGGCTTGCTCAAAATTTACAATTAAACCAACAAAATTAATCATTTATTTCAACAATAGTAGCGACAAAAACCCTGGGGAACAAAGGAACAGAAAGCCAATAGGACTGCCACAGAGGAGACAAGAAACATTTGAACCCTGTATCTCAAAAAACAAGAACCTTTCTCCTTTTCTCTACCATCCACATCTTGCTTTTTGTCATTTAAGTAAAATGAGAGTAAGCAAAAATGTGAACATGTTTGTTCACTGAAAATAGGTGTTTGGGTGAATCCATGCACACACTCATATATTTCTTTGTCTCTTTTGCCAAAATTCTGCCCGAAGGCTAGGCTTCTACAAAATCCCAGCTAGTTCTTTGCACCCGTTGAAACGCCCCCCTTCTGCGGCCTCCTGCCTTTCTCATTGTACTCTTTATTCATCACCCTTTTTTCTCTGAATTGCTTCTGTGTGAATGAGGGAGAATGCAGCCCCAGAGGCTGAGGAGGCCCAAGACATTCTCCTCCACTTCTAGGTGCTGAGCCGGGGAAGAGGAAGAAGGTAGGGGGAAGAACTAAGAAACTGTATTCTCTTTCCTTTTGAAACATTTTAAAACTATTTCTTCAATGTCGAATTTTCACCATCACATCTTTTAAAAATCCAACTGAAAGATGGATGGGAAACAGTAGCATTGTTTATCCCACCAACTCCAGTGATGCACAACAACAGCTGAAGAAGGGGTCAAAAGAACTGGAAAATTACTCTGTATGTCTGTGTATGAGAGCAAGAGGGAGAGAGCATGGTATGAGTGTTGAACTAGGAGGGGTTTGGGTGTTGGACTAGGATCCCAGAAACCAAGGTTCAAATCTCCTCTCGGCCATGGAAACTATCTGGCTGACCTTGGTTGAGTCACACATACTCTCAGCCTTAGAGAAAGGCGAAGATAAAAACCCTTCTGAACAAACCTTGCCAAAGAAAATCCCATAATAGGTTCACCTTAGGGCCACCATAAATTGGATATTATTTGGAGACACGCAACAATCACAACAAATCCAGTATAATGGTTAGTAGAGAAAAGGTGTATTTTTGTGGAAGTCTCTTTGTTCCCTCCACCGTACAAGTGGTGGCATTCTTCTGTCTCTGGGCAAGCTACAGTTTGTGCAACTGGTTCTGTTAACAGTTGTGCAAAAAATGTGAACCCAGTTTTGTAAGGAGGTGTACAGCCAATTCTGCATTTGGTTATACAAACGGGAAACAGTGCCGAGTATCCCTTCCCCCTGCACATAATGCAGAGCTAAGGGTCCACACAAGTATAATGTTGTTTGTGAGGTGACATTATCAGATAGTGGCCATTAACAAAAGCAAAAGTAATACAGTGGAACCTTGGTATCCTCTGGGGTTGGTTCCAAAACCACCACCTCTATGGATACCAAAAGCCATGGATGCTCAAGTTCTATTAAATACAATGGCATAGTAAAATATATACGGTAATGTATTATATATTATATAATATGGCAACATTGAGGTTTGTTTTGGAATTTATTCCTCCCCCCAAGCTGTAATGCTTGAATCTAAGGATAAAGAATCTGTGGATATGGAGGTCTGACCGTAGTACTATTTATCAAGTATGGTACTTAAAACTGTTACACATGTTACAAAATTATTATTTTTTAAAAAAAGGTCTGCCTGCAGACTATCAGCCTAAACAAATAGTTATTGCTTATTTTCTACACAGTCTAAAAAATTAGTAGCCAGCAGATTGCCAATGCAATGGGCCATGAATGTTAACAAACTTCTCCATCAAGAGATTAAATCTCTAGCTTTGATGTCACTGCCTTTCTTTTGATGGATGATGGAAGGGCTTCTCTAATGTTCTGGTGACTCCATCCACTCAGTCTTGTGATGACCCTCAGCCTTTGGCCTGATTAATCTGATGGATGTTGTAAGTAAGAACCCCACTTGTGTACAAATTCTTGTGTAAGTTGTCACCCTTTCGTCAAGACTGTAGGATAGGCAGCTAAACAGCTATTCACAACCCAGGCGCTCAAAGCCCTGATACCTGTAACCCCAATCAGTTGCTCACATGTGGAATCTAGCAGTAACTGCACTGCTGTTTAGTAATTCGGTTTATTAAAATATTTTGATCCCACCTTATATCTGAGGATCTCAAGTAGCAATACAAGAAAATCAGTTTAGAACAGTTTAAACAGTGGTTCTTAACCTTTAAAACAACAACAACAAAAAACCAAAAAACAACAACACAGGGACCTCATTTAGGTATCTTTTGTTGCCACAGCCCCCAAAGACTTAATTCAGGATTTAAAACCATAACAACAACAACACAACTGTCTTATATAAGTCTGCCTCTGTATTCTAATTCCAAATATACATCTGAAGAAGCAGGCTCAAATCTGTGAATGCTCATGCTACCAACATCTTTTTTTCAGTTAGTCTCAAAGATGCTACAAGATCCCTTTGCATACTGTTTTTCCAGACTAACACGGCTACATCTTTGAATTCTAACAACAATAATACTTGAGAATGAAACCATTAACTATTATGGTATCTATTAAACCTCCCCTCAGAGATGCTAGATGGGGAAGGAAGACTTTTTTTTTTTGCTTCTCCCCACCAGTTTGCAGTTGGAGCAGATTGAACGGCAATGAGCCATTCAGGGCCAGCCGACCAGCCAGCCTTTGCTTTGGCTCCTGTTGTGGCTGATCCACTGTAGGAAGAAAGTGGGCAAAGCAACCTTCAAGCCTTCTTGGACCCCCTGTGAGGATATCGTGGCCCTCTGGCGGTCCACAGCCACAGGTTAAAAGCCACTGGTTTAAAACAATAAAAACAATTTTAAAAGAGTAAAAACTTAATACAACATTTTACACATAAACCAGACAATTGAAACCCAGCTAAAACAGTTTAAAATACGGTAATTTAAAACCATTACATATGTGCAAATATGGATAGTAGCAATAGCAATAGCATTTACATTTCAATATTGCTTCATAGTGAACTCGGCACTCTCTAAGCACTTTACAATCTGTAAGGCAAACCCAACAAGCCAAGTACTAATTTTACCAACCCATGAAAGGATGGAAAGCTGACTCAACCTTGGAGCCCTGGGATTGAACTCACAACCTTATGGCTGGATAAAATTAAGTCAGCCTGGGGGCTTTACTAAAAAGCCATGTTTTGACTTGGTGACAAAATGACCCTGGTGTTGGAGCTAATTGGTCCTCTAAGGGAAAGATGTTCCATAACAAGCATGCCACAGCTGATGCTATGCTAAAAGTCTATATATGATCTTGCTCATGAATTGTCTTGCCAGCCTCAGTGCCATTTGGGTCTTAATGTCAAGGTCTATGAATGAAAAATGTATGTGGGGTTACAGATTCATCTCTGTGTCATATTGTCGTTGGCTTTTTAATGACACCCTTTGGTAGTGATAGATTCGATGGTCTTGGAGCCTCTCCATGAAAGCAGACAGGTAACATACATATAAAAAAATATGTACTGGATTGTGTAGGTATGAACATCCCCTTCACTTTCTACAAGGAGAATAAATGTATCATCCATATGAATATGAATCAATTACTTAGTTGAAAGGGACTTCAGAGGTCATCTGGTCACCCCAGCTGCCGATACAAGAAAATTCACTATTACAGTTTGCCTGAGATGTGGCCATCTTTAAAATCTTAAAATGGTCTATATTTAAAAACTTACATCTTCCTTGTTTTTATGCTGAAGTAAAAGATGGCTTATCCAATTATTTATGGAACTGCCACAGGATGTCAAGTCCAAACCTAATGTACCTGCTTCTGTTGGCCCGTTTCTGTTGATTCATTTTTAATGGTCACACTCCTCTTTCTTTGATAGTTATTTCACAGCAAATTCTGGGGTCATGTGTCTATATGTTTCTGTGTGAGAGTGAGTGAAGAGAGAGAGACTAAAGAGAGAATAAAACATTTGCAACCATTAAGCATTTCTGAGGTTCAAAGTATTTCAGAGCTTTTTGAAAAGACATTTCCTTTTAGGCAAGTTTTTACCTGCTCTCTTAAGCTTATGAAAATATCCTTCCAAATTAATAAATAATATTAGGGTGTGCTGGCTAAATGGTTGTAATAAAGAATTGTTGTTGTCTCTAATATTAGGGTTTGATGCACCTGATGTCTTCATAGAAGACCTCCTGTGCAGGTCTTCTCAGAGATTTGACTTACTGTCAGCTGAGTGTGCATAGGACTGGAGCATAAACATGTTTTATCATATTTTGTCTTGTACTACAGGATGACTCTCAAGTTATTTGCAATTAGCATCAGCCATTTTCTGCAGCATGAGTATTATTATGAAGGGGATAAAACTGAGGGGAAACAGTAATTCATTTGTTTCTGGTGTACTTTATGGCTAATATCCTTTGCTCTGACTAATATTTTCATGTTGAACTAGAAGGCTAGCAGACCAGTGACTTTGTGCTAAATGCAATCGTTTGTGCAGACAAGAATATTTTCAGCACTGCTGTTGGGTTAGCTGGATTGCAATAGGATGTTGCAGAAAGAAAACCCACTGGGCTTCTGTCCTCTTGACTCATGGCGACCCTATGGATGAGACATCTCCAAGACCCACTATCATCCACTGCTCTGCTTATTTCCTCCAACCCTATACCTGTGACTTCCTTAATAGACTCCATCCATCTGGCATGTGGCCTTCCTCTCTTCCTACGTCCTTCCACCTTCCCCAGCATTATTGTTTTTTCCAAAGAGTCCTCCCTTCTCATGATGTGTCAAAAGTATGACAGCCTCAGTTTAGTCATCTTGGCTTCCAGGGAGGTTTCCAGTTTGATCTGCTCTAGGACCCATTTGTTTGTCCTTTTGGCTGTCCCTGGGATCCTTCTCCAGCACCACATCTCAAATGAATTGATTTTCTTCCTATCATCTTTCTTAACTCTCCAGCTCTCGCATCCATACAAGGTAAAAGGGAATACAATGGCATGTATGATTCTGACTTTTGTGCTGAGTTGTATGTTTTTGCATTTTAGCATCTTTTGTTTTCTGATTTCCTGACTGCATATTACACTGCCTATCACACTAGGTTTAAAGACCCTCAGGTTCTGGAACTCCCTTCCTACTGAGGTTAAAGTGGCTCCTTATTGTCCTTTGGAAGGAAAAGACTTAAAAAATCCAATGGGGCTTAGAACTGAAGGTTTTTGTGTCATTTTTTTTTAAAGGAAAGGGCTTTTTAAGAGCATGCTGAGCTGCTTTAATTGTGCTTTTTAAAAAGCTACTATTTAACATTTTAAATTGTATGTTTTAAACTGTTTTGGTATTGTTAAAAGTTTAATTCTATCTCAATGTGAGTTTTGTTTGTGTGTTTGTAATCATATTGTACTTGTTTTAATTTTTATGCTGCCTGAAGTCCCAGTTTTGGGGAAAAGGCAGGATAGAGATGATGAGAATGAGGATGAAGATGATAGTGGTGGTAGTGTCCAAAAAAAAATTTGGACAAACATGAAAATTTGCTACCTAAGACAAGGGTCAAGGTGGCGCCCCCATCCTTCCATTTACAGATAGGACCACTCCTCTTTCAGGACTGGCAGGGGAACAGGGTTTTCTACCAAACCTGAGGGCAGCAGACTAATTCAGAGTGCAGAAGATAGAGCTTTGTCCTTGCAGAGCACAAATGGTACAGGATGTTCTTTAAAAGGATCACCTGGGAGGCTGCTTGCACTGTCCCCAGCATCTGCCACCTTTGCAGATGCCAATGGTAGAGCCAGTCTTGGCGTGATTCCAAGCAAGATTTTGCAGCATTTTATCATGCTGTTGCTCAGCTTCATGAACTGAGCTTTGCAACAGGTTTCTCATGCAGTTGTCATCTACTTGTGGTCCCCCCTTGCTTTTTCCACTGCTTTTTTCTGTCGGTTTTTTTTTTATCATGGAAAATCCATTAAGGAGTAGAGAATAGGTTAGCATAAGGAAATATTCTTGCTGTGGACCACAGTGTGGTACTTGGTGACTTTCATGTAAGCAGGATAGTGAATCTACTCTAGGTTTTAGTTCAAAGTTTAAAGTAGCTAGGTGTCAAACATATTTTGTGGCTTCTGTGTTGAGCACTTTCAATCTTCTTTTAAAGTTCAGACTCAGATCCAGAGCAGATTTGCAGCCCTACTCACATGGAAGCCACTAGTCTACTAGTCATCACTGCAGTGTGGTGTGGATCCCAGATAGCATGTTTTTCATAAGTCCATCAATGGGAATGTGAGAGAAGGCTTCCTTGGTGGATGCTCCCAGGTTCTAGAACTCTCTCCTCCATGATGCCCTTCTGGAGGCATGCAAAACCTTTCCATTTTAACAAGTTTTTGAGAATAGCTGATGGGAAAAGGGCTTTTGACAAAGTGCTATATTGTCTGTATTTATCATTGCTTCTGTTTTTAGCAGACATGTTTTAAAATTGCTTTTAATCTTATTCATACTTTAATTTTAACTTTTTATGGCTTAATGATGTAGAATTTTACCTATCCTTGCTGGAGTAAAAGTGGGACATTAATATTGAAGATGGTGATGATGCTGATGCTGTGCAACTTGACAGAAATTTTATGAAATGTAATTCATGATTTGCCTCACAGTGAGGGATAGTTGAAATATGTAGGTCTGCTCACAGCTGTCAGCCATAACTGTGGGTCACTAGTAATTGACATTGGGTTCATATACAAAAAACTTGAACTGACACCTCCATGTATTTGCACCGCTCTGTAACCATGCTGCATTTCAAGTCATTCCAAATCTCAAGTCAGCTGTCTATACACCGTACATACAGAGGTACAGCTTCACATAAACACTGCCTCCATTCAAATCCAGAACTTGGAAAAGTTACTTTTAAAAACTACAGTGTTCCATGACAGCAACTGGGAGCTGGATTTAAGAAACTAGTGTTCCTCATCTCTGAGTTTGGTCCAGCAGTGTGCCTGCACTCAGAGGGAAAGAAACATTTGGTCACTTTTTGAGAGAGCAATTTCTAGGACAGGGGTCAGCAACTTTTGTTGTCGGGGGGGCTGGGAGGGAAATGGCGCTGGGGGCCAACACGTGCGCGCTTGCGCATGACTTCCACTGTCGTATGCATGTGTGCATGCGTGGGGGGCGCCATTTTGGAAACCAAAATGGTGCCCTGCATCGTGCGCACATGTGCACAATGGTGGAGCGCCATTTTGGAATGCCCAACGGTGCCGGCGCCGTGCGAATTTGCCGTAGGTTGCCGACCACTGTTTTAGGATTTTGGAGAAAGGATAATTTCCCCTTTATTATAAAGTAAATACCCATTTTTTAAAGTCAAGGGTGGAGGACCTATGGCCCTTCAGAAGTTGTTAGATGGCAAATCACACCAGCCCCAGTTCACATCTTTATGAGTGAGGGATGTTGGAAGCATAGTCAATAGTCTACAGGTTCCACAGCTCTCGTTCAAAGGATGACTCTACACTATATAGGGCTTTATGCTGATTTTTATGAACATTTAGAGAAGATTTAATTTGAAAAACACCTGGATTATTTGAGAAGTACACCTATTCTTAGCATGGAGCAAGATGAGGAGTTTGTCAGGGGAAGAATGTGGCAGCCAAAATCAATACCACAAACATTGATGGGGGGAAAAAGCTCAGGGATTCAGACATGGATTTTTAAGAGCGAAGATCTCAAAGACCTCAGCTTGGATGGTCAAATTTGTCAATTTCATGTTCTCCATCAATGAGATTTTTAAATATCTCAAGACTTTTGTCATCAGGTTTAGGGTGATATTTATGTATGCTAGAATGTTCTTATCAAAAGATGGTCCAAATGAAAGTCTCATCCATTGCTATCCACAACAGGATTGCATGTTAGGACTAAGATTTAAACAGAAGGTCATTGTTGTTAATCCAGAAGAGACAACAATTTGAACAATTAAAAGAGAGCAGCAGACGCCACTTTCTTGTTGACTTTTTTCCAGCATTTATGAAAACTTTTTACATGTCAAGTTAATGGACCTTAAACAGGATGTTACAGTTGTGAACATGTTGGTTTAAAAGCCAGTAAAAAAGAGGCTGAACTGAATGGAATGTTTACTTTAATGCTTTTGTTTCATTGTTTAAACAGGATAAATGGATCTGAATTTTGCCAAATATTTTACACTGTATAAATCATTCTAAGCCACAGAAGACTGCGCTGAAAGAATTAATTTCTGCCTGACAACACTTGTCAGCACTTTTCTATGTAGGGGGTGAGAGTCTTCAAGATAGCTCCTGTATAAGAGTTTATAGACTTGTTTAGGAAGTAAAGAAAAACTGAACTTCCTACTAATTTGAATAGCTTAATTTGTGGTTAATATGGTTTAAGAAAGCTATGCACCTCTTCAGTCTTAATATTTGTTTTTCTTTCACCATGTAACAGTGCAATGTTATCATTTAATAAAAATTTCTTGTCAGCAATATATGTTGGGGTTGTGTTTTTTTAAAAAAGTAGGATTTTTGTTTTAATGGGTTTTTTTTTATTCCTTGAAACAATTTCATACTTCCCTTCATCCTGAATTGTTCATGTGCCAAGTGTGTAATTCTGAAGTTGAAGGGAGTTGCAAGAGAGTAATCAAATGTAAGCTGAGACATGCATTGTTTTTGACAGTTCTCTTTCATCTTAGGACCAGTGATCATGTGAACAATAGTAAAGGTAAAACATTTTTTTTAAAAAAATTGGGACTACATTTGGCATGTTTTACCAAAACAGCACCTAAAATTTTCCTAATGCAAAAGTATGGAGGATTCTCTTGAGAGATTCAGTGATCTCTGCCTAATAAAGGGGGTTGTGACCTCAGAAGGAATGGAGACATTTTGGATCTCAGAGGAAGTACCTGTTTTGTTTTGCTAATGGAATTCAAATTCTGTTGCCTGGACCCTGGGATTCTTTGTTCCCAGTGCCACAGGGCCAGAAGGAAGAGGGACTTGCCTGTATAGATATTCCTCCACACCAACTCAACACAGAACAACACAACAAGAACATCTTGACAAAATGCAGGCCTGTCACTAACATCATCATATTTTAATTTTTTTTTACTCCTCTATGGGTTTTAATACTTCTGCCTGATGAAGAAGTCAGTGGAGCACTGAAAGCTTACATAATGCATTTTGTGCATTTTGTTGTCTGAACGAAACTATCACTGTTTTGTGGATTTTGGATTTCACTCATCAGTGGAAAAGAGGCATCCTAAGCATGCTTGGGAGGCAGCAGCTATGGGTGAGAAGTGATATCATGTGGTAAGTATCACCAAAGGTGCTATTTTATGACTATAAATGCCATATATGCTATAATTTCACTTTAACTGCCAGGGATACATCCTATGGTGTAGTCTGGTGAAGCACTAGAGCTCCCTGGCTGAGAACTCTAAACACCTCTCCCTAAACTGCAAATGAACCAGTGTGATGTAGTGGTTTGCATGTTGCACTAGGAAGTTTATTGCACAGTTAATTAAATCACCTTACCCGATCTGGTTTAAAATTTAAATCGGGCTGCATTTGGAGCCTATCACAAGGATTTAGCTGCCAAAATCGCCATCAGGGTCCATCCCAGGTCCATCCCCATTCCCAGGGCTGCTCAGCACGACTTTTTTCAAAGCTGGGAGTTTTAAAAAAATTACAATCCTATGCATGCATGTAAGTCCCACAGAGTTCAATGGGATTCAGTCTTATAAATGTGTATAAAATGACATTCTTAAAATGGTTAGCATCTATCCATATCCATATTGTACAAATAGCTTCTGGCGTCATCTTTATTATTTCTATTCTTCTTTAGCTGTCTTGCTTTTGTTTTCAGAAATTATATGCACTCTGAAAAAGATCAGATTGTTCCAGGAAAATGCCTCCAGCTACTCAAGTAAACCATTTAGTTTCACACCTTTCATTTCTTCACTCTGAAAAGCAGAGAGTGAATTTCTGAGTCTTAAGCTTTCTTGGGTAATTCCAGTTTTCTGCTGTCAGTCAGGATTAAGACCAAGTAGTATCTCAGTTGTCAATGGCTGAAACACATAACTTTGGGAAACACCCATCAGCCAAAACTAGAGATTAGCTCATTTGGTTAGAAATGTGAGAAAGAATGAGAGTCAAGATGGCCCTTTCTAGACTAGCTCCAGCTTCCATCTGGACCCCATATGCATATAGGTTACACCAAGGATTGGGAATTTGTGGCCCTCCAAATATTACTGGACTGAAATTCCTATCATCCCTCAGAACTGGCTATGGCTGGCTAAGGATGATGGGATTTGCAGTTCAACTACATCCGGAGTTCAACATATTCCTTATGTTTGGATTGCGCATATATATCCAATGTGCTCCTGCAAATGCATTTCATCCTATGAAAAGAATGAAGGCTACGAATCAAGCATGGAAGCTGACATATAGCTGAATATATATGCATGGGGGATGCTATATGCTTTTTTCTTTGTTATTATGTTTTAAAATAAATTTTAATTAGTGTTTTTTTTTAAACATTGAAGTTCATCCCCTTTAGATCTAAATCAGCTTTTGTAAAAGAAAATATAATAAAAATAACTCAAAAATCATATCCTACTCTTGTTCAGTTAGCAGGAATTACAAAAAAATATTTCATCCAATTGCTGGAGAGGATGTGGCTGTAAGGCGACCTATATACACATGTGGTTAGATTGTCCAAAAATAAACTAGTTTTGTACCAAAATAGTAGATATTGCTTCCAAGATCATAAACCAAAAGGTGAAACATTGTTCTGGTCTACTTTTCCTATCCATATTTCTAGTGGAAAGGAAGATTTTTAAAAATAAAGAGTTAATTACCTTATTCATAACTACAGCCAGATCATAGATTTCGAAGAACTGGAAAGGAGTCTGATTCCAGGAACCTCTATGGATACCAAAATCCATGGATGCTGAAGTCCCATTAAATACAATGGCATAGTAAAATGGTATCTCTTATATAAAATGGCAAAATCAAGGTAAGGTTTTAGAAGTTATTTTTTAAAATATTTTCAATCTGTGGATGCTTGGGTCCATGAATAAAGAATCCATGGATACTGCAGGCCGACTGGAGTGGTATTTCAGTGTGGTTGCTTAATTATTTTTTTTAAAAAATCATTTGTATCATGTTTCTAGCTATATCTTCTTTTAACTTTCTTGTAATTTGTCTTGGGTCCCGTATCAGGAGAAAGGCAGGGTTTACATGAAATAAATAAATAGGCTTGATGCATAGGGAATGCTGAACCCAGTAAGGCTGAAGACAGAACTAGTGGATACAATCCTGACTCCTTCATCCATGCATATTAATTTCTACATTAGGGCACACAGCTGAGGTGGCTTTGTGTCTTTGAATACATAAAATCACAGGTTCAATCCCAATTAGTCAGAGTTAAGGACAACCAGGACCTAAGGGATGGTGTCAACTGGAACTGGAATAAGGCAGTACTGGACTAGGGAGAGGAACACCCTCACTCAAGGAATTTGTTTCATATGCAGAAAGTAATCAGAAAATTTTAAGTCCTGCAAGCGGACTATTAATAATGGATGCTCGAAGCTATTCAGAAGCATTGGCAGTGTTTTTCATGTATTTACTTTCTTGCATTTTCATAAAATGTTTCATTCATAGATCCCAACATAAAAAAGTGCATTTTAAAAAATCATAAAAATCACATAGACACACACAAATATACACACCACTGTGCCCATTCTGCCTTCGAAATGCCCTCTTTGTTTTCCCCACTTGAAAAAGTACCTTTCTGGATTAGAACTCCCAGAATCTCCCAGTTTGCATAGCCAGTGGTCTGTATTTGCTGCTGAATATTTGGAGCGCCCCTCTCAGGCTCCTTTCTCTGACCAAATTCAAATAATACAGAATTCCCTTTAGGTCCACACCCAAGCAGGTAGGTGTGAAACTTTGCAGACTACTGAACAGATATGTGTAGAAAATGTCAAATCTCCAGATGTTGATGAGAAACTATTTCTATCCTGCCTGACTATTGGCCTGGCTAAGACTGATGGAAACTGGAGTTCAACACCATCTGGAGGGCCACAGATTCTCCAGCCTTCCATGAGACATAAATGAGACCCCAATTTTTGCTCACAAATTGCCCAAGAGAGTTCTTACTCTCCTTGCTCCCAATTCTTCACCATCATGCACCTTCAAGTCATTTCCAGCTTATGGTGACCTTATTATGGAATTTTCATGGCTAGATCTTTTTTTGGAAGGTGGGAGGTTGCCATTGCCTTCCTCTGAGGCTGAGAGAGTGTGGCTTGCCCAGTCATCCAATTTTTAGCTGCCTGCTTGAATTACAGTTTATTAAACAAGGCTGAATAAGCTTTCCAAATTGTCTCTGCTTTAGCAGAAAATGACTGGCTGCTAATATTTTTATTTTTATTAGCCTTCACCAGCAGTATTCCCAACATGCGTGCTACATATGATCGTCTGATGATATCAGATTCATCTAACTCCAGGCAGATTCAAGCCAGAGCAAGTTATATCCCAAGATGAAGATAAATTACTTCAATGAACTGTGCCCTAAGGTTTTTATTATTTTTATTTTTATTATTAGTTTACAGATCATAGCTGACGAGACAATGTTTATTCCACGATGCTTCTGTAATTACAGATATTGCTTAAGTTTTTTTGTGTGTAGCATTTTCTAGCACGCATGTTAGTCACATGCAATCATACCTCAAAGAATGTGATGGATAACCCAGGTTGCCAAATGAGCCACAGTTGCTGTGATAAAGTTTGCCACAAGAACTCTCCCTGCAAAATCTCTTCCAGCTGGCACCAGTTCAGAACTGGCCAGCCCAAGACATTTTGCTGCCCAAGTCAAAACAACAAAAGGTATCCCCATCAACATCAAGGTGTATTTTACCCTAGTTGTTCTGACATGAGGCAAAAAACACAAGTGTTTCTCATTCACTTGTAAAAAGTGTTGTTGTGTACTCCAGGTCATTTATTACTCAAGGCAAGCTTAAGGCAAACTTATCACAGGGTTTTTATTTTGGCAAGATTTGTTCAGAGGATTTTGGCGAGATTTCTCTGAGGCTGAAAGAGTGTAACCTAATACACACTTCCTTAGAACTGCACATAGAACAAAAGAAATCTCACAGAAAAGCTTTTCACTCCAAGGGAAATGACCTTCGGTAGGCAGAATTAATGCTTTCACACTTCAGTATTAACTCCAGTTCCAGCTACCCGAAAGACTGGTGTCATCTTACACAACTTTTTGAAGATTAATGATGAGGGTCACAATTTGCTTCTTCCTATATCCTATTACATTTTATCCCACTTCCACAACTGTGCAACTGTCCTTAAATTCCTATGGCTTTAATATAACTTCATCAGTGCATCTCAAGAAATAGATTGATACTGATGAAAGCTCATGCTAAAACATCTTTGAGTCCAAAAGATGCTGCTACATTCTGTGTCACCAGCCTTTTCCCCCATTCCCCCCCCCATTTTATGATAAAACAGATTAAGATGTATACATCTTTGAAAACTGCATGGTTTTTTGTTGCTCCAGATTTTTCAGGCTAGAGGCACGCTGCCCAGATGTGGATCTGGCAACTATGAATCCCAGTATGGGAGAAAGGCAGGATGTAAATCCCTTAAGTAAAGTAAATTTTTAAAAAATAGTTGGTGCTCTGTCAGTCTAAAGGGCATTGTGGGTGATCCTGCCTTATGTACTTACGTTGTCACATTTTCCACCATAATTCTGGACTAATCTCATTAGCTTCAGAAAGTGTTTAAGAAAACTTTCCAAACTGCAGCATAACCAAATTCTTTCTTTTGATACTTTCGTGTTTAATTAAATAACACACAGGAAATAATGTAAATGAAACAATTCCCCCCCCCCGCCCCGAGCAACCATAATCTTAGTCATTA
>CM034701.1:339830545-339847786 GCA_020142125.1 Phrynosoma platyrhinos
CCCCCCCCCACTCAGTTATGATTGTAGATTGCTTATCTGTCTGCTGCCAACTGTTTTCCCCACCACTACTGAGCTATGGGTTTCCTCGTCTTTAAACATGAGCTGCTTCCATGGTTAGATTTCCTCCTCTATCAGCGATATTTCACTTCTGTGTGCCAGGTTGCGCATAAATTACTGCATTTTATCATTTTTCCTGTTACCATTTTAAATTGTCAGCTTCATGATCCTAACTGTGTGTGTTGTGTGCCTTCAAGTTATGAAATACACAGATACAGAATGTCTTGACAACAGAGCATGTGAAAGGGATCTAGGAGTCCTAGTAAACCATACGTTGAACATGAGTCAACAGTGTCATGCAGCAGCTAAAAAGACAAATGTGATTCCAGGCTGCATCAATGGAAATAAAGTGTCTAGATCAAGGGAAGTAATAGTGCCACTCTATTCTGCTTTGGTCAGGCCTCACCTGGAATACTGTGTCCAGTTCTGGGCACCACAATTCAAAAAAGATGATGAGAAGCTGGAGCATATCTAGAGGAGGATGACCAAAATGGTGAAGAGTATGAAAACAATGCCCTGTAAGGAGAGACATAGGGAGCTGGGTATGTTCAGCCTGGAGAAGAGAAGGTTAAGAGGTGATATGATAGTCCTATGTAAGTATATGAATGGGGTGTCATATTGAAGATGGAGCAAGCTTGTTTCTGCATCTCCAGAGAGTAGGACGTGGAGCAATGGATTCAAACTACAGGGAAAGAGATTCCACCTCAACATTAGGAGGAACTTCCTGACAGTGAGAGCTGTTCAACAGTGGAACACACTCCCTCGGAGAGTGATGGTGTCTCCTTCTTTGGAGATCTTTAAACAGAGGCTGGATGACCATCTGTCAGGGGTGCTTTGATGGACAGTTCCTGCATGGCAGGCGGTTGGACTGGATGGCCCTTGGGGGTATCTTCCAACTCTATGATTGTATGATTGTATGGTTCTAAGTCATTTCTGACTGATGGCAACCATATCATGGGGTTTCTTGGCAAGATTTGTTCAGAGGAGGTTTGTCATTGCCTTCACCTGAGGCTAAGAGCATGTGACTTGACCAAGGGTACCCATCCTAATTACAGTTTCTACTAGTAAGTAGTATTATGTGCTCTTACAATTGAACTTCTGAATGAGAATTATGATGATACATGGGTGTTATATCGACATCTATTTAAATATATAGGGAAGGGAAAGGGGTGTTCCTTCAGATACGTGAGTAATCACCTATAATTTTCAAACATTAATGATGCCATGTAAGACATATCCCAGAAAACAGCTGTGTTCATTTAGTACTTGAGTAGTTTTTTTGTGGTTCGATACCACACAAAACAGTTTTGAGTGACACCTTACAACACAGTCCCCTCTGTGGTTTGATTAGGAGGCAAATCTCACAGCATTCAGCAGGTCTTACTCACTAATAACTATACCTGGGACTGCAAACTTATGGAGGCACTAAAGTGTGTGGAGTGGGTTTTGTGGACTGGTCCTACCACTGGGCACAATGAGGAAGCTGCTACTTCAGGTGGCACATTCAGAAAGGGCAGCGAGTATTAGGGGACAGATTTGTCTGTGCAGGAAAGCCTGCCCAGGACTTCCTCAGGTGCAAAGGGGAATGCTGTCCTCCCAGAAGTGCTGAAACAAAATTCAAGAGCCATTTTGATTGGTTTCTGTAGTTGGAAAGGGGGCATCTTGTCCTTTGCCTCAGGTAGCAACCATGGTCATATTAGATGCAACAGGAGTTTGTAACAGGTCTTAGATTTTACAATTCTGTTGCAAAAAAGGTAACAGAATAGTAAAATACAGTCACCTCTTCTTTTTTGCTGGGGATCCATTCTGGACACACACACCTGCAAAAAAGGAAAAACACAAATATTCAAGCCCTATTGGCTTGAATGGAGGCATGTGTCCATAGGGAGGCACCTCATTTTATTCTCCTCCATTCGTTTCTTGTGGATAAGCAAGGGTCGCGGACTTCAAGTCCGTGAAAACAGAAGGTCAACTGTACTGCAAAATAGAACCATTTAAAAAACCTGAAATAAAGTATAAAATATAACAGTTCCTTTAAGAGTTTCATGGCAAGCATAAATTCATATAGGCTACTCCCGCACTGCAAAAATGATGCAGTTTGACACTACTTTAACTGTCACAGCTCCATGAAATTCTAGGAATTGTAGTTTTGTGAGATATTTAGCAGTTAAAGTGGTATCAGTCTGGATTATTTCTGCACTGTGGATGCAGCCTTAGTGAATCTTTACTGAAGCCATAATGAGAAATGTATCACATTACAATTTTTAAGCCTTTCTCATAGTTGTTGAAAGCACCTACGTACACTTGCTAATAATGAAAAGCACCACCTAGGATGAGTAACATACAATGTATTTCATAATGTATATTTTGTTATCATTCGGCACAGTTTTACGTTAATGATGAGGCATTATAATGATAATGATAGTCATCTATGACAAGTGAAGTATGGTGTATGAAAGATTACTGCAAAGGTTAGAAAATGGTTGTTTTCGTTTTGGTTTGCCTTTATTCATTGGAAATGCATAGTACATATTTTTAGTATTAATTTTTATTAATTTCCAACATTAAAAAGAAAAAAATTACCACACCAAATACAAATTCAATACATAGTTGCTTAATTATATTGCTACAATAGTTCTTTCCACCATCAGTAGATTGGTGTTTGATATTTTCTTATCATGACTTTTGTTTCTTTCGTATCTTTTTCTTTGGCCTCTACCTAGTAATCTATTTTTCTTTCCATCTATTTTATCCATTACTCCACTAAGCTAAAAGAAAACTGCAACTCAATAATTATAAAAGTATTGTGAATTATTAACCTTATAATCTTTAATTTCATACTTCTTTATGCATTAACATAACATTAACTTAACGACCACCTTATATGTCGAAAATGCTTTTTTTCTGACCTTCCTATTTTCTCTCCTCAGTTTCTATTATGAACTCCTATAATTATATACAATCCTTAAATCCACAAGTATAAATTTCTCCCCCAATTCTTGTTTATATAATTTGTCTATGATTCCCATTCTTCATTAAATTTAGATGATGCTTGTCATCTTAACATTCCAGTCAATTTATCCATTGAAAATTACATATGAGCTATGTCATAATGGTGGCTAGCACTCAAGAAGAAAGCCATCCCTGGCACACAAAGAAACATCTTTCTCTTCATAGACTGGAACCAACCACAGATGAGTGGGATGCATTTCCAGAGGTACCCTAGGAAGGTTGGAGGACTGTAGGGGTTCCCCTTCAGAACTTCTTTTAAAAATGTAATGATAAAATATTAAAAGAGTTTTGTCTTGCCATTCACTTCATATCCTGCAAAAACTCATAGGGAACTCGCTTGGAATATCCAGCAGCTTCAGACCCTGTAGTGGCAGATGTTTACAGACTTCATTGTAGCTGCTGTGACATGTCTCTGTCTAGAATGCTCACCTTGGGGGACTGTCTCTCATTTATTTTATGAGATTATGGCTGTCAACTTTATTAGGGGAAATGGTGAATATATTGTGTTAATTATACTTAGGTGCCCTTAGGGGCCTGACTCCAGCCGGCCAGAATTTCTAAGGAATGTAGGAAATTTAGAAAGTACTCAGTCCTTCATCATAATCCAGTTTGTCTTTCCTCCAGCCTCTTGACCAGTTATCTTATAGATACATATTCATTTTATTTTATTTAACTGCATTTGAATCTTGCTTTTCATTTTAAAGGAATAGCTTGAAGCGGCTTATAATGAAAACAGATAAAACAAAGCCATCTGCCAAACAAGAAAAAGACAGACCCTTAATAAAATAAGCCATTCAAAACAGTGCATTCAAAACAAAGGGAAAATGACATTAACAATCTGAAAACAATGAAGAAAACTCCACTGCATATACAATCTATATGAGCACCCGAGGAAGCCAATATATATATTACCCCAATGTATATATACTCAGTTCAAATTCTGCTTGTAGCTTACAATTACTGAGCAACAACCAAGAAGTGCTAGCCCATTGGTAAGCAGGCTAAACAACTGTAAAGGATAATTCTAATTATTGTGTTTTTCCATGGTACAGAATCAAATGATGCCATGGCACAAATATACCTATTAATTATAATTTGGAAAGGTTTCATTAAACAAAACCTGTGATTTCAACATGATGCAAATATAACAGTCTTTAAAATGGTTATAATGTAACAATCACTTCCACCTCCTCTTCCTCCTTTTTGTACTTCAGAAACTGGTGAAATATATGAAGAGGGGAGCTTATTTCTACTGAACTAAGGCACAACCAATAGTTGGGTTCAGTTGATTCAGTTTTGGTTACTCACAAACAACAATCTGTCACAGAATCTGAGAAAGTTACTTTCTGGGATTGCAACTCTTACAACCCACCGTCCACCTGAGGGATTCTAGGAGTTGTAATACAAATGCAATATGTCTACACTCTGCTTATGGGCACTGTAGTGCTTTGCTCTATCTGCTACTGCTGGACAACTGTAAAGTATGGAATAAATAAAGCAACCCACTTGGTTATTAACACTACTCTCTTTGCCTCCCTTCTGGCATTGATTATGGTTACTTCCCATACACTTTTAATTTATGTGCAGACAGGTACAAAGGCATAACTGGATATACCTGTTATTCACCAATGACCTGAGAAAGTTTAGTTTATGTTAAGCCTAGGGTTATGTCAGAGTTTGCACGCAATTCCCCAATAGATTTGCTGCAGGCAATTAGTGGATAAAGCGGTATTGAAAGAGGGAGGAAAGCTTTAAAGTGATAGAAACATATTTCATTCTCCTTTAGGCTTTCCAAGTGTGTAAGGAATTTATTTTATTCCACATGAAGCCAACATTACATAATTGATTCAGGAGATGTGTGTAATTTAAACCTCATTTAGCCAGGGAAATATTTGTATCTGTTGTCATTTGTTAACAGTAATCATAGCAGCCAGTTAACTTTGTGAATTTCCTCTCCCTTTCTTGTTCTGATAACCACCTTAAAAAGGCAAATATCTAATAATACAGACTTGGGGAAGATAGTGAAGAAAACGTGCTGCGCTTTTTAAATGGAAGACTGTATGCTGCTTTTCTTTATTTGTGGCACAAAATCTTGTAAACCCAGCCCTGTGTATATCAAGTCCCACCTGAGTTCTTTTCTTCCCAGACTAAACCTTTGCAATTCATATATTTAATTTCCATGAAACTGCAGGGTAACTCCCAAGGAAGAACTCTGTGTAACTCAAAGGAGTTCACACTCTCATAAGTTAACATGTTGATCAAAATAAACCTGTATTTAGCAGTTTTTGGTATCTGACACAACACATTGCCTATGACATTGGTTTCCTGGCACCCCAAATTGTGTACCCCAGTGTTATTATTTTGTATTTATTTTATTTATATAAATATTCTGCCTTTCTCCCAAATTGGGACTCAAAGTGGCTTATAATATTAATTAAAGCAAAACAGATGAAACAATGTGGGATAAAAAAAACTTTAAAAATTTTAAGCAATCAATCCAATTAAAACATTACTTTAAGGTATAAATTTTAAACAACTGAAACACATTACTTTAAAAACAAAACCCAGTGCATCCATAGCTCATCCTTCTACCTCAGTTAAAGAGTGAAGACCTGTTTAAATAGGAAGGTTGTTGCCTGCTGGCAAAAAGAGAGCAGAGAATGGTCCAGCTGAGCTTCCCTCTGGAGTAAGTTCCATAGCCTAAGAGCCTGAGAAGGCACCCTCCCATGTCCACATCAGATGAGCCTGGGAACATGGTGGGATTGAGAGAAAACAATCCTCTGAAGACCGTAAGACTTGGGCAGGCTCATATGGAGAGATAGGAACTGTTGGATAGTCTGGACCCAAGCCATGTAGGGCTTTATAGGTCACAAACAGCACTTTAATGGCTTTGAAAAAATTGAGATACCATTATGTTCAAATTTTATATCTCCTTTGAATGGTTGAATTAATGAAGACTGGAAAGGGCAAAGGTGGAACAGTTAAATCATTAAATGTTTCTTTCAGACATGGTCAGAAAAAAAATAATAAATAGGAAAGGGATGATGAAAGCATGGGTCAGATCTAATAATTTGCCTGCCAGTTCTGATTTGAAATATTCATTAGTGAAGAAGGGTTCAAGCAAAATTAGTACACCATTCCGATCCTATCCTCATGGACATTACTGATAGTCCTTCTCAAACCCGGATATTTTTTTTTAAGGAGTGGAAAAGGACAATCTCAATTTTCTCAGTGTGTATAAGGTTCAGTCTTCTAACTTCATAAAAGATATGAGAGGCAGTTACTCCTGTGCATAATCTTCCAATTGTAACTTAGGAGATGTCCCCTTGCCCCCCTGCAAAAAACAATGTGTCAGAGAGAAAGGCAATACATATGCTCCAAATGGGCTCCCATGGCAGGATCACTGCAATGATCAATTATGAACATGTAAACTGATTGCTACTTGACCCTATACATGGAACTAACCTTGAACACAGAGTTTGAAAAAGTTACTTTTTGGAGAACAACTCTCAGAGTCACACAACCAGTATGATTAGTGACCTTCTTCTCGGGGATCCTGACAGCTATAACCTCCACCCCCAAAGTAGCTTTTTAAAGCTCTGAACAAAGAGTACAATCTTTTGAGAAGCTCCCTTCCTGCATTAGCTCTATTTTCTAATAATATGCTATGAATTAATAGCTGAGAATAGTCAAGGAATGACAAAATATATGCTGGGAAGTAAGAGGAGATGGAGAGGTGAGGACAGGACTTGAGCTGAATCTCTTCACACAGTTCTTTAAATGACTGTAACTAAAGCCCAGATATAACAAGGATAGGCACGAAACAAATTTTACAGCTGAATAGTAATCAAACAGTCAACAGAATGCAGATGAAAAGAGTTTTATGAAATGTATAAACTTCCTCTTTCTAATCCCATAAATCTCTGCCTTTCTCCCTGATTTTGTGAACCAAATGAAATGTAGCCTGAGGTTCATTTTTTTTATGATTGAGTATATAAACATGTGAACAAAAGGGTTTAAATGGAAAGACTAACAACTACGTGCTCAGCATACAGGTCTCTTTCACCATCATGCAAGAAGAAATGGGTCTTCAGTGTCTTGAATATCAAACGCTCAGGGGTGGCTCAAGATACTTTGCTGCCAGAGGAAAACAACAAGATGGTGCCCTCTTTCTCAGTGCATGGACAAAAGCTGATTTGCTAGTTGCACCTTTCTTCAACAATGACACAAGGTTACAGCCCATACCCTCCAACAGCTCTGATTTGGCAGGGACAGTACCAATTAATCCTGTAACCCCACTTTTTCAGCTACGCTTAAAATATCCAAGTTTCTCTCCTCTCCTCCCACTTTTCCTCTTCATCCTCATCTTACTTCAGTTGCTACAGAGTTCAAAGTGCAAAGGTAGTTTGTATTCAACTCAAGAGGGAGAAAAGAACAAGAGCAGGTGGAGTCTTGTCCTTCTCAGCAGGCCCAGGCAAAAAGAAACTATTACAGCCTCTCCTAGCTTCTGTGTTCTTTCTCATTAATAGCTTTTGCCATCTTGATTGCATGCCAATGTTGTTTGGCCATATGTGTTCCAGTTTTCATCTGTGGAATGTTAGAGGGGATGGAATCCTCTGTCAAACTTGAAAGCAATAGGCTAGGTCAAGGGTCAAGGGTCAAGCCTTTGACCCTTGGTACACAGTTCTTTCTTCCAACCCTTGTTGGTCCAACTGCCTTGCTCTGCTAATGGGAGAGTGAACCACTAGGTCTCTCCAGACAATGAAACCCCACCACCACCACCACCAATAATAATAAAATGTCCTTTGTGGGACATGACAAAAGAGTACAAATACAAGGGAACCCCATAAGACCAATTCCAAAAGTCCTCATTGTGATAAATACTTTTATGAGTTTAACCCAATAGGCACATAATTCTCTCTTTTGAAACACATGTTTCTTCGTCAGACAAAGATGTTTTTTGTTTTTTTAAAAAAAGGCATACAGGGAAGAGTGGGGGAAAGGACAAGGTTATAATCATGTAGTTTGTTGTTCTGTGAGAGTATTGCAGGAAAACTTTGCAGAATGTCAAAGCAGGCATTATTTCTAATGTGCAGCTGCACAAATTTTGTGCAGTAGGAAAACAAAATGTGAAATAGGAAATAGGTTGGTAATATGGGCTTCAAATAGGAACAAGGTTATTTCTAAAAACAAATAGATGAGGAAAATATAAAGATGCTTATAATTCAAAGGATTACTGTTATCTTTCGGTCTTCATAACCTTATATTAATACTATACCAACATCATCATCAAGCATCATTTTTATTATTTCCTCCTTTTCTCCAATCCAGGACTTGAGACATCTTATAAAAATGCAGATACAGTTTTAAAACTTGTAAAAAATGTAAAATATAACTATACTAACAATAGAATTAAAAGAAGTTAAAAAGCAAGACCACTAAAAATAAACAAAAACAAATTAATAGTACAGCACATTCTGAAAGGCACTATCCCCAAAGCAATCAGACATCAAAGTGTGTTGAAACAAAAAAGTCTTCATCTACCTACAAAAGATTAGCAGGAAAGGCACAAAGATAACTCTTCTAGGAATGGAGTTCCAGCATCCGAGAGCAGCCACCAATAAGGCAATCATCTCCCATACTCCCATCAGATCTAGCATGAAGGAGATGGGACAGAGAGAAGGACTCTCCTGAAGATTTCAAAACATTTTCCTCTTTTGTAGGAAAAGGAAGATACGGGTTCTTCAGATAACCTGGATCTGAGCCTTAGAGGGCTTTATAGGTTAAAATCAGCATTTTCAATTGTGCCTGAAAATGGATTGGCAGTCAGTGAAGCTCTTGCAACAAGGGAGTTGTGTGTTCCCTGTAGCCAGCTCCAGTTAGCAGTGTGGTTGCAGCTCTTTGGTCTAGTTGAAGTTTCTGAACACTCTTCAGAGTCAGTCCCATGTAGACATTGCAGTAATACAAATAGGATGAAATTAGGGTATGTGTTACTATGGCCAAATATGATGTCTCTAGGAATGACCACCGCTGGCACACAAGCCTTAACTGTATAGACTCATGGCTACTACTGAAACTTGAGTTTCCAGGCTGAGAGTTGAATTCAGGAGTTCATCCTAGGTATGAACCTTCACCATCAGGGACAGTGCAACTCCATCCAGCACAGGTTCCCTCCCTTATCTGTCTTTTGACTGACCAGACGCACAGAGGTCTACTCTAGATTAAGCTCCATCTCCTTTGCCCTCACCCAGTCCATTGGTAATAGCCACCAGTTTAGATCAAGAATTCTTCCTTGGTATGAGGTGGAAAGGGGTAGTGGAGCTGGGTGTCATCTACATTCCAATTGGAAATAACTGCCTGACTAGTCCAAAACTCTCCTATTAACTCATATCAGACTCCATATCTAGAATGTTTACATTGAAATACAACAATTACATGTAGTACCAAGACAGAACAGAATACTATGGTGCATTATTGTGGTACGTATCAGACACTATAATGATGATGTCAACATTTCCTTTGTTTTAAGACAGTAGTAGGACAAAGCCCTGTATCAAAGCAAACACATTAATCACAAACACACGCACACACTGCAGCCAGTGGGAACAGCAGCAGCAGCAATAAAAGGGTAATAAAATTCGATTATCCATTTGAAAATGAAAAAAGAAAAAGAAAATCTTTCTCTTTCCAGTGTTAAGCTCCCAGGAAAAGAGCAATGAGTCCCTCAGGAATTCCCTACACTGTCAGGACTGTAGATGTACTTAGGCACTGGATCACACCAAGCCTCTCAATAGAACCCAAACTGGGTATCTTTACCTTTGGTTAGAGAGAATTAATCAAGTTTCAGTTTAAGATGCTATGAGGTCATTTTCCTCCAGTATTGAGCAGCTAAGCTCAACATTCCTCAGTCACTGAAAAGCAAAGGTTTGATCATAAGACAAATTCCAAAGTCCATATTGTGGCAACCAAGAGAGTGATAGTTTTCCTGTAGAAAGTGAAACAAGTGTATTCCTACTTGCT
Source organism: Phrynosoma platyrhinos (assembly GCA_020142125.1). NCBI lineage: Eukaryota > Metazoa > Chordata > Lepidosauria > Squamata > Phrynosomatidae > Phrynosoma > Phrynosoma platyrhinos. The sequence continues at coordinate 339,840,635 of CM034701.1, forward strand.
AGTATAAGTATGCTATACAGCTCCTAGGACGTTATCACACATGGGCCAGAAAGCGATAATAAAGTGGAAATAAGGCATTCCGAAAATAAACCGAAAATAAACCTTGATTCCACAAATGGCTTTCACCTGTAATTACCTTAATTGCAAAATTACAGTAAGCGCATTTAACGTTCACACACAAGTGAGAAAAGCCCGTAAATGTACTAGAAATGAGCTTCTTGCACATGCGCAGATAGAGGAATGCTCACTGGAACCATGGAAAAAGCAGGGAAATGCTCCCAAATTTGCATTTGCTTTTCACATTATGGTAAATGCGAAATTACCCTAATTTCACATTTGCATTTCCTCCAAACCACCGAATTTCAAAAGATCTCGGTTAACACAAGTTTCTGTCCACTTTCTGTCCAGTTTCTGTGCGACGTCGTGTGAAAATGCGAGGCACAAATCCAGTTTCTGTTTGGGATTTGTGTGGATTAACCAGCAGATTTGCCCCCGTGTGATAACGTCCCTAGTGTTACAACTCAAAAGGCTGTGTGCAGCTACTGTATTCCTTTTTTACCTCCTTAATGAGTTTTCTGCAGTAGGAAAAAGTATGGCCAAAGCAGTGGGAAGGCTAGAAATGGTAGACAATGACAACTATAAAATTTCATGAATGAAGAGGGAGTATTTGCATGATAAAAGCTTCATCAGGAAGTACTCTAAAGGGGGGGGGGCAGGGCATGGGCTGGTTTATATTGAAGTGAGGGAGTATACACAGCTTTAAACAATTAAATGTTTTTTTTAAAAAAACAGTGAGTAGCAGGTAATGTGTGGGAGACAGGAAAGATGCATTCCTACTGCAGACCCTACACACTACACAACTATAGCAACATGATTCCATTTTAACTGCTGTGGCTGCATCCTATGGAGTCCTGGGATATGTAGTTTGGTGCAGCACCAGAGCTCTCTGGCTGAGAATTCTAAATCCCTCTCCCTAAACTGCTGAATTATGGGATTTCACAGGAGGGAAACCATGGCAGTTAAAGTGGAATCCTGGAGTTATATTTGTGTAGTGTGAAATGTGTCTCCCTAAATGTTTTTAGTTGGTGTCTAACTAAATGCACCTGCACAGGGGTGTCTAATACTCCTCAATGGCCAAAGTATTTCAGAGACAGGCTAGGGGGCTACCATACTAAAGACCCTGTCACAAACCATCATATGAAGAACTATGCCCATTGCTCTCCCAAATCTAACACTTTACCACATCACATCAACATGGCAATTTTTAAATCCACCCCAATTCAATTATCTTTGCCAAGAGATTAAGCAAATATATTGTTGTTTTCCATTTGGCCTTATTGGCCAGGTGAAATTGGTTGTGGAATCCAGATTCTTTTTTTATTTTCCTATTGTGTGATTCAAACACTAAAGTGATCTAGAGGCATGTTCATGTGATGGATTTCATTTGCTCTCACTCAAGTGGGGATTTGAGCACTCATCTCCAGACACTTACTCCAACACTTAAACCACTATACAACTAGACTTCATTAATTTCCACCTTCTTCTAGTCCTGAAGTAGGCTGAATAGATTAAAACAACAACAACTGAAAGTACAATATGCAGTAGAATCTACCTAGCAGAAACAAGTGATTTGTTGCCTTCAAGTGGACTCTGACTTATGGCAAACCTAATATCAGGATTTCTTGACAAGATTTATTCAGAGAAGGTTGCCATTGCCTTCCTCTTGCTGAGAGAATATGACTTGCCATATTTCCATGGCCAAGTTGGGATTTGAACCCTAGTCTCCAGAGTCCAACTCTTAACCCATTTACACAGCTAGACCTGACTAATTCCAACCTCCCTCTAGTCCTGAACTGCTAACCCAGGGGTAGGCAACCTTTTTGAGCTGGGGGCCAGGTTGCTGTCCCTCAGACAATTGGGGGGCCGAAACACAATAAATAAATTTTTTTTTTAAAAAAAGAATTAAAAATTTTAAAAAATGCATGCACACTCTCTCAGCCCCAGAAAAGCCATGGCAAAAACCCCTGTGGAGATTTGGCCAAGAAAACCCCAAGAACAAGTAATAATAACAATAATCAATATCATCACGGTGGGCGGGGGCGGCGGGGGTGATGGTGGCAGGACTGGCCTGGGGCCGATCCAAAGGCCTCGGGGGGCCACATCCGGCCCCTGGGCCTTAGGTTGCCTACCCCTGTGCTAACCTGTATATTACCTTTAAAGATTTCAATCATTCAAGGTTCACATAGCACTATTTTTATTGTAACAAACTGTTTTATTTTTGTTTTGTTATATAGCTTTATTGTATTTGTATATTTAGTATGCAATATTATAAACCACTTCAGAATTTGTTGGAATGAAAATAAATTCAGGTTTACCTGAGATAACAAAGCAGATGTGTTCTCGTGCATTACTTCTTTAACAGAAACATTGGTGCCAGATGCAGAAATAACACAGAATGAACAAGTTATGAATAGGCTGAATAGGTTCCTGCACAACAAAAAAGAAGAGCAGTTCAACATGTTTCAGGAAACTTTGTATCCAAAATTAACAATATGACCATTTGAAATGCAGGTCAGGTAAGCCTTGCATGAGCAAAGAAAAACATTCAGAGACCACTTGAAAGCTTCTTCCAAAATGTATCCAGCAATGTTTTTTCTTTCTTTCATTAGCCTCAACTTTTTTTAATGATTTCCATTTTGGAGGCTAGGCTTAGAGATCTATGCTTCTTTAACATGAGGGCAGTAGCTAATGAATCAAGCTTACCTGCTTCCCCTTTTTCTCTCTGTTTTGGTGTTCAACATGCTCCCTAAGGGATTATGAAGAAAGCTGCTGTTTACCTTGCCTGTTGTAGGCAGGCACACACACCTATAGTAGGATACATTCAGTGGTAGCTGTGTTGGCCATTTAACAAATTCAAACAAAAATCTATCAGTGATACCTTTATTGACCAACCAAAACGCACAATATACTTGTTGCAAGCTTTCGAAGCTCCATGGGCTTCTTCATCAGGCAAGATATTACAAACCAAACTGGAGAAAAACAATTGGAGATGTTAGTCAGATGGCTACATGTTGTTTCAATCTTTAGTTAAGATGGAAAAGGTGGTCATCTTTTGTAGGCAGGATCCTCCTATCCTATAGGATAGTTAGAGCAGAAACCCATTATTACCCCACTCAAGCTTTTATTGCATTGTTTACCGCAGTCACACTGCTGCAAAAGGTAAATATAAAGGTATTCCCCGTTGACAAGGTTGTCAAGTCGTGTCTGACTGTAGGGGGAGGAGCTCATTTCCATTACTAAGCCTAAGAGCCAGTGTTGTCAGAGACTAATCTGTGACCATGTGGCCAGCATGATTGCACAGAACTCTGTTTACTTTCCCACCGAAGTGGTCCTTATTTATCTCCTTGCATTTGCATGCTTTCAAACTGCTAGGTTGGCAGAAGCTGGGACTAGTGACAGGAGCTCACCCCATCATGTAGCATTTGGGCCTTGAACTGCCAACCTGCCGATCTTGCAATCAACAGAGTCAGCATTTTAACCCCTTGAGTCACTGCATCCCTTGGCACACTGCTGCAACCTGACACTAAAAATCTATTTCTCCAGCTGTATTTTCAATGTTAACGCTACTAAAAACTTCCTGCTTGACAGAGGGCTAGGAAGAAAAGGGGGGCTGGGGGGACATAACAAGATTTTGTAAAAGGAGCTTCTTTGTCAGGAGCTTTGTTAACTGAGGTATGCCTGTATAGAAATATCTAAACAAACTATCATCTTTGGTCACAAATACACCCTAGTAAGAGATATGATGGAGCCAGTGTGGTGCAGTGGTTTGAATGTTGGACTATGACTCTGGAAACCAGGGCTTGATTTCCAATTCAGCCACTAAACCCACTGGCTGACCTTGGGCAAGTCACACCCTTTCAGCCTCAGAGGAAGGCAATGGCAAACCTCATCTGAACTAATATTGCCAAGCAAACCCCATTATAAACCTAAGGGTCACAATAAATCAGAAACAACTTGAAGGCACACAACAAACAACAAGATATATGATGTCACAAGCTGGGTAATTTTTGACCATTTTTGAAGCATTTTCTGCCTCCCCTCCCAGTTTCATGTACCAATGCTGATCATAATGTGACTCTAGTGAGCAATTGGAGAGCCAGCATGCCATAGTGGTTTGAGCATTGAATGGTGACTCCTGGTTCAGCCATGGAAGCCTACTGGGTGACTTTGGGCAAGTCACACTCTCTCAGCCTCAGAGGATGGCAATGGCAACCCCCCTCTGAACAAGTCTTGCCAAGAAAACCCCATGATAGGTTCACCTTAGGGTTGCCATAAATCAGAAATTACTTGAAGGCACACAACAAAGTAAGCAACCAACATCAGAACATCCCTTTTACAAATAATCCCAAAGTCACACCCTTGTGTTCCTTTCCCCAGGAACATCATACTTCACTAAGTGCTCTTTTGCTCTTGCTCTCTCACTTTCTGTGTGTGAACTAAATGCACCTGAGGAAGTAGACTTAAGTCTAGGAAAGTGCATGCTACCAACTTCTTTCTTTATTAGGGCCTTTGCAGACTGCCAGAAATAGTGCACATTAAATTGAGGCACTGCCCTGGCTCAGTGCTAGGGAATCATGGGAACTGTAATTTATTGTGGCACCAGAGCTCTCTGACAGAGAAGGCTCAATGTCTCAGAAAAAAAATACAATTCTCATGATTCCCTAGCACTGAGCCAGGGCAGTGCCTCACTTTAATGTGCACTATTTCTGGCAGTCTGCAAAGTAGTCTCAAAGGTACTACAAGATCTTTCTACATATTGATTCTACAGAGTAACATGGCTGTATCTTTGAATTCTCTGTGTGTATGTTTATGTACTGTCAAATCTAGATATGAATTTCCTCGTTTTTCCTTAGGAAAGAAATATTCAAGAAGTGGTTTGCTATAAATAATTGAATAATCACACACCTTACACAGGGAGCTTGGAGGGGGGATGCTTCCTTGGACAGAAACTTCCAGAATCCCTTCTATTCCCCCCTCCCCCTTCACAACTCCAGAAACTAGTTTCAGAAAAGTTGCTGGCCATACTGGAGAGGCGGGGGATTCTGGGAGCTACACTCCTCTCCAAAGTAACTCCCCCCTTTTTTTTTCCTTGTCAGAAGAGAAATCTCTGCCACCTTGGACTAGAAACCAACATTCATTTTGGAGACGGGGATGTGGGGACCTTTTAAAAGTTTGAGCTTTCTCCCCTATCTCCTGCAGAAGAGAAGTTTAAGAGGTGATAGGATAGCCCTGTTTAAATATTTGAAGGGGTGTCATATTGAGGATGGAGGAAGTTTGTTTTCTGCTGCTCCAGAGCCTTTATCACATGGGCAAAAGAGACAGGATAAGTTCCCATCAAAATCTTGCAATAACAGGATGCTTTGCAGACAACACTGCATGATGTTGCCATTCTGGAGCCATTATCCCATGAATAAAGCTACAAAATCATGAAACCCCATGAATGAAAAGTGGTGTGATTGTGCCATTTATCCATGGGATAACTGCAATTTTGCCCCTTTAGTCACAGGATAATAACACAATAATGGCAACGTTGTCTGAAAAGCATCCCGTTATTGCGAGATTTTGACAGGAGCATAGCGCTATTATCCTGTCTCTTTTGCCTGTGTGATAAAAGTCCTAGGACATGGAGCAATGGAATCAAACTCCAGGCAAAGAGATTCTGCCTCAACATTAGGAGGAAAATCCTGACAGTAAGAGCTCTTTGATAGGAATATGCTGCCTCAGAGTGGAGTCTCCTTCTTTGGAGGTCTTTAAACAGAGGCTGGATGGCCTTCTGTCCCAGGGGCAGTGGCATCAATGGGGGGGGGTGCAGGGGGTGCAGACTGCATCAGGTGACATCCTAAGGAAGGTGACATCACTGCTCCCCAAACACCTACCTTTGGGCAGAAACGGGCTGTGGCATTCATCTGCTTCCCTTTAAAATGATTTTAAGAGATTGTGGGAGTGGGGTAAAGCTCAGTGGGAAGAGAAAGGAAAGGCCCCAGATTTTTTTTTAAAAAAAACTAAAATTTAAAATTTTAAAATTTTATTTTTTAAAAAAATATTTTTATTTTTTAAAAAAACATTTATTCTTTTCAAATTTTCTTTTAAAACATCCAATTTTAACTAAATCTTCGCTGTATATATGTAAATACATTTAGGCTGTGCGTATGATAATGCAATTTGGAGGTATAATTTTAATACTGTTTTAAGGGGGTGGGTTGGTTTTTCTTTTTGGGATATGTTATACAGGTTTTATTGTAAGCCACTTGGTTTGTCTGTCAATAAGCGGGATACAAATAATTTTTTTTTTAATTTTGCTGGTTGTTTAAGTCACAATTACGCTTGTCCCTCCACATTTGCAGTTTTGACTTTTGCGGATTTGATTATTCATGGATTTTATTAATATGTTCTCCAGTGCAACTCTGTGGTCAACTTTAACCAAAAGTTGCACTGAAGGAGCTAGAGATTCCTAGAGAGAAGGCCCCACTAGGCATTTGTAGCTCCTCCAGCGTAATTCTGTCATCAATGTCTGGCAGACATTGATCACAGAGTTGCACTGGAGGCCCCACAGATTCCTAGAGATGTCTTCTCTCAGGTAAAAACCATAGTGTTTTTGTTATTTGCGGTTTCTCCACATTCATGGGGGTCCTGTGCGCCTAACCCCAGTGAATGTGGAGGGATAAGTGTATTAGCATTAAGATAAAGGTATTCCTCCTTGACAAGGCTGTCAGGTCATTTCCGACTGTAGGGGACAGTGCTCATCTCCGTTCCTAAGCCGAAGAGCCAGCGTTGTCAGAGACTACTCTGTGATCGTGTGGCCAGCATGATTGCACAGAACGCTGTTTACCTTCCCACAAAGTGGTACCTATTTATCTACTTGCATTTGCATGCTTTCGAACTGCTAGGTTGGCAAAAGCTGGGACTAGTAATGGTAGCTTACCCCATCACACAGCACCTGGGCCTTGAACTGCCAATCTGCCGATCTTGCAATCAACAGAGTCAGCTTTGGAATATGGAATATGGGAATTATGATTTATGACTAACATCCTCCCCACCATATAGCATCTTAACTAAAGACTGAAACAACATGTGGGCATCTGACTAACATCT
>CM034701.1:339856354-339879161 GCA_020142125.1 Phrynosoma platyrhinos
TTGGCCCAATAAAGGTATCACTGGTGGATTTTTGTTGTTACTGGAATTACAATATGGTCAACATGGCTACCCTTGGATGGTTTTTGGTAGTTTAGTAGTAACTTTATGCATTAGAACAGTTTCCAATAAGGCAGGTAACTGCTGCAGCAAAAACAACAAAGAATCTTTTGGCACATTAAAAGACTTCGTTGTTGTATGCCTTCAAGTTGTTTCCGATTTATGGTGACCCTAAGGCAAACCTATAACAAGGTTTTCTGTGGGAGATTTGTTCCTAGAAGGTTTGCCTGCTCTGAGGCTGAGAGAGTGTGATTTGCCCAAGGACATCCAATGACAGAAATTAATGCTTAAAAAGAGATAAAGGGATTTCAACCCTGGCCTTCAGAGTCATAATCCAATGTTGAAACCACTGCACCATACTGGCTCTCTACCTTAAAGACTATCTATCTATCTATCTATCTATCTATCTATCTATCTATCTATGAGATATTCAGCTATATTTGGGATAAGGTTTTGTAGACTTTCATCTACTTTGTCACATGCATGAGAGAAAATGACTAATCTCAACAAATATGCAGGAGTCTTTCATTTGACCATAGAACTGAAGCCATGTTTTCCAAGGCTCTAACTGCATGAGTTCACGGGCTCTTAGTGCTGATATATCAATAGCATTCTGTAGGCAAACTAGAATAGATCTAATTCATGCATGGATGGTACTTATCCTCTCAGCTAGGTGTTGTAGAGATCAGCCAGGAGTGTGGGAAAATGGAGTTCTTTACAGCTCCAGCTCCCATTGCTCTTGAGCTTGCTGTGTCCACAGTTGTGAAACAGTCATTTGTAATGCGACCTTAGCAGAGCCAGAAGTGAAAGGTGTTTTGTTATTTGCTTTTCTGTTGCCCAAAGCCTACAGCCTTGTGCTACTCTTGGTTCTTTCAGGAGGGGATGTGAAGAATAAATTCCCAGTAGACTGAGTCATATTTGATTGTCAGGATTCCCAGTCCAGGAAATTAGCTGCCATCAGATTCTTTTAGGGCAGAGTTGTGCAACTTTGGTGAGAAGAAGATGTAACTACTTTGCATCATTCTGTAAATACCACTTTATGTACAGGAAATTTTATGCAGTCAGAATATTCAACTCTGTCAGCTGAGTATCATCTGACCGATATGATAATCTTAGAATGCAAATTAAATAAGGATAAAGAAAAAAATAACATGTTTAAACATTTCATTGTCATATCAAAGACAAGCAACAACACCTTTTAAGATATAAAAGTGATAGTTGAGTGGTAAGATAATTGGATATAAATTTTCCAAATGATCCACATTATATAAGAAAATTAGTCTATTTAATCAATAATGTAAAAAAGGGTTCAAAAATATGATCTGAATTTAAATTATCTTGTTTAACAAAAAGGAAGTCAGTGATTAGAGAGAGCAAGGTTTAGAAGTTGCTGATAAAATAGCTTGAGGCACACATATCCTTAAACTGGATACTTTACAGGATAGAAGGTGGTTTGGTTTTTCCTTGACTTTAGGTTATTACAGTTTTGGATGGAACTGTGGTTCTTACACTTTCTTAATAATGCATCTTTGTTAAAACAGGAACAGAACAGCACTATTGGATGTTCTTCTTTGTCAAAAAGAGATGTAGTGGAGAATCTAATAGGGTCAATGTACATTTCAAGTAAGAGAACAAAACCATGGCTAATTTAAATATTAACCAGTTAAGGAAATGAGAAAGAAATGTAGAAGTGGAACAGCAAAAGAATGGCAACAATTGCTTATGAATAAGTAATGCATAATTTCTGAGAAGCTTGCCAAATTTGAAAGTTGTTTAAGAAAACAAAATATAGTTTACTCTACATCTATAATGATAAGATGTTAAAGAAAAGCTGGAGAAAAGACAACAGAACAATGGGCTGGATTTTGATTTTGCCATCCAGGAATGGAAAGATTGCTTCTGTTCATGGAAGGCTTTTGAACAGAAGATCAATATGACCATATTATAGCAATAATTTGATAAAATTGACTGATACAATCATATTATGCAAGTATGTGATCTGCAGTGGCTACCAGTTCATCTTCATTCCCAGTCAAAAGTGCTAGAATTAACTTTAAAAGCCCTAGACAGCTTGGGGCTGAAAGAGCATCTTCTACCATTTTTGCCTAACTGGAACCTAAGGGTTTCATCTCAGGTCCTCTCCTAGATGCTTCCACCAAATGTGTTTCAGTGACTGGCAACAAGAGGGAAGATCTTTTCAGCGGTGGTATCTGATAAGTGAACTTTGGCAAACTTTGAACTGGAGTGTGTTGTATACAGAAAGCATCTGCCTTCAGAAGAATTGTGAGAAATGTTCTAAAATCAGCTGCCATTCTTGTTGTTTCCCCCCAGGTACCCAGAAGTGCAGGCTAAACTGCAAGAAGAAATGGATAAAGTAGTTGGCAGAGATCGCTTGCCTTGTGCTGAGGACCAGACCAGTTTGCCTTACCTGATGGCTTTCCTTTATGAATCCATGCGTTTCAGTAGCTTTGTGCCAGTTACCATTCCTCATTTCACCACAGTGGACACCACCTTAATGGGCTACCACATCCCCAAAGATACAGTTATCTTTGTCAATCAGTGGTCTGTAAATCACGATCCAGTCAAATGGCCTTCCCCAGAGAAATTCAACCCAGCAAGATTCCTAGACAAGAATGGCTTCCTTAACAAAGACCTCACTAGCAGCGTCATGATTTTTTCAGTCGGCAAACGTAGGTGTATTGGGGAAGAGTTATCCAAAGTGCAGCTGTTTCTCTTTATTGCCATCTTGGTGCACCAGTGCAATTTTACTGCTAATCCAAAGGAAGATTCTAAAATGGATTTCACCTATGGCTTGACTATTAAACCAAAGCCATTTACACTTCATGTCACACTAAGAGATAGCTTGGATTTGCTAGATAATGCAGTCCAGCGACTTCAGGCAGAAAAAGACTCTGAAAATTCTCTGCCAGATATGTAAGCTCAGAAGTTTGAACGCTGTTTGTAGTACTTGTGTAAGGATTTTGTTTTGTTCTCCTCATTTTATATTTAAATGAATTGTATTAAAGCATAATGTATTCAGCACAGCTATTTAGTATGATATGAAGTAAAGTAACTTGTACTTTTTTTAAAAAAAATCTGTGTTTGGTTTGTGAAATGACATTTTCATTACCATTTGACAACTAGAAGTATCAGAGCCATTCCCCAAAGTATTTTTTTAAATTTATTTATTAGGGTACTTGCACAGTCTGCATTTAGTGTTGAATTGCCATGCTTTGATTATTCTCCTTTTAGGAACCATAATATCTTCAAATCATCATCTTCCATTATTTTTTCTTGTGGATTCTTCCATTATTATTTTTCTGAGCCTGCAGAAAGCTTTCCTTCTTCGGAAGTGCAGAAATCTTTAGCTACCATTAGGTTTTCATCTTCAAGATGGGTTTCATGGAAGACAATTATATATGGGGAAGGTGCACAATTCAACAAATATTCACTTATGTGAATTAACATTTGAAGTCATTCTTGTTCAGAGTTTGGAAAATTGTCCATGCTAGCTGGGGGAGTCTGAGAGTTGTCTGAAGTAATGCTAAAATTCCTTTATGTCTATAATTTTTAAAAAAGGTGAAATACTACTTAAATGATTAGAGTGTGATAATGTCATAACACCGTGATGATAAATGTTAAAACATTAAGGATGAAGATCTTTCTAGACATCACCATTTCAGAAATATGTTTAATGATAGCAACTGTATATTTTTTAAAAAGAGATTTATGGCATTACAGTGTTATCGTACTACAAGTTTCACTTAAGTGGTATTTCAGTGTGTACATGTGTGTAATTTTTCTACTGATTAAAAAAATACAGCTATAAAATGGAACCCACTGCTAAGATTATAGCATGGTAAGCTGAAAATGGCTGCTCAGCAGATGCACTTTCCCCCTTCCTAGCCAGTGGGATCTATTTCATTCTCATTTGTTGATATGAATAGTAATATAAACATAAAGAAAAGTGGAATATTTCTTGTAGTACAGAAAGAAACCCAGTTTCAGTTTTCCTTGTACCTTACGGCAGAAGTGAAATTATTGATTTTAAGAGACACCCATCTGAAATATGCCTTAATTTTTAGCTTTAATAAGCTTTTAAAGACTTTTTTTCTGAGGGTTAAAATGATGGTGCTTTAGCCATATAATACTGCAAATTCTCCCTCTACTGTCAAAGATGGATGATGAGACTGTAGTTATGAAAAGCGAATGTATTTCTGTGCCTTGGAAAATTAGATATTTAACATGTCAAATCATTTTTGTTTTGTTTTTTAATTCAAAGATAGGAAGATTATACCACTTAATTCTTAAAGACAGAGACCAGTATTCTGTATAAGCTACTCTTAGTTAAGTAAAAAGTATATATAAGTAAGCATGCATAATGCATTATGTCTACTCAGCATGCTTGTATTGAGGCAGATTGTTTAAATCTATGTGTGAATTGTCCATTTACTTCTATCAGATAGTCAAATATCCCATAAATTGAGATAATGTAATATTTTTAAATCAGTGCCTTAATTTTATTAATGAAAAATAACTAGCATTTGACCAGCCTAGCTTTTATTGGTGTGTCCTCTGTTAATGTCTTCCAGTGACATGTATAAAAAAATCAAGGTATTAAGAGTGTCTGTGTTTGCATGTGTGTATATATATATACACACACACAGATATGGAAAATTCAAATTAATGTTGGTGTTCTCTGCTTTTAAACAATTTAATTGAGAAACAGGAAACACTCGGGATTCTAGAGATGAAGTGAAGAATCTTATTAATAAAAGTGATCGCAGGATTGGAGTCATAAAAATACATTCCAAGATCAATCCTCTGTAAGGATTGAAGGTCTAATCCAGGGGTAGGCAACCTTTCCCCTTTAAGGGCCGAGGGACTTCAGCTTCCAGAAGCCTCAGCCATGTTGGCCAATAGTCCCATGTTTGCCAATAGCTCCTGGGATTCTGGGAGCTGAAGTCCCTCGGCCCTTAAAGGGGAAATCTATCTTTGATTTTAAAATAAATAGAATGTTCATTACCTTTAATAGAAGCAAACACCCCATGTGATAGTTTTGGTTGGGATTGCTTGAATCTTTTGGTTTGCCCGCCTGCTACCACCATCATCACCAACATCGCCTGCCACTAGCTTCCACTCAGAATCAGCTTCCACATTTGTCAGTGAAGTAATTTTGAACAGAAGTCTGTTTTAGTAATGTCCTTTGAGACACAGATTCTAAGTGAACATGCACTTGATCTGGAATGCAATTGAATTGATCAGTATGCTTGCCTTTTCATATCTACAAATGTCTCAAAGTTGTGTGGCCCTCCAGATGTTGTAGCCCTGCAATCCCACCAGCCTTAGCTATGCTAGCCAGTAGAAATGGATGATGGGTTTAGCAGTCCTACAAGATCTGGAGAGCCTCACATTCCCCGATTTACAAGGTAGCAGTAAACTCTAGTAATATTTTAGGTATTCAGTGCTCTTTGTCTTCTGTCTCAGTAGACTCCATAAAGCAGGTATCTATAAACAAAGTTAATAATTAGTGGAAGGGGAGTATTCTCAGGTATTTCATAGAATATAAGAATAAAGCTTTTGATATTGCAGAACTTAGCCTTCACCTGTGAAAAGCTCTCTGTTACAAATAATTTTCATGCCCAGGTCTACATTAGATCTGCCATTTGAGTATATTTTTTTCCAATTGTACTTTTGCAAACATGTATGTATGTTATAGATTAGAGAATGTCAGGTTTCAACAGATATTTCTCTTGTCAGCTAATAATTTTATTTTAACAAACGTGATTGCAATTTTGTTTCATTTTTCATAAAAGCTTTAAAATACATCAGTTTGGTCAATATTACATTTGTATATGCTGCTGAAGATTAGTTGTGTGGATACTTTGGAATGATTTTAAAGCTTACATCCAATCCAGTTTATTTAACAGCCAGTAATCATCTGGGTCTTTTTTAAAAAATAAATGATTGTACCATCCAAATATTCAATAAAGATAACCTTATACTAGAACTACTTTGGTTTTGTTTGCTGATATTTTCAAATTTATAGCTCCTTAGATTTGTATAGTGTTTTGCTAACTGCCTTCATTTTAGCTACAGAAGATCTAGGTTTTATTTTTCTTTCAGCTGTAGAAGATTCATGCACCATTTGAGACTTCACACACATTACTTTTTATCCTGCTTTCTGCTTAAAAGGTGAAGCCGTTAGAAGTATATATGGTGGGAATGTTTCATTATTAATTGTTCGCTATATTTTAACTGGTGTGACAGGGCAGGCAGGTGCATGATACAGCAGAATCTCAGCAAGGTCATTATCACATGAGATCTAGAATCATAGAGTTGGAAGAGTCCACAAAGGCCATCCAGTCAACCCCCTGCCATGCAGGAAATCACAATGAAAGTACCTCTGACAGATGACCATCCAGCCTCTGTTTAAAGACCTCCAAAGAAGGAGACTCCACCACTCTCTGAGGGAGTGTGTTCCACTTTTGAACAGCTTACTGTTAAGAAGTTCCTCCAAATGTTGAGGTGAAATCTCTTTTCCTGTAGCTTGCATCCGTTGTTCCGTGTTCTAGTGTCTGGAGCAGCAGAAAACAAGCTTGCTCCATCTTCAAAGTGACACCCTTTCAAATAATTAAACAGGTCTATCATAGCACCTCTTAACCATTTCTTCTCCAGGAAAAACATACCCAGCTCCCTAAGTCTTTCTTCATAAGGCATGGTATCCATCCCTTTCACATGTAGTCTCTCATTAAGCCAGGTGTCCCCCATCCTATATCTGTGCATTTCGTTTTTCCACCCTAAGTGCAGTACCTTACATTTCTCCGTGTTGAAATTCATTTTGTTAGCTTTGGCCCTGCTTTCTAATCTATTAATCTAATCTATTTCTAATCTTCTTGAATGTTGATCCAGTCCTCTGGGGTATTAGCTATTCCTCCTAATTTGGTGTCATCTGCAAATTTGAAATTCTTTCATCCAAGTCATTGATAAAGATGTTGAAGAGCACTGAGCCCAGGACAGAACCCTGTGGCACCCGACTGGTCACTTCTATCCAGGATGAAGAGGAGCCATTGCTGAGCAGCCTTTGGATTCGGTCTGTCAACCAGTTACTAATCCAACTAAGAGTTGTATTGTCTAGCCCACATTTTACTATCTTGTTTGCAAGAATATCATGGGGGACCTTGTTATGGAGGACCTTGTCAAAGGCCTTACTGAAATCGAAATATGCTATATCCACTGTATTCCCTTTGTCTACCAAGCTGATAATTTTATCAAAAGAGATCAGATTAGTCTGGCATAACTTGTTTCTCAGAAACCCATGTTGACTTTTTGTGATAATGGCATTTAACATGTCAAATCATCTCTTAATGATCTGCTCTAGAATCTTTCCTGGTATTGATGTCAGAATAAGTGAACAATAATTGTTGGGATCCTCTTTGCTTTATGCTTATCTCTATGCTTTATATATGCTTTCAAGATTCTACATCATCAGATGTAACTATGATGACAGAGCTCCATCATCATAGTTATGTCTGGTGATATTGTTATTGTGTGCCTTCATTTCCAAAACTATCATGGGGATTTCTTGGCAAGATTTGGTCAGAGGAAATTTGCCATTGCCTTTCTCTGAGGCCGGGAGAGTGTGATTTGCTCAAGGTCACCCAGTGGGTTTCATGGCCAAGCAGGACTTAAACTCTGGTCTCCAGAGTCCTAGGCTAACACTCAAACCACTAGCCAAGAAACATTACTGATGTCACCCCAAAATACCAGAAAAGTACACTGTGAGTCACAGATCCTTTGCACATTTATTAATGAAGGCTGATATCATGTCCAGTAGTTGCAAGATCGTAAACTCAATTTACGATCTTGTCACTATTGGAGATTCATGTGTATGGTTTTTGATGACTGAGCATGACCTCAAGATCCTACCTTTTCAGATTGGCAGTACCCAATCCAAAGGATCAGGGCACTGAGAAGTGATATCTGCAGTGCTCTCCCAGTTGTGGCAAGCATTGAGAACAGGCAGTGTGTGTAACCCCTCAGGGTCCTGCTATAGCTGCTTGTCTAAATGCATATCTTGACCAAGAGAGTACTTCAGGTGTCATTCCCCAGTGCCCCAATCTGCAGCACTTCAGGCACCCTTAATTGGGCCACTGCCAAGCTGAAAAGGTAGGATTTTGGAGTCATCCTTGATTGTAAATGATGCTAAACACGAATCCTCAGCAATGACAAGATTGTAAACCCAGTTTATGATCTTGTCACTATTGAATAGGTTGTCAGGCTACTATTTCCTTCTGTTTAAATCAGAGGGCTTTAATTCTGAATTCTGAGGGATGTATGGAGCAAAACTTGGTGAGATCAATGGGCAGCCTTTCAACAAGATATGATTATCATCCCTGTATGTGTGCCAGCGTGGTTTAGTGGGTTGAGCACTGCACTACAACTTTAGAGATCTGGGTTTCCAGTGGAGGACCTTGGGCAAGTCACACACTCCCAACCCCAGAGTCACTATAAGTTGGAAATGACTTAAGTAGAGACACAAGTGCTCCCATACTTACTGGCAAGAAAAGGGGTTTACACATAAACACAGCTCCGCTATAAACATACATTGCATTTTTGTGCTGTATCCAGTGTTTGAGGGAAACAGAAGTCCAAAACACACTGCAGAAATAATCCAGTCTGAGAGCTCATTCCCACTTACATTTAATCTGGTTTTGATTCACTTTTGCTGCGGGTCGGTGAATTGATTCTAGTCAATGCATCGTTTCCACTATGGAGGTGGGTCTTTTCTTTATTCGCTTCTTTTTTGGGACGATTGTCATTCTCACTAGTTTGTGCCCTTTCAAAATGCCTGTCAATCATCTACTCATCATTGGTGATGCAACCGGCAACATGTTCAAGAAAACATGGGAGGGAGTCATAACTGTCATGGCCAGAACCCCATCCCTCATTAGTTTTTTGAGAAATCCACCATTCGCCCCCTCATTTCCCAGTAACAATCCTACTTTCCAACCTTCTGTCCAGTAGGAATTCCAAAATGCTCTCCATTCTGAGCTTGACTAGGAAGCATGTCCTCCAAGTCCTGCAAGGCTGGGAAGTCACCACCTCAACTCCCCATGTCCTCCAAGTCCAGAGGTCACCACTGCAACCCAGGGAAGAGTCCTCTATATGACACCTATGGCTGCATGCATCCCAGAGGACTTGGAAGATATTGGGAGCTGAGGTGGTGACCTCCCAGCCTTGCAGAACTTGGAAGCCATGGGGACTTGTAGTGGTGAAGTCTGGATTTGCGGAACATGCTTGCTAATCACTTCTTTTTAAAAGAACCGCCCAAAAACTAGTGTCAGGAAAGAGTGGTTCTTTTGCATTTGCCTCGCTTCATCGCAATTGAAACCAAGTGCAGTTGGTTCAGAACTGGTTTCAAGCAGGAACAACAACATATAACCCGATCAACAATTGGTTTTAAATCCTAGTGGGAACAAGGCCTGAGACCACTTTAACTGCCCTGGCCCAATGCTAAGGAATCCTGTGAATTGTAGTTTGTTCTGGCACCATAGCTCTTTCGGATAGAATGCTAAATGTCTCACAAAACTACAGTTCTCAGAATTCTCTAGCACTGAGCCAGGGCAGTTAAAGCTGTCTCAAAGTGGATTAATTTTGTAGTGTGTTTTGGACCAGAGTGATTATAATGATTTCAGTGATTAATGGCATCTTTCTGGGATCCAGAACAAGATGTTGCAGTAATAGTTGCACCCTTGTGATCCCTTGTTGACTCACTAGTTGCTGCCTCTATACTGGTCCAGTACCCAAGGACTGAAGTAGTAGGCCTGAGGCAAGAAGGCCTGGCCCAGTCTAGTGCCTGTCATTGATCTTCAGGTCAAACACCAGGCAAAGCTTGTGACAGCACAGAGGTAGATGTATTAACTTCTCAGATTCAGCAGCTGTTAAAAGAAAGATTCAAACACTTTAAATGCCTCAATATGATGATGAGCCTTTAGCACAATTTTGTGTAGATAGGACCTCAACATACCCAGTTCTTGGTCCAATAACATTTCATGTGTATCTAACCACATTCAGATTTGATGGAAGCCTGGGTAAAGTGGCCACTGGTGGGCATACTTTTATATTAATCCCATCTCCCTTTCCATTGTTATTAAAATTAAAACATATGTTACTAAAACGCACATATCAGCACAACAATTAGCAAGATCCAGCACATTATTTGTTGGGATAGGCCTTCTATTGTCAATCATGAAATCCCTATCTAAACAGATATTTGTCTGCGAAAATAAAATAAGGAAGGTGCCAGTCTAACTTCTTTGGGAAAGGAGGTCCAGAGCCTGGGGCAGCCACTGAGAAGGCCCTCTCCCATCTTCCCATCACTTTAGGTTCGCCATTATTCTCTTCCACAAAACCAGGACCAAATGTAAGAAAAAAAATGTGGGACCAAATGTAGCATGAAATGTAGGACAAAATGAAAGACATTTAAGAAAAATGGAGGACACAACCAACTAAAAGTGTGGGAAAGGCAGCAACGGTCTTCAACACCCACCCTGGCACCCCAGTGCGTAGACCAAGCCCCTGGGTGGCTCCAGCCAGGCCTACCTACCTGCCTGCCCACCTGACCGCAATAGCAAATGCCCCCACAACCCCCCTGGCCCCCCCAAGACCACTAGGCTGTTCCCAGGCTCCAGCCAGGCCTACCTGCCCACCTGTCCGCACCAGCAAAAGCACAGGGAAGAAGGCGGGCAGTGGCAGCAGCATCCAACCACCAACCCCAACACCCCAATGAGTCCACCAGGCCACCCTCGGGCCCCAGCACCCCTCCTCATCCTCCCTCCAGGGGGCTCCCTTGTGTCCAACGGCCAGGAGGATGCTTGCTGGGGAAGGTGTGGAGGGAGGTGGTGTCACCCTCACTGCAGCTCAGGAGCCACAGCAGCAGAGGGAGGCAGGAGCGTAAGCCCACCATGCCCATGAAGCACCAGAGGCAGCTGCCCTCCATCCCTGCTTTCCCACAGCACCCCCCACCAACTGTGGTCCCAGCTAGGTCTCCCCTCCGCCTTCTTCGTAGGGCAGGCCACCACTGAGGAAAACCCAGCTCAACCCTTCCTTCTCCTCCTCTTCCTCTATTAGAGCATGCCGCCTGAAGAGAAGTGACTCACATCATGTGAGGAAAGAAGGAGGTGGAGTCAAGGAGTCAAGCTGACGATTCATGCCTTGTTCTAGGCACATTTTTGTCAATCTCCACTCAGACTGGAGATTGACAAAATGTGGCCTGAAACAAGGCACAAATCTGGGATTGGAGGGTCTAAAATGCCCAGCCGAGGTGGGACATTTTTTAGACTCTCTATTCTGGGATTGTCCCGGCAAAAACTGGGAAATGGCAACCCTACACCACTTGTACCTGTGAGAATGTTGCGACAGAGAGAAGGGCCTCTCCAAGAGAACTCAAACCATAGGCTACTTTGTAAGACTGCAGTCCTTCAAACAATCTGGATCTCAGCCGTATGGGGCTTTACAGGTGAAAAAAAAAAAAAAGCAGCACTTTTAATTGTGCCCTGAAACAGACTGGCAACCAGTGGAACTGTTACAACAAGGGAGTTGTGTGTTCCCTGTAGCCAGCCCTAGTTAAGCTGGATACAGCTCTTTGGACCCACTGAAGTTTCTGAAGACTCTTCAAAGGCAGCCCCATGTAGAATTTGTTATAGTAATCAATCAGGATGTAATTAAGGTGTGTATTACCATGGCCAGATCTGACAATGGTGGCAGAAGCAGCACTCCAAAATAGTTTGGATCTGGCCTTTTTTACTTCCCAAAAGGCCCTGAAGCACTAAATGTAATGTTGATTCCCTGTGCATTGTGGAACATTAAAATGGCTACTCTCTCTGACCTTAATGCTAGATTTGGACTCCCCTGAACAGGCGTCAGCACTGTTGGTAGAGCCAATGGGGGTCTCGTTGTTCTAAGCACTGATGCCAGGCCTGCTTCCTACAAATATATATATTTTAAAAAAGAACATGAATCTTTTTTGGTCTCTTGACTTGTGTAAACACAGCCTTCATTTTTAATAGAGTTTTTTCCCTTGGTTGTGGATTTTGGATTGAATGCCTCTGGTTTAAGATGATTGATTGCTTTCTTTCAAGCAAAACAATATTACTGAAGATTAAAATGTTTTCCTTGATAACGTCTGGAGTGGAAAGGCAGCTTTGTTTGAGGGATTTCTCTGAACTCTAGGCCAGCACAATTGTGCTTCCTTCCTGTTGCTGAGGTTCAGTTAAGTTGAACGGATTCAGTCTGAAGGAAGGGATCCTGTTGCAGCTTGTTGCAGGGAGACATTAACTGCATTGGCTTCTTCTGTTCCTGGCAAGAAGTGAGAAGCCAAGTTGGCATTTATAATGCTGAACAATGTGCCTCATGAGTAAACTTCACAACTGATGCAAGGAAAAAAAAAAGGGGGGGATCTCTCTTCGCTACCTCCCCCCCGTTTCTTTCCTTTTAATTATTTCTTTTAGCTTAATTCTTTCTCTTTACTAATTCTTGTTTCCCTGTTCTGTTTAATTCTTTGGTTTGGGTGTCTCCACCTGCTAACATCCTGTACGCTGTTGCCAAATCATACCTTCTCAATGGGTGAGAAGGGTGCTTGCCACATGGAGCAGACTGAAGAGCAGCTAATCCAGTCTGGAGTGAAGAAAAAACGCACACAATAGAAACCAAGTCTTGGAATTGTTAGAGAGGATGAGTAATTTTAAAAATGGGAAGAACCAATAGTAAGGAAATTGAGTGTCTGTGATGGGAGAAGGGGCAGAGAGAGCTAAAAATACTGGAGCAAAAATCTATTCAAAGGCAAACACTTGGCTGGGACCAACAGAGGTCTTGACCATCTCTCTCTCTTTCTCTCTCTCTCTCTTTGTGTAAATGATGGCTATCTAACCTCTGTTTAAAGATCTCCAAAGGAAGTTTGTTTCCCTCCCAAGCAATCATTTCCACTATTAGAAATATCCAACCATCAGAGAGTTCTTCCTAAATTTTAGATGGATTTTTTTTCCTTGTGTGGATTGACAGAGACTGATCCCCCACCATACACATTTCTGATGATGTAAGTTCCATTGAATGTGATGCCACATTCGTAATGGAGGCAACGCACAAGTCTTAAGGGATTGGATAGACACCTCCGAGGTTGAAATAAGGCAACAAGTTGTTCATAATTTCCCCCAAGCTTTGCAGTAATGGAATCTTCTGTAATGCTGGCTCTTCTCTCCTTCAAACAGCAAGGCTAGTGAAATCAGGCAGACAGGGAGAGTGGGAGAGGACTACAATGTTATATATGGAGCACCAAAAGCAGACTTGGCCCTTGAGAACTATTTCAGCTCAGAGGTCCCAAGAACCAGAGGAACTAGCCAACAGCTATTTCCCTCTGTTATGTGTGGGCCAGTATACTTCCTCAAGACCAGATCCCTTTTCCTCACATAGTTAGAGCAGAACTCGCAACATTTTAAAAAATATTTCAGCTCTTATTTCAAGGGTACAAAAAGTAGTTAGCTATAATTATCTGTCCTTTCCCTGTTTCTCTAAAATAACTCGGATGTCAATGACAACTTTTAAAAGTTGTTCTTCAAAATCAAATTGCATGCCACAAGCTGCTATCCTGTGCTGTATAAAACACACCCTCCTGCTGTCCATCACTAGGCAGGACCATAACATACAGCATGAGACAGCCCTTGAAACATGTGATATTCTTCCTTACAGGTCCACTCCTATAAACTATAAAAATAACTTACCCCTTTTTCTGGTTCCTGACTTAACCCGAATACAGTTTCACCTTAGTTTCTGGCAAAAGGAATTAATTGCCAATAACCTACTATTTACAACTAGTTACTTCCAATTCCTGTATCACCATTGACAAAAATGCTACCTGGCTGGTGGAGTGAAAAGCTCTGCCAATATATCTCCCCATCCCTACCCTGTGCATGCAAGTGATCTGCCAATTTTCAGAGTGTGCCCCCATAGCCATTTAGTGGCGGGGTAGAGGGTAGGGCATCGAGACAGAGCCTGGCTGTGTTTCTGCAGCTGGAAGTATAATGAAGGCATAATCATCTGGATCTCCGGGACATTGGGAGGATGATGTCTTCTTTGTGCTCCTAACTGAAGAAATGCAGCTACACTGGCTAGATGCCCCCAGCCCTCCCTCTCCACTAAGTGTCTGTGGGAGCACGCGTGAGCAGGTGGCAAATGAGCTGTGCACATGAGGGGTTGTTACACAAGGAGGCAAAGGATACCTCTTTCCACAACTACTTTAAAATGACATATGCATGCATACTGTCCCTGTAGACCAGGGTGGGCAAAGTGTAGGCTGGGTGTGGCCCCCAAACCTGTCTTTTGTGGCCTGTGATGCCCCCCATAACCCTTCCAAAGCTACCCAACCTCCCATTATGGTGTGATTTTCAATTTTTGCCTTCAAACCATGCAGAAGACATGCAAAAATCACCCTTACAAGCACCCATGAACGCCATACAACCCACAAAACTTGTTTTCTTCTACAGTCCTAGTCAAAATGGGAACAAGAAGTGATATGATGTCACTTCCTATCACAATTTTGATAAGGACTGGGAAGGAAAATCAAGTTTTTGGGGCTTGCTATAGGTGGGTGGGCAGGCTGGTCTGAGGGGGAACTGGCCTCTAGCCCCTATGGAATTGTTGCTTATGGACAAAGATGCCACCACAGCAGGGAATTCTATCAATCTCATCTAGACCTGAATCCTATTGTTAGTCCAAATTAGAATAGACCTTTAAATCAATTATTGGATGGCAAATCAACATGTAAATTCCATTGGTACAATTGCCTATTTCAGTTGGAACTGCCAATAAGATCCAGGTTTTAGTAGTTAAGTTTTACATTTTTCAAACAGCATAATGTATAAATACCACATTTATAAAATCTTTTATTGTATTGCTATTTGTAATCCAGAGACTAAAATGATGTCATGAAGTGCAGTTCGCCAACCAAACCTGTACTCCCTGCAACAAGCTGCAACAGGATCCCTTCCTTCAGACTGAAGCAAAAAGCAAAGAAACATACACACATAATTCACTTCCTCCCATGTCTGTCCATCAGAAGGATATACATGTATTTGTTGAAAGGCATAAAATCTAACTAGTTAATCATTCTCCACACAATTAACACCTACCATTGGCAACTACAAAGTCATCCATTGCCAGCAGTGGATTCCATTATTGAAGATTCTGTCCAAGATTTAAAAAATTAAAATTAGCAAAATAGACACTATGAATTTAAAAAGAAAAGAATTCATGAGTTCCCTGTCATATGTTCCTTGGCACCATTCCTCCAGAGCCAGAATTCACAACCTGTAATGAATTTCTTTCATTAGAATGAAAGAAATGACATGATCATACAGGTGTTCTGCTCCAGAGAACCCGTATATAGCTGCCTTGCTAAGGAAAGAAACAGTATTTAAAGCTCATTCATGAGCCAGCTGTATTTTCTTCAGGCCAATGTCTTAAGTACTGGTACATGACAGTTTTTTTTAAGTTTATACACTTGCTGCTTAGCCTTTCACATGTCACCACACAGTTAATCTGTGGCTGAAATCCTTTTGGGAGCTGGAACATCATAATGCTGTGTTGATGTAACTGTAGATCAGAAAGGAAACCAAGACATTTAGACTGGCAGAGAGAGGGCAGAGTTGTGCCTGGGGATCTTCCCAGGAGCACCATGAACTGTTGTGTGACCAAGTGAATTGACTGTACAAAGAGGTCTGAGAGATTTCCCTATACAAGGCAGTAAAAAGTCCAACTACTTGCACAACAGGCCAGCTACACAAGCATAAAGCCACAACAGGATTCCTGCCAGAGTACTTGAATGTCTTAAGAAACCCATCTTAAAGTATTTTTAGCATTGTGGAAGACAGTCCTGTTCAGCATATGCCACTCACTACACAGGAGCACCTGCCATCTTTTTCTTACTAGGCTTGAAGAAACATGATTTGAGGATTGTGGGCTAAGACAACCCCATCCTATCATTTTTTTAATTTGCATTTCTAACTTAGCATTAAAGTTCCTTCTTTAGAATTATCTTCCCCAATCCTATTCATCATATAACTGCAAATCCCAATTTGGCAGGTGTGCTTTCACAGCTGGGACTGAAATTCCCAGCATTCTTCCACTGAATCAAAACATAATCAAAAGTGCTTCTTCTTGTCTTCATCACAGCTTCAGAGACTGAAGTAATGTTTCTAAATCTTTCTCAGCCTCTTCATCCTTAAACAAAAAGAAAGAATAACGACATTTATGCAATTGTCTCTGCAAAACACCCTCTTTCCTGCCCATCCTGGCACAGCCATTATACCCAATGCCAATTTCTGGATCAAAACAAGAGATTATTTTCAGTCTCAATAATCTAGGAAAGCACAACTGGTTCAATTCTTCTTTGTTAATCATTATACAAAATAAAGTATAAAGCAAGCTGAGGGGCGGGACCCTAACCACATACAATGCTTTACCATTCAACTTCCTCCTAAATTAGGGCAGAGAAGTATGCAGTACATGCAGTTCTAATGGACTGTAATTAAGGGTTTTCATCCTCCAACCACCACCTTTGGAGGCGTTTCCATGAACCCGGCATTCGTGTGGCTTGATGTTTGCAACTTTTATTTTTCTCCTCACTATTTCTAGGCTATTAAAATAGGTATTCAGGGGTTCCATATACTTCTTTCTAGTAGTTAAGCTCATGGTCCAGGAGCTGTTTGCACATTGGAGAATCCTGGGAATAGTAGTAGAAAAAGGAACAGTTCTAATCTTTTGAAAATCCCCACTTCAAATTTTCCTTCATCCATGAATTCACAAGATGGCCTTAGGGCAAGCTGCTTTTGCTCATCATCAGGCCACTTATTTAAACAGGAGAGCGAAACAAGGGCCCCACCTGACAGGGCGTGTACAGTATATTCATTCCAGAGACAATGTATTTTAAGTATTTTAGTGCATGAGCAATTACATCTCTTATGGAATGCTTAAGTGTTGTTGTGTGCATGGAGTTCTGGATGTGCAAGACTTCCTCATCCTCTTCTATGTATCTGTTACTATTCAAGTTTCTCAAGAGCAGAGATTGCCTTGGAATTCACCGCAAGAATAAAGGATGGCTTTTGTACATGCAGAACTCCATAGAAATTTGAAGACCTTGTAAGCTTTGAAATGTGCCTTGTAAACTGGAAAAAAAAGCATTTAAATCAAAAATTTGTTGATGTTGTGTGTCTTCAAGTCATTTTCGACTTAAAGTGAGCCACTCTCATGTTTTCTTGGCAAGATTCATTCCGAGGAGGCTTGCTATTGCCTTCCCCTGAGGTTGAGAGTATGTGACTTGCCCAAGGTCATCCAGTGAGTTTCATAGCCAAGCAGGGATTCAAACGCTGGCCTCCCAGAGTTGTAGTCCAACATTCCAAACTGGCTTTAGGAAAATCAAAAATAAGAAATAATACCACAGTTCAATAAGCAATCCAGTGAGCTTCTGAGATTCTGTATGTTCAAGGAAAAGCTAAACCAGCTATCAAGGGCTTCTCCTGAAGTGCTGGATTTTACTCTCTACTTAAATGAGTTGAAAAGTCTATCCAAGTCCTTTATGTGTCTGCTTAAAGTTTTCTTTAGATAGATCTTTCAAAGGCAGCAAGATAATATGGCAATCACATATGATCACCTTGAAAGGTGAACATTGTTGTGGGCCTAATATTGTCTTTTTGGACAATTGTTTAAGTATTTTAATTGTTTTAATTGTTGAACTGTGGTTTTAAATCTATGGATTTAATAGTGTTTTAAGGGGGGGAGGGATTGTTGGCTTTGGGATATTATGTAAGGTTTTATGGTTGTGAGCCACCCTGATTGGTTTTCTAAAAGGTGGGATATAAATAAATTTTATTATTATTATTATTGAAAGGTATTGTACCATAATTCATCTTTGCCAGAGGACTGTCAGCAACAGGAAGAGAAGTCAAATAAATTTCCACAGAAAACTGAGCTTCCTTTCCCTAACTTTGTACCTCATAATTGTCCCCCTCCCTGCAAACGTAAATCATCACAATATTGATTTCCCTGAATCGAACTGGCTGCCTCCCACCCAGCATTTCTTTTTTATTTCCTAGTACATCTGTATATGTTTTACATGGTGATTCTTTTGGTTTGATAGTACTGTGTACTGCTGAAGGCAGCAACAACTCCTTGTGATCAGTGTGACAATTACACTGCACACTGCCAAGTTCCTCATTAAAATAAGCATCACCATCATGACCGTCATCTGTTTAAACATCATTGCATAATATTAAGTCTTTACCCTCTTTCCACATTTTCCATGTGTTACTGCAACTGGCCACATGCCTGGGATGTCACAAGCTACCTTACAGTTTTCATGCAATTGTCATAGTTCATAGGATGCCTCTTTGAAATGTTTATTATCTTTCTTTATGGAAATAAAGGCATAATCCACCAAGAAGGTTCTCTTCTCTAAGCCCCACTGAAGAAGAATTATAGAGAACTGCAGAGAAGTGCAACACATTCCCATCTGCTTCCATTTACATTGTCAAAAAGGAGCAGTGCAACAGCTTATTAGAAAAGTTCTCTTCTTTCAACTACACTTCCCTAGTCAACATGGGCATTAGACATAATTCAAAGATATAGCTGTGTTAGTCTGTAGAATCAGTACATAAAGAGATCTTGTAGCACCTTTGAGACTAACTGAGGGGGGTTGCAGACTGTCAAAAATAGTGTGAATTCAGTCCACTTTTAGGGTTAGGGTTAGTGCTAGGGAATCATGGGAATTGTTATTTTTCTGAGACATTGAACCTTCTTTGTCAGAGAACTCTAGTGCCACAATAAAATTCAGTTCCCATGATTCCCTAACCTTAACCCTAACCCTAAAAGTGGACTGAATTCACACTATTTTTGACAGTCTGCAACCCCCCTGAAAGAAATAAATTGGTAGCATGAGCTTTTGTAGACTTCAGTCTACTTCTTTAGACGCATTTGGTCCAAATGCATTATGACAATTATGACAATTATGAAAGTTGTCATCCAAAAAAAGGGAACTTTTCTAATTTCCTAAAAGGGTATGATCAAGGTCACTCTCACAAACATTCATAGGCTACTGAGGAGGATTTGGAATGAGGCACAGAAGGGAGCCTTGGTTGCAGCAAGCTTACTAGGAAGGTAGCATAGAAATCTGACTTCAGACTCACCTCTTTGGTGACTGACAACATTGACAGTGCAGTTTCACAGCTCTTCAAGGCATTGCTCCTCTGTCCAAGGTCTTTGTAACACTGGGGGTAGTGAGGAAAAAATATCCAAGACATTTAGTTGATTTAACACAAGTATAGATACAACATTTAAAAAAGGATAAGACAAGATGGAATAATTGCTATTACCTTTGCCATATAGACATAATTATATTTAGAATATCCAGGATGAATTTCTTCAGCCTTAGTGCAAATAGAAAAGAGAAGATGATGATCAACACCTCAGCAAGGCAATATAATGTTTCAAATGAAGCACACAGATCCTCCAAAGCCAATGGGAAATTGTAATAAAAAAGGAGCAAGGGCTAGAAATATATGTGAAGTCGAAGGCTTTCACAGCTGGCATCCATAGTTTTTTGTGGGTTTTTGGGGCTATGTGGCTGTGTTCTAGAAGTTTATTCATGACATTTCACCAGCATCTGTGGCTGGCATCTTCAGAGAATGCTGGAAAGGATATATATATATATTGTGCGACCCTAGGTTAGAAGGAGTGATTTACATGTTAATTTGTGTATTGTTCTGTTGTTGAATGGCAAAGCCTCAGGGCGGGAGGATATGCAAGGAGGATTTGTGTCTATTTAATTAGTGATTGTCTACTGGGAAAAACCTTGATCCTGGGTGGTTTTCATTTGCATTTTGCTGGGTCTTGATTTTGGTGTTTTTCAGGACCGGTAGCCAAACTTTGTTCACTTTAAGGGTTTCTTCTTTCTTGTTGAAGTTGTCTAGGTATTTGTGGATTTCAATGGCTTTACCATTCAAGAACAGAACAATACACAGATTAACATATAAATTACTCCTCGCAACCTCAGGTCACACAGTTATATATGTACCCCACTCACTTCCATGAAGATGCCAGTCACAGATGATGGTGAAACATCAGGAATAAACCCTTCTAGAATATGGCCGCATAGCCCAAAACCCCACAAAAAGCTAGAAAAATACTCTGAATCTCCCATAATTTCTTTTTCAACACTGAAAAATGCAAATAGAGGGCCAAAATGCATTTTATTTACATCATTTGTTACACATGCGCTCCACCTTTGCTTTGAGGTGCTTAAGGGTGGCATACATGGCTATCCTATTCCCACTTTCTGCTCACAACAACACTGTGAGTTGGGTCAGGCTAAGAGGGAGAAAGTGACTGATCTAATGTCTTTCAGTAAACCACATGGCTCAGTAGGTTCTAGTACTAGTATATCCAATACTAACCACTGCACCACACTGTCAGATCCAGGGTAATACAGAATGGCTGTATACCAATATGTGTAACTAGAACTCTGGAACATGTTCATAGGAGGGTGACCAAAATAGGAAAATATCTGTAAACCAAGTCCTATGATTGACAGCTAGATATTTCAGTTTGGAGAAGAGAAGAATGAGATATGATATGATAGCCATTTTTAAAGGGATGTCACTATATAGAAGATGGAGTAAGCTTGTTTTCTGTTTCTCCATAGAATAGAATAGGGACCAAATTATAAAAAAAGAGGTTCCATCTAAACGTTAGATGGCCCTTGCAGACCCTTCCAACTCTATGATTCTCATTTTCCTGGCCCCAAGGCCAGGTAGCAAATAAAGAGCTGTCAGCTGAGCAGGCTGTCATTCCATGTTCCAGTCCAGATTCAGCTGACAGGACAAAGGCTGCAACAGATTAAATTTTGCAAATGGTGTACTTGTGAACAACTCTCCACGAGGAACTCAGAGAGCTGTACATCTGAAACAGTTCCAAGTACAATAAAGATTGATAAATGAGGTTGGTAAAATTTTAACTGAGGGCAAGGTGGGCAGTTATTCTTCTACAAACATATTGTATCCTTATGGAAATCTTTGGCCTTTAATAGAGCTTTGAAAGTTTGAATTTATAGCTGCCGAGAACAACTTGTTGAGCAAATCTCTTGAACACCAGCCACTTGGTAGGTGGGCTCTTAAAGAAAAATTATTCTGGCAGGAGAAGGAGAATAATAATAACAATAATTTCTACCTTGAGAAAATTCTGCAAAGCCTCATGTATTGTTGAAGTTGGCGGAGTCTCAAAAAGAGCAGCTGCTACTTTTTTCTCAATCCAAGACAACTGAGCCACCTTTTGAAACCCCAAAGACAGAAGGCAAAAATAAAGTTGTTTATAGATATATCATAGATAAGAAACAAAATGTTTTGCAAGCAAGATATCATAATTTAGTATCTCCAAGAAAAAAAGTTGCTTTTTAAAACCACATGGGGGAGGGGGGAAGACAGAGATATAAGATGTTACTGGAAAGGCCAGCCTTCCCCAAAGCTTTGTACTCTAGTCTGTCAGATTACAAAACCCATAATCTCTAACCAGTGGCCATGGACCTTTGCAGACTGCCAGAAATAGTGCACATTAAATTGAGGCACTGCCCTGGCTCAGTGCTAGGGAATCATGGGAACTGTATTTTATTGTGGCACCAGAGCTCTCTGACAGAGAAGGCTCAATGTCTCAGAAAAAAATGCAGTTCCCATGACTCCCTAGCACTGAGCCAGGGCAGTGCATCAATTTAAAGTGCACTATTTCTGGCAGTCTGCAAAGGCCCTATGTTTCCTTATAATGAAGGGGAGCAGTAGTCCAACAGACATAGAGGGAGTTAGGTTGGAGAAGCCTGACATGCTCAAAGTATTATTCATATTTAAACAAATGATCATTTCCATTAGTGAACTGTGTTTTTTTTTTAAAAAAAATTACAGGAGTTCAAGACGTCTCAATGTATATAAAATATATGGAATAATAATATTGTTAGTAAAAGGTAAAAGTGAATTATTTAATGGACTTTAATATAAGTATTGATAGGTAGTCGTATTTTCCCAGTAATGAACAATCCCGTTTTCTTTCCTAGTGCCCCATATCTTGTGTGACTAGGTTAGAGACAATCAGTATATATGTGGTTGATAATAACATTTTGAAATTTTCATGATTCCATTCTGTCTAGGTGAGATTAATGCTCCTTAGATGGTTATTTTTTTTTAGGCATTAGATTCTGGATTTATAATTTTAAAGAAAGAAATGAGTTATATATTGTGATGATATAGTATTTTCTTCTTATGTCCAGCTCAGGAAGTAATGTGTTCTATGTTGTGTCATTTTTGTATGTTGCTATGTGTTGTTTGTTCTTTTTTGTTTTGTTTTGATTTTTTTGTATTTTTATACTGCTAACTAATTTTTTTAAAAAAAATCCATTAGTGACCTGTTTTTTTTTTAAAAAAGGAGTTCTATTATACAAATATAAAACAAAACAAAAGATGGATTAACTCCAGCATAAATTCTACCTAGTGTACATCTAATGAAATCGAAGGGACTTTAGTTACTTGTGGCTAATTGTTTATTTTAATGGGTATATTAAAGGTAAGACTAGCACTGGATTTAGTCCCATGATAAACTAAAATTGCACATTTGCACAGTGGATATAGTATATCTTGATTTCAGTAAGGCCTTTGACAAGGTT
>CM034701.1:339893230-339904997 GCA_020142125.1 Phrynosoma platyrhinos
TTTTTTTTTTTTTTTGCCTTTCTTTGAGGCTGAGTGTGTGACTTGCCCAAAGTCACTCAGCGGTTTTCATGTCCAATTCATGGGATTTGAACTCTGGTCTCCAGGGTCACAGTCCAATGCTCAAACCACTACAGTACAGGCATACTGCAGTTAACAAAGACTGTAACAAAGAAGCTTCTTTCTATGACACATAGACTTGCTGTTGTGTTGTAGTCATGTGTTTGCAATAAACAATAAAGCTTGAGCTGAAAAATAATGGGATTCTCCTGTAGCTGATGCTACTATAGAGATGCGTGCCTTCCTACAAAAGGCATAGTTAACAGGAACTACCTCCAGAATGCCTTATTGAACATGATGCATGAACAGCAAAACAAAGAGAAATGGGGAAAGCAGACAAGCCTGCCTCATCAGCTGTATCCAGTATGTTAAGGAAGCATAGAGTTATAAGTTCTGCCACCAAAACAAAAATATGAAAAGTGGAGACGGTAAAATAAAAATTAATAATAATCTGGTAATGAATTTTGGAAGATGCTTTCTAGAGGTTTCTAGAAGGTTCAAAATGTTTTTGTTTTATTTATGCAATGCTTACTATACATATTGTTTCCTTAGTTTTGTGCATATTGTTACATTTGGATAAAATGTTTATTGAAATATGTTGAACTACTTCTCTTTTTTGTGGTGCAGAAATCAGTCTGTATCCTTTCCATGTTATTTCTGTCTCTGGTACCAAATTTTCTGTTAAAAAAATAATGTCTAGGAACACATTCAGTTTCTTAACTGAGGCATGTGTGCCTTTAAGTAGTTTCCCACTTATGGCAATCCTAATGCAAACCTATCACAGGGTTTTCTTGGCAAGATTTGTTCCCCTTTGCCTTTTTCAGAGGCTGAGCAAGGTCACCCAGTTGGTTTCCATGGCTGAGCAGGATTCAAACCCTGATCTCCAGAGTCCTAGTCCAATGCTCGCATGACTGCACCACACTGAGGCATACCCAATATAGGACCCAGAGTGGCTTGCAAAATAAGTTAAAACAAAACAGTTAAAACAATATATATAGTAGAAAAGTTTTAAAAAAAATTGAACAACCAATCTAATTTAAAATTAATTTGAAATAGTTGAAAAATACATTCAAATATAGTGAAAGTATACTGATTAGATATCCTTCAGCTGAAGGCCTGTTCAAGGGGGAAAAAGGTCTTTGCCGGCTGGTAGAGATAGCCTACATGCGATCTGCAGATTGGAGCATCTGATGATAGCCCCGCCCCATTCTCCCCAATGTTGTTGTGTGATCACAATCACACCACTGCAGCCGCACACATCGCACCACCATTGGGAAAAATGGGATTTGATCTCCCACAGTTTTTGCCATGTATGAGGGGTCTGGAATGAGACCCCCACAGATACGAAGGGCTGACTGAATAGTTACTGCTGATTTGATGTGACAGAATATTTAACAAGGCTCAGTATCTGTTGGGGGAGCCTAGCACCAAGAAGAACCTGAAATCCAAACAGCACAAAATTAGGGATCTAGAATTATTTAGAGTGGAATATGGCTTCCACAAGAGGCACAACCATTTGCCTGATTGTGGTACAAGAGGCACAATTCTTACTACTGCCTATGTCTAGAGCTTGGGAAAAGTTTTGGATGACAAGTCCCAGAATTTCACTGCTACAGTGATTAGTATGGCCTGCTGCCAGAAGAATTCTGAGAGCTGTACTTCAAAAAAGTAATTTTTTGCAAACTTTGCTATGTGTACATCGATTTGTGATCTTTTACTCCTAACTTTTAATGCCCATCTACTCTCATTTAAATAAAGCAAAAGTTGCCGATATGGCAAAGCTCCTACCTTCTCTATATAGCAGTTCTGCTCCTTGTAAACACAAGCACAAGCTAATCACTGTGACTGAGGCTGAAAAAACACAGGCAGCCAGATAAGGCAGGAGAACTGAATGTTCTGCCTCAGATCACAAGAGGGATGGGATCAAGTATTTGAATATTACTTTACGTAAAACTAACAAACAAAAAATCCTTGCAATGAAAACACTGCAAGGAAAAGACTAGTATGAAGCCATTTTGTGTTGTGTGCTAGTTGTCATTGTTGTCTCCTCTTCTTCCTCCTTTGTTGCAAAGAATTATATAGCCTTATGTTGCTATAAGTTGGAAATGTAGGTACACAACAACAATTATGTATTAAGTACTAAATTGTTATCTCTTGCCTGCAGATTGTATGCAAAATTCTGCTACATTGTTACAGGCAAGGAGATAAAGCCAGAGCTTTGTCAATTTCATTTCACCTGTCAAGTTAAGAGAAATTGGCTCATTTCACAACTTCTGATACCATCATTTTGATTCTGCCATTCATTTTCAGTAAGGCACTGAATGAAAAGGGTTTTTTTTTAGACTACAGTTCCCAGAATTGCCCCGAATTATGGGAGTTGTCATTATAATAAGAACTCTTCTAAGCTCTGTCCTGAAGACCCTGAACCAAAGCATAAGACGTTCACAGGCTTTGACACATGGCCTACTGTGTCAGGTGTGACTTCTAAGCTACTAAAGCACAGATCTTGATTAGGAGCAGTGGTGTCTTTCCTCCCAACTGTAGTAAGAATAATCCCTCTTAATTTACTGAATATGGGGAAATTGTTTTCAGGAAATATTTGGCATCACATGTGGAAAATGCCAGAAAATGTCCCCAAGTTCATTAGGCATAAGATTCAGTATTTTTTAGGTATCACAGTGACAATCAAGGACCATGTAACTTTTCCTAACTTCAACCCACATGAATGACTTCTCCGGTCCAGATTTTATAAAAACATTTAAGAGAATAGCACACACAGTATTAAACTGTAAGTTGTGATATGAAAGCAACATTAGCATGGCACATGCCAGTTATACCTTTTCCTCATTTTCAAGCAAGAGTTTGAAGCTCTCTCTTTTGTCATTTTCTGAACCAGAATGCAATCTGTCGCCCTCCTGCAGAAGATTAAAGAGATCTACTTTTTCTTCTGGTGTCAGAGAGGTTGTGGAAGAATTGGTACATCCGTTTTCATCTTCGGATTCGCCTTCAGTGTCAGTATGAGCTGTCATGTAACTAAAATTTAGAAGAGGAAAAAAAAAACCTTTCTAAAGCCGCAGAGTACTCTTACAATGCAATCTTTAACAGTTATTATCAGTTACCCCAATCATATGAATGTTGCTCAGTCTATGCTGGATTTATATTCAGTTTGAAGTATCTATGTCAATACATTAAGCAAAGTTTTTCTGGACCAAAAATCTTCTGTGGACAAAGAACTCTGGTTCATGTTGCTGTTTAGTTTCACACCCACTTGGGTAGCTTTGGTGATCTCTATATTTCTTTTCAGTGAAATTAACAGAAAACAAGATATAGCTGGTGCACCATAAAATTCAATTTGCAATATGACCTGCAAATTTAGAAGAGAAAAATATATACTGCAGTCTTGGAATTATTTCTCTTGTTTTCTATGTAAAATTATTTCAATAGTTGTTATGAAGGGTTTGAACTCAAACTGTATGATCCAGCAAAATTTAAGCCTGTCTAAGCATGTAATCTTACAATCAAACTTACCTTGCCAAAAAGTCAATTCACCAGTAACTTATTGAAGTTTGCTTCTGAGTAGACGTGCACAGGGTTGCACTATATGTCTCTTTGTTTTTTAGTGGGAAAGAGGTCAAAAGATGCTTAATTGAAGCTTATGAAAACTTTTATGGTTGTGGTCCTGGAATGTTAACAGCTTCCTAACTAGTTCCATGCCTCAAAGAGGCCTTTCAACATGTATTTTCTAAAGACATCTCAAATGTGATTGTGAGCTTGTCTACATTGATGAAAAAATGTCCTGACCTCACAGTTGCTACAACCAGGTCACATCATGTTATTGACAATTTGGAGGGAAGTTGCTCAAATTCACAGGGAATGCGGTTCAGAATGCTTTTGTCCAATTTAAGAAAACTCACCTCTTACCCCCAAATTTTAGAAATCCATATAATTCTGTGTATGCCCTGTGTTCAAAGATGGCTTTGGTGTGTAGTTGAGGGCAGGAGGAGTTTTTGGTGAGCAGGGCTGGTTCTGGCAAGCTTGGTGTTTGCCGTCATATTTTTTAAAAAAACTATATATTCAGCCACAGGATCAGTGCTGAGCAGTTAGATTAGACTACTCCCTCACTCTTCTTCCACCCCACCCAAATGTCACATTTGTTTTACTCTTTTATTTAACTGCAGCAAATGTAGGTATAGAGATTGTCTCAGGAATAAGTGAGCCAGTGAGTGAATTGGGGGGGGGGGGGATTGCTGGTTCATTCACTCACTGGCTTAGTTACTCATGAGGGGAATGCCATACTGACATTCT
Source organism: Phrynosoma platyrhinos (assembly GCA_020142125.1). Taxonomy (NCBI): domain Eukaryota; kingdom Metazoa; phylum Chordata; class Lepidosauria; order Squamata; family Phrynosomatidae; genus Phrynosoma; species Phrynosoma platyrhinos. Next base: position 339,897,593 of record CM034701.1, read on the forward strand.
CTGCAGTTAAATAAAAGGTGACCCAAGGCTGATGGTGGGGGGATCAGGGGAAGGAGAAGAGGGAGTGTGTGCACTTCATTCACTAAAATAAAAACACCCAAAGATGACACAATGCTAATCAGGTAGTGGGGAGGATCAGAGCGGGGGTGAGGACAGTGAAAATGGTAAAAATAAATCCCACACTCTGACAGGAGGACAAAGAGGGAGGGGTAGGCCAATCTAACTCCTCATTGCTGATCTCATGGCTGATCACTTTCATAAATAAAATACTATTTTTTCCTGTCTTTTGTGTATGGGCACATGTGTACATTTAAAATTTCGCCCTCACTCACTGGGGCAGCAGAAGGGAATTGGATGGGGAGGGATTCAACTGGAGTGCAAGTTGGTCACTAGGTAGATAGGCAAACAATAACAGCTATTGGCTGATAGCTTGATTCACACTGGGAAGGCAGAGAACAGTGAAGTGAAATGAGTTCACTGGAGGAAATGTGTGGCCACTTAGGCCAATGTCACCTTACTGTGTCTGTCAGTATGTGGCATTGATGGCTCACTGCGAGGTCGTTGCAGACCAGGAAAATGCGAAGTGAGGCTGAATTTTTTTGGTCAGTGTAGACATTCCCTGTCATATGACTTGGGCTGTGCCCTATTCAAAGGAAAAAATGATTAAAAAGCATCTGGGCATATCCAAGATACAAAACACAGTTTAAATGCAAAATACAATGAAACCAGCTCTAATGTCTTTTAAACACAGCCAGTCTGAATTCCATGGAATTTAACCACTACATCTTTTTCAATGTATAGTAATCCCACTTTTTGTTACCCCACAAAATATCTGTTTTAAACAAGAGAAATTAGTACTTAAAGATAATCCATGGTAGCAAAGATTAAAAAATATAAAATGGAATTATAGATCCCCTCCCCAATGATTATGATGAGCTTTTGAGCTAGCAGTACTGTGTCATTGTATTAAATACCCTTTGAGGCTCACAGGCATTTTGATTTCTCAAGGGATAAATTGTTCTTCATTGAATAATGATCTTGAGATGAGATGTATTATCTCTGCCCTGCCAACGAAGGCAATTCTGTGCTTTAAGTCTGTCAAGGCCTTGCTCTTACAAGGCTGAAAAGGCAGGAATTGAACTTACAAAATTTGGTGTGCAAGAAATTTTAACACAGGAAGAAATACTCAATGATTTAATTTCATATGAGTGGTATGCAATAATCTGGGGTTAGTTTGCTGGTTTCTGCATACCGTATGTATCAGTCTGGGGTTCATGAAAACTTATGCCAGGCAAAAGCATCTCAATTCATTCAATGTGTTTGCACAACACTACAATCTAAGGTTGGTGATTGCCTTCTTTCTCTGGAGGGAACAAACCAGAGATGGGAAACAACTACCACCAGATGATATAATAAACTAATCATAATACAAAGTTCTAAACTTCATTAACTTTTCCTTATGCAAGCAGGAACAATTTATGTGAAGACATACTGCTCATTCAGGACAAACTATAGTTGTACAAATCTTTGGCCTGTTCTATCTTATGAACACAGATAAAGTTTATCTCTCTCCAGTGCTTAAGATAACAAATAAAGGAGGCAAAATTGTGGTTGCACATGGAAAGAGAGCACTTAGGTGCAAGCCAGGCAGCTCTACAACTTGCATTTAATCTGGCTTTTCCCTATGCATGTGTGACAGCGCTGAATGCTCTAATCCTCCATCTCTGCAAATGGAAAACTCCCAAGAAAGCCCTAAAAATGGAAGGGTTGAAGGGAAAACTGGTGGAGACAGCAGGAAGTCACAGTGAGATAGCCATTTCTTCTTCCCTCTACTTGTAAAATGTAGTCTAGACTTTTCTATATTCAAGGTTATTTTTTAAAAAATAATGTGTAGGCAAAATGCTTTTCAATCAGCATTTCAGTGGTATGCCTTCTTTTTCTGTTTTACACATAAATCATTTTAAAGAGATCTCCTGCAACCCATGCCAGGAACAATGAAAAACTGAGTAGTAGGGCTTGATAAAAATAACAGCACCTAGATCCATCAGCAGATCCCACCACTTTGGCCTCCTGGGACAAAAGAAAAAAACAACACAACAATCCTGCAACCTTTTCTGTGATTGCCCTCCAGTGGTTTATTCTAAAAATTATGCAATACACAAACATTAGTATTTGATGCATAACAACAACAACAAAAATCTGTCAGGGGCATGCAACAGATCAAGGAATGGACGATATGTGCTCCTGAAAGATAACTGAACTGTAACTTCTATGGTTCCTCACTACTATTTATGCCAGCTAGAGCTCATGAGAGTTATAGTCCAAACATGATTCCCCAGCCATGCAAGGGACTAATAGCAGACATGTTAAATTTTCAGGTTTATAAAAGAGTTTTGCAGTATCTCCTATATCAGTGAAACACTTTGCTGGTGAGATCTGCAGCCAGTATTGGATCCATAGATTCACTCCCACGACAAACACATTTTCTCTGTCTATGCAGTGATAACTTTAAATGTCCGAATTAACTTCAACCTCAAGGATGGCAAAGTATTTGGAATTCACATCCAGTTATGGTTGTTCAGCCCTTGTCTACCTTTTTCTTGTAGACATGAATCTCACAGTCAAATATTTGTGATGTGCATGAGGAAAAGTACTAAATGATACTTGTAAAACAAAGTGTAAATAAAAGGCACTATTTATTTCATCTTCATGCTTTCAAAAAATCCTTGATACAGTCCTTGAATTGTAGTGAAGGATTCAAGTGCTGCAGTTATGAAACTGTAACAGCATGGAAAAGTGATGCAACTGGCAACAATGTAAACAAGATAATGTTGTATCACTCAGTTTTGCTGAGGAAGGAGTTGACTTCCCAAGATCCAGGTGCTGCAGTTGTGAAACTAGAACAGAATTATATGCCGATGCATCTGGCAACAACATTTAAAAAGAAACAATATTATAATCATCCCTCCCAATTTGAGGGGGGTCTGTTCTGGAACTCCCCACAAAAATGGGAACTTGCAAATATTGGGGCCCCATTGAAAATAATGCCGTGTGTGCCCATGGCGTACATGTGAGACCCCGCACAGGGGCACACCGCCATTTTGTCCCTCCTTATTTGCCGACCTATGAAGAGCGAGACCGCGGACTCCAAGTCTGCGAAAGGAGAGGGACAACTGACCAATTGCACTTGTGCAGAATTGTGCAGCCAGTCATTACCAATGAAGCTTTTTGACTGGAATCTTTAATTCACTTACTCTAAAGCAAGATCCAGAGAAGATGATCCAGAACAGATATTCTTGACAACTGTTTCCTAACAACCTCACCAGTTTAGTAAGGCATTCTTGCAATGCACAATTTTAATCTGAATGCCAATTTTTAATTAAATTAAAATTGAATTAAATTAATTAAGACTAATGAATGCAAATTAAAAACAAAAAAACCCAATGCAATTTATCTATCATAACATTTCACAGCATTATTAATTTATGTATAATACAAAGATTAGCAGGGATGCAAACTTTACTTATCTAAATAAGGTGTGGGTGGAGATGCTGTGGCCCTTCAAGGTGTTGATAGAATCCAGCTTCCAATAGCCAAAGGCAGAATTGCCAATAGTCAGAGTTGTGAGACCAGTAGTCCAATGACATTTGGTGGGCCACAGGTTCTCCAGTCCTCTGAAATATTTGGAGGGGTTGCTGCTACAATTGAAAACCACTTTCTCTTTTCTTCCCCCAGTAAAACAAAAATTGATAATAGATGGATCTGCTTCATTATCATTCTTCTTGTTTTCTTATACCTTGTTTTGTTAATTTTTAATAATATTAATAAATAATTGGAAACTGTGCTAGGTTTATGAAAAAACAGGGCATGTGCATTTTAACTGCACAGGACACAGTATACTAGCATGCAACTTGAACACCACATGTGACAGTCCATGCATACTTTGCTGTTTGTTTTTATATACTGGCTTGATTGCTGGCCTATGCACTCTGCTTTATATTCCATGTTACATCTAGGTGAAACTAACTGATTAAATTATTTCCATGCAGAGTCAGCACTGAAAAGTGAAATAGGAGTAAGAAAGATCCAATATTAGATAAAACTTTATTGGCAGAGGTGCAGACACTACAGTGAAAGAGGTAGGTGTCACCACAGGAATTGGATTTTCCATTGTAAACTGCTCTTAAGATAAGACAAGGCTAAGAAGCACAAATTATGCCGTGCAGCAATATCACAGATTTCTGGAGCTGAGGCAACACAAGAGATAAAACTAGCATAGTTTACATGAAAATAAGCCATACAAAGGTCAAAATGAGAAGGCCTAGATGCACATACCTAATCAATTCAGTTTTGCAGACTACAAAAGCAGAAGCAATCCACTTGTTTTAAACATAAATCCCTAAAATATTTTGATATCCAAAAGCAATAATGGAATACCAGCTTTTTCAACTCATTCACAACATTATTCTTCTCTCATTTCATGGACTCACTTGCATAAAACCCTAAAGGCCTCTAAGTTCTGGCATGACCATGGCAAGGAAATAGGATGTGTTTGTATTTCCTTTCAACTAACTCCAGTTTATCCAAACAACAAACTGCAGTTAAATTTTACCCACACGAGCCAAGATTGCAAATCTCAGTTGGCAACTGTCTTATTTAGACAAACTAGGGGCCTTTGCAGACTGCCAGAAATAGTGCAAATTGAGTCCACTTTAACTGTCCTGGCTCAGTGCTAGGGAATCATGGGACTTGTATTTTTTTCTGAGACATTGAGCCTTCTCTGTCAGAAAGCTCTGGTGCCACAATAAACTACAGTTCTCATTATTCTCTAGCACTGAGTCAGGGCAATTAAAGTGGACTCAATTTGCACTATTTCTGGCAGTCTGCAAAGGCCCTAGCTAAAACTAATCACAAATGTGCCTAATATGAACAAAATTACATATTATAGTTAGTTGGAAGCAGAACCAAAGGCTTGCAGCCTCCTTCACCTAGTTGCACTGAATGAGAAGCCTGAGTCACAACATTAGACAGTGTTATGTCTAAAACCAAACTCTAGGAAGACAGTGTTATGTCTAAAACCAAACTCTTGAGTCAATACTGTTCAACATCTTAATGTTTCAGAGTTTTCTGGTGCTTACATCCTTAAAATGAGTGGTTACACAATCTGAAGCCAATTTTTAATTTAATTTTTAACATCAAACTTTTTTTAATTTTTAAAAATGTAAATACTTAATTAATACTTGATTAAAAATTGCGATAAACCTGAAATATTTTTTAAATACCCACCCGCCTTCACTTTCTGCTTCTTCAGAACTGGTGTTGTCTATCACACCTTGATTTGTCTCAACCTTCTTCTTCTTTGTTGCTCTGTGTAAAGGACTGGTCCTGCGAATATCTGTTTTCTCTTGGAGTTCATTTCGAACAAGTTCTTCCAACTTTGGAATAGCTTCTTTCAAAATTTTCACCTCTCTTTTAAGTTCGTCCACGTTTTTCAGTAAGCCATTCAGTTTCTCAAGTATCTGAAACTGTCTTCCTTGTAAGAGGATCACTGTTTCTTGTTCATTATGAGCATCATATGGAAAATCTAATAAATCAAAACTCTTCTCTGAATTTGGAAATGTGGGCAAATGTACGACTTTCCTGGGTTCCCGTGTTTTACGATACCAGAGTATGATCAAAGTTATTCCAGCAGCCCCTGCCATTAAACCAAACATTAGCCTTTTGTTTTCAGAGTGAGCCATGCCTTTCTTCTGAAATACAAAGAAGAAGAGAATTGCCAGTTTAATTATTTATGTGAAACTCTCAGTTTTTTTGGTAAAGTAGGTTAAAGAGATATGACAGTTCCACAGCAAACCAGTTATACAGGACTTATCAATTAAAAGGCTACACCCTTAAACACACCTGGATGAAAATAAGTGCACAGTAAAATAGGACAATCACAAATTGGGCCATTCTCATATCGAATTGCTTTTTGGGGTTACTCTGTTTGAAAACAATGGAGATTTTGAAGACTAATACATATGAATACTAACTCTGCCTATTGAAAATATCTTTTTTAAAAATCCTCAGAATTGATTTTGTCTGATCAAGTATACTACCATGACCCCACATTTCTCATCTACGCATCAACTGAGAAATTACTTCGTCAACATATTACAGATGTATGTTCATTTGGCTTTGAGGGTGAAACTGGCACAGAGCGAAACGTTTCAACTGTATAGGCTGAGGCAAAAATCCAACTCAGAGTTAAGTGCACATCACTGTGTAATCTGGGATAGATACTGTCCGACACATGCCAAGACACTCTTGCAAGAGGCTCCATGTTGACACCTAGAGCCTTCTGAGCTTGATCTTCCTTCATACTTGCCAGAACTTGTTTGCCTACCTTCTCTGAGCCTACAGGCAGGAGCAATAGTAAGGTAATAGTGATGCATGCCCTACTTGAATCACATTCTCCTTCTCAGTGATCATATAGATTGGGCCCAGATGAAGAGGGCAAGTACATGAGCAGCCCTGACAAGAAAAAGAAGGTGATGCCCAATGCAGGGCTTAATGGCCCCTCCAAATAGGGGGTCCACATTGTCATTGCTGAAAAGTGGCTAGCATTCTAATGGCCTAAATTATCTGCCTGGAATCTTAGGGAAATGGTGGGCTACAAATACACTACAGTATAATGACCACGGAAGAACTATGTAAATTCAAATTAGACAATGAGGTAATTGAAAGAAAGATTTCTTGTACCTGGGATCAAACATTGTTCAGAATCCAGACTTCAGTCAAGAGATAAGAAGACTAGGAATGGGAAGGGCAGCCATGAAACAGCTAGAGAAGATCCTATAGATATGCAACTGAACGCTAAAGTTAGAATCATCCAAACCATGGTATTCCTAATCACTACGTATGGATGTGAGAGCTGGACAGTGAAAAAAGCGGATAAAAAGAAAATCAATTCATTTCAGATATGCTGGAGAAGAGTGCTGAGGATTCTGTGGACAGCCAAAAAGAGAAACAAATGGGTCCCCCAACAGATTAAACCTGAAATACCCTTAGTAGCCAAGATGATTAAATAGAGGTTGTTGTATTTTGGTCACATCATGAGAAGGTATGAATCAATAGAAAAGACAATAATGCTAGGAAATTGGAAGGCAGCAGATAGAGAAGACAACATACCAAATGGCTGGACTCTGGGAGGACATGGGTATGAAATTACAGGACCTGAGCAGAGCAGTGGAGGACAGGGAGTCTTGGAGATTTCTCATCCACAGGGTCACCATGAGTTAAGGCCAACTTGAGGGCAGTTAACAACAAACAGGAATAAATAGATGTACAGACAGAAAATAAGGCTCACTCAAAAAGACTATCCAAGAAAATGGAGAAAACAGAAAGGCAGCACTTCCATGGGCTA
>CM034701.1:339931599-339949434 GCA_020142125.1 Phrynosoma platyrhinos
TGAGTCAGGGCAGTTAAAGTGGACTCAATTTGCACTATTTTTGTCAGTTTGCAAAGGTCCATAGGGAGGTATATTTAGAATCTCAGCAAGAGACCTCTAGCACCTCACCAAACTACAAACCCAAGGATTTCCTATGATGCAACTGTGGCAGATGAAGCCGAAACATAGTGCTATAACCATGTAGTGTGAAAGGACCCAGAAATGCATGCCTGTCTATCCTCTGCTTGCATGCCTGTCTATCCTCTGCTTGAAGACCTCCAGTCCTTGTTGAACTACGGGGGGCTGCAGACTGCCAGAAATAGTGCAAATTGAGCCCACTTTTAGGGTTAGGGTTAGTGCTAGGGAATCATGGGAATTGGTTTTTTTTCTGGGACATTGAGCCTTCTCTGTCAGAGAGCTCTGGTGCCACAATAAAATACAGTTCCCATGATTCCCTAAGTCTAACCCTAACCCTAAAAGTGAACTCAATTTGCACTATTTCTGGCAGTCTGCAACCCCCCTACATAACATTAACTATTGTGTTGAAGTCTCTATATCCCTTCCTTACACACTTATAAATTAATTTGTAGCCCCTCTCTTAATTTTTGTTGTTGTTGTTGTTGTTGTTAAAGTGTACTCAATGGCTATATGGCTACTACACTGAATTCTTCTTGAAAAGTTAAGACACATCATTAGAAAATACACAATCAGCAATAAATTATTTATTTATCCCACTTTTCTCTTTGCACAGGGCCCAAGAAAATGGCAGAATCTCATCAATTATGTGTAGGAGCATTAGAAATGTAGCAAACACATTTTGGTAAGGCATTGCAAGCACAATTGAGTCTCTCTTGTCTTTCAGACTGATTATAATTAAGCTTTGAGAGGTTATATCTATATTGTATATCTCAGCAGCGGTTTTGGCAAAATGTATTCGGTTGATGTGTGGCTACAGGGCTTTTTATAAAAGCTTTCTTTCTAGCATGGGATGTTGGCACAATGGATTAATAGCAATAATTCACATGATGCCCTTTTTAGATACAATCACATGTATAAAATGTTCATATTGATACAAATGAACGCTTTGGAAATCTCTTCCAGATTTGATTTTAATGCAGGGAAATACTATTTTAGCTATACTATGCTTTCCAAGTCAAGGGAAGTAATAGTCTCAGTATATTCTATAGTAGTCAGGCCTCATCTGGGTATTGTGTTCAGTTGGGGCCACCTAATTTTAGGAAGGATATAGACAAGTTGGAGCAGGTTCAGAGAAAGGCAACAAAGATGGGAAGAAGATATATGGAGATCAAAGTTGAAGGAGTTGGGCATGTTCAGCATGGTGAAGAGAAAGCTGAGGTGTGACATGACTGCACTCTTCCAATACTTCAAGGGCGGTCACTAAATGTGATCTGTTCTCTATTGCCCCAGAGCAGAGGTCCTCAAACTATGGCCTGTGGGCCACATGCGGCCCGTCAAGGATATTTATCCAGCCCGCCAGGTGTTTTTGCCGCCGCTGCCTGTCCTGCTTAGCAGCTGACTTGTCCTGGGCCCGCAATGCGCATGTCCAGCCCTCCAATGGTCTGAGGGACAGTGAACTGGCCCCCTGTTTAAAAAGTTTGAGGACCCCTGCCCCAGACGGCAGGACCAAGTCTAATTGGACCAGGAGAGCAGATTTTGATTGAACTTTAAAAGGAATTTCATGACAGTAAAAGCTGTTTGACAATGCAAACAATTACCTAGAGAGCTGATGGGGTCTCTTTCTCTGAACATTTTCAAAAAGAAGCTGGGCAGAAATCTGTAGGGGATACTCTAGCTAGCTGAATTTCCAGCACCTAATGAGAAGATGGATTTGATGGCCACCCCACTTTATGATTCTGATTTCCTGCAAGTTATATGATTCTGTGATTACATGGTTCTGTAACCACTGCATAAAAATGATACCGTTTGTTTGGTGCTAAGCAAATGAGAAAACTGTTTGAAATCTGAAAGAAATTGTCACTATTTAATTTTTTTCTCACTGTATGGCAACAGAAAGGAATAGCCGACAACACAATTTTCTTTTTTCATGGACATTTTTGTACATTCATATGTATCTAACTTTACAAATGTATCAATTTTGTCCACTTACTAAACTTCATATGTTTTCATAAACGTTAGCTCTAGATTCTATGTAATTCCAATTAAGATTTAAGCTTATCAAGGGTCCAAAACACACTGCAGAAATAATCCAGCTTGAGACCAGTTTAACTGCCCTGTCTCAATGCTAGGGAATTCTAGGAATTGTAGTTTATTGTGGCACCAGAGCTCTCTGACAAAGCTAAATGTCTGACAAAACTACAGTTGCCAGAATTCCCTAGTATTGAGCTAGAGTAGTTAAAGTGGTCTCAAACTGGATTATTTTTGCAGTGTGTTTTGGGCCTAGGATACATGGAAGATAGTTTCATTATTCCATCACTGTATTTGAAATTGTGTTCTTTTGTTCTTCTTGTGTTATGACTTGCACAGACATCAGATAATCACAGGTTAGCTTTCCAGTAACTAAAAAAGTTCTGGGTGGTGCTTTGTGTGTGCACTCGCAGTGTGCAGACATATAAAAAGCCAAGAAGCCACATTTCACCACAGATTTAGAAATATATATCTAGTGACACTCAGAATTCTGCATAAAACAGAATAAAAATATAACTATCCATATTTTTGTTTCATTTAAATTGAACTTGTGCCCTTATTCTGTTTTTAGACTTCAGAGAACAAAATACATAGTGAATGTCATGTAGGATCTATTTGTTCAGCATACAAGATAGGTTGATAAAATGCAACCTTGCCTTACTCCCTTGCCAATTGGAAATTATTCCATTACTCTGTATTCTATCTTAATGACAGCCTCTTGACCTGAGTATAGGTTATGCATCAGGATAATAAAATGTTGTGATGCATCCATTTATTTTTAATTATCCACACAATCAAAGACTTTGATTTATAAAGCATAGGCTGATTTTCTTCTGAAATTCTTTGGTGTGTTCCATTATCCAATCTATCCTTGCAATATGATCCTTAGTGCCTCTTCCTTTTCTGAACCCCGCTTGGATCTTTGGCATTTCTTATTCCATATATGGTGAAAGTCATTGTTGTAAAATTTTGAGCATCACTCTTCTTCCATGTGATTAACCCAACGGTACTGTGGGAACTACAAGCCTTGGTGTCCCCTTTCTTGCGGATTAGAATGTATATTTAGTGTTTGTTTTCTATATTTATTGGCAAATTTTTGTTAGAGGTTGAGTGGATTCTATCTCTGTAGATTAAAAGAGTTATATTGGTATGCCATCTGTTCCTGTTAATTTATTTCTGCCACGTGCTTTAGTGTTACTTCCGTATTACTTTCTAAAATTGTGGGTTGAACCTCAAATGGTTTTTCCTTGAATTAATCTGTAATTCTTTCATGCCTTTTATATAGTGTTTCAGTGTATTGTTTCCATCATTTTTTAATTTGTACCTGGTCATCCATGTCTTCCCTTGCCATAGATATGGAGGGCTACGCATATCAGTAACAATCCATGAATGTTGGAACTCATTCCCTTATTATTTCCTTCTAACTTCAGACATTAATTTTCAATGATACTTTAGGTTCTGGTCCTTTTTATTGATCAACTTGATGGCAAAGCTTTGTTTTTGAAAAATATGAAGCCAGAGAAAATGAATTTAATAATAATAATAATAATAATAATAATAATAATAATAAATAGTTTTTATTTATATTTCCCTCCTTTCCCTACAGATCGAGGTGGGATTACACTATAAATTTATTTTGTCGTCTCTTTGAAATAGATTTTAGTCTAATTATCAGAAGTCTCAGGAGTTGTCTGCACAGGCTGAAAGAAAGCCCTGCTCCATATCAGAAATCACTTGTTTAGACAACTTATGTGGCCAAAATGGGAGCAAAATGGACCCAAACCATGCTCTGGGGCTTAATACTGAAACACAATAAATCCTGGTTAGCTCTGGTTCAAAATGGAAAGAGTGAACTATTTCACAAGCATTTGAACAGTGTGCCAGTGTGGATACAGGAGAGGGGCCAGGTGGCCAGCAGAAATGGTCAGGAGCAGGTGACCTGGGTTGGGAAAGCCACTGGAACCATTGGTGGCCATACTTTTTTTGTTGCCTGCTTGTGGATTGATAGCACAAGTACACAAATGTTCAGCTGTTCCATTGACCTGTTGCACACCTCATGGAGTGAAATTATGACAAACATGCCAGGTAATCAACAATACAATGGATTTAATAAAAACATTAACAAATGGACTGATCCAACAGGGGACCATGGTAGGGAAGGGGGAGAAAAGAGGTATGTACGGGGGGGGGGGTGGGTGGGTGGGCAGCATGATTGTACTGTGCCAATGTGTCATTGGGCACATTGGTGTCCCATACAGGTAGACAATCAATTGTGCAATTGAGTGGCCAGTTATGTGGGGCATCCAGTGGGCTGGTGACTGCTTGGGACAAGGGAGGTGACTGGCATTTTTGTTCCACTTTTTGTGGAGGGAAATTAGAAATTTTCAGAATTTTTTTTAAACAGTAATATTAGCATTCTTTACAGATTGAAATGTACCTTGATTTTTCAGGAACATAAAATGAATTATATACGCAATATAATAAAATTATGTAATTTTCTTTGGCATAAAATTAGCATGTTGAGAGCATTAAAGGTACAGTTTATAAAGACAATTTTAATTTAACATATTAAATTACAAAATTCTGAATTGTAAGGGACCTCTTTGGTTTTGTCACTTAGAGCAAGCAAAAAACCAATAAAAAACAGAAGAAAAATTGACATTATTAAAACAGAGAAAATGATTTTGGCTCCTCTAGTCTTCCATAATGTCACATAGATATAAAATATTCATTCTCATAAAAAGAACAGAGAAAAGTTGCCAAAGCAGGAATTGCAAAGACCAAGCAGTGTACGTTGCCTTACCTAAAAGTGTTCCTCTTTCATAGTTCGTAGACATAATTTTGGACAGTATATATAAGGACACTTTGTTTTGATTATTTTATTCATCACTCTGAAAGAAAATATTCCATAACCTAAGTTTTCTATTTTTTACCTCTTTTCTCCCCATTTTTTCCAGGAAAAAAGGCATCAGGGGGAAAAATGAAAAAACTGTCACACACCCACATCCACCTGGGCCTTCATGTTTCTATCTAAGATGCTTTAAACTCTGCACTCAACTGTTTTCTTGCACTCATGAGCAATCAAGATGCATTATAATTTTTGTTATTATATTTATGTTCTGCCTTTTCCCCATATTTGGAATTTGCTGTTGTTTTTAACTGCCTTCCCCTTGATCTCAACCCTTGGCGACCTTATGGATGAGATGTCTCCAGACCCCCCTGTCCTCTACTGCTCTGCCCAGCTCCTGTAAACTCATATTTGTGGTCTCTTTAATAAAGTCCATCCATCTAGCATGTGGCCTTCCTCTCTTTCTACTTCCCTCCACCTTTCCTAACATTTTTGTCTTTTCCAACGATTCATGCCTTCTCATGATGTATCCAAAGTACGACAGTCTAAGTCTTGTCATCTTGGCTTCTAGGGATAACTCTGGCTTGATCTGCTCTAGGACCTATTTGTTTGTCCTTTTGGCTGTCTATGGAATCCTCAGCACTCTGCAAACAAACTGTAATTTGGAATTACAGGTGACTTGTTGAGATTCAAGGACCAATATATATATATACATCAGAACTATATTACTGCACATGACAGCCTAATTCAGTGGAGGAAAACTTCATAACAATGACCCAGATAGACCCAGTTTGAACAAAACACCCCTGACATACACAATTTAATTAAATTATCTTTTTATAAAATATATAAGATCATAAATGTTCAGTAATGGCATAACTTTCAAACAATTTCTTCCTCCCCATTTATTTGATATATTAAAAAAAATAATTTATCAACATTCACATTCATACAAATGCAAGCTGCTTGCTGATAACTCATCACAGAATGTTGAATTAACACATGACATATTTGTATTTAATTAAGTTGTTTAAGGATATGCTAAATCCTTTTTCTGTCAATTTTAGTTACTTGTAAAGTTGCAAAGTTGTGGCCACATGAAATGGTAATGGAAGTCCAAATTATTCTTCATCCTCTGTTGTGGGTGGTGAGGCAAGGAGATGGGCAGTGGGAGGATGTGTTCTGCAGCAGAGGCTAGCATTTTGTAGCATGCAGATGACATTTTAAAGGTGGCAAGGACTATCCAATCACTTTTGATAAATAGCAAGGTAGAACTATTTTAAAAAAAGAAAATGTAATTATAACAGCAGTGACAAACTCCTTTGGAAGAAGCATCAGAATTATAAATGTGAAACGTTACTAGACAAATGTTTCGCACTCACTGACTTTATAAACCAAGACAGAAACAAGAGAAGACAACCTCCATCTCATCTGAACCTTTGGTTGAACATTCTAGTCTAAATTTACACAAAGACAGCACTGGACTTTAAAATGACCACTTACATTGCAGAGAACCCAAGAAGGAGACCCGCAACACAATTCAAAGTTATGAGATGAATTGTTTTATTTTGCTTTATTGTTGTTATATGTTTTGTACACAGTTGTTTACTTATAATAATATTTTTTTAAAAAAAATAAATGTTAAAAAACAACAACATCCCAACTGAGCAGTATGGTGCTGCATTTTCCAGTGGGTACCTTTGGCTTCTTTTTGGCCAGCATTGATATCCATCTCAGGCAATTTTCATATTACATACACCCCCTGTTTAATATGCCCAAATGGCCAGCCAGTCTTCTGGATAGCTGCCTAAAACACTGGAATTTTAGGTCACACACACAGAGTTTAATCTTTAGCATCGTGGTCTTGTCTGCTCCTTTTTCCCGGCTCAATTTACTTAATTTGTCTGCTTCTCTGTTATAATCTGCTGAGGTCTGGACCAGCCTCTTGGCCTTTTGCCCAGTTTGAATTTTGTCTGATTCTGGTTTATCTTTCAGCAGTGGTATGGGTTCTAATCTAGAAGGCAGACATGCTCCCTGATGACTGATTGTAGCCCTTAGTCAGACATATGCTTATCACTTCCATTTGTTGTTTGAAAGAACTAGGCTAGAATAAGCCTATGCCTGAACTGTAACATATCAGACATCCGTTGTGGACTCACACATTGTTGTAATGCTATGGGTCGGTAAAATGAGGGCATAGCCTCCCAAATAAGAGTTATGCCCATCCCATGAAATTTTTCATCAGTCCCCAAATTTCTAGCATTGCAAAAGGTGAGGCACTAAAAATCACTCACACATTATATTTTCTGTATTCACATTTCCTCACTAACTTGGCCTACCCATTTTCTTTGGATGCTTAAATCCTGTTTCTAAATGCTCAACTGAAATATTACTGCAATGCTATAAATGTGGGGGCCAAGAGCAAATATCTTTGAAGGGGCAGAATTCTTATCAGAGAGGCAATACCGTCATTTTGCCGCACCCCCCATAGCTACCCCCCTAGGCACACATAATGGGATACTGTTTTGAGAGGGAGGAAAGAGCACACAGGAAAAAAGATAGGGGGACACACACTAAAGCCTAGTCTTCTGTGTACAGATGCTTCTTAGGTGTGTACGTGTGTGAATCTTCATTGTCACAAGTACTGGAGTCCAGCCTTATCATCTCATCTCCTTGTCACAGAAACATCTGTCATTTGGATAATTAGCCTAGAGCTCCTTATTTAATTTGTTGTTGTTAATTGCCATCAAGTCAACTTCACTTTATGGTGACTCAATGAATAACAGACTTCTAAGTTACTCTATCATCAACAACCTTGCTCAGGTCCTGCAGATTCAGGGTTATAGATTGCTTGACTGGGTCAATATCCATCTGGAATGTGATCTTCCTCTTTTGCTACTACCCTCTACCTTACCAAACATTATTGTCTTTTCTAGTAAGTCTTGTCTTCTTGTTGTTTGTCCAAAGCACGACAGTATCAGTTTAATCATTTGGTTCCTAGAGAGAGTTCAGGCTTAATTTGCTCAAGGGCCATCTTTTTAACAGTCCATAGTATTCACAGAACTTTCCTTCAATGTCACATTTCAAATGAGTTGATTTTCTTCTTATCAGCTTTCTTCACTGTCCAGCTTTCACAACCATACATATAAACTGGAAATATGATGGCAAAGACAATCTTGACTTCGTATTCAATGATATATCTTTACAATTCTGGTTCTTGTCTCATTCCTTCATAGCTGCCTATCCAAGTCCTAATCTTCTGATTTCTTTACTGCAGTCTCCATTCTAATCAGTAATTGAACAAAGGCATGGAAAAACTTTTAATTAGTTCAGTGTCTTCATCATCTACTTTAAAGTACGTAATGTATAACATCCGTAGTCATTTTTTTTTAATGTTCAATCTAAACCTGCCTTTGCACTTTCTTCCTTGTCTTTCTTCAGTAGTTGTTCCAAGTCTCTCTTGTTTTCTGCTAGTAGCAGTGTGCTGTCATCTGCCTATCTAAAATTGTTGATGTTCCCTCCTCCAGTGTCTACGCCTCCTTCCAGTTTGAAGCAGCTCTATTGGGGGATTTATTTCTCCCAAATGCCCCAAAAGCTTCCACTTTACTTTCTGAAATTGTAAGTTCATATTTGAATGGTTCTTCATTGAATGGATCTGTCATCTTTTTTGATATAGCTCTTCAGAGTACTTTCCCCATCATCTTTTTATTTCTTCTGGATCGCATAGTATATTCCCCGGCTAGTCATAATGCACCTCACTCTTTCCCTTTGATTTCCCTTTGATTTCCCTTTGATTTCTCAGCACTAACAGGTCTTAGCTGTAGTGCCACTGCTGTTGTCTCTGGCCGGTCCTCCACCAGTGTAACTCAGTAGCTGCTTGGTTCCTCAGAAAAAGCCTGTCTGATATGGGGCACTCTACTAGCAGCACTGTTGCTGTCAGCATAGTCTCCTGCCTCACAGGGGCATCCCACCACTGCAGAAAGTTAGTGCCATGATGGGATTAATTCATTAGCTCATTATTATTTAGGACCTGACATTGCAGGGAAGGAAGCTCTTGGTAGCACTCCCCCAGCTTTAGCCTTTGGTACCTCTGATGTGCTATGAAGACAACAGAAGCATGGTGTGTGTTTTGGCAAATTATGTGCATACAAGAAAAACCTATGCATACAATACATCTGTACTCTGTGGCATGTGCCAAACTGTATATTGATTTGGATCATTTTTTGATGATGATGATGATGATGATGATGATGATAATAATACAGAAGATCAGAGGCATTTGAATTTGGACATTTTGTGTTCTGCATTTTGCATACCAAATTGCCTAGTCTGTGGCCTTAGAGAAGTCAGAACATTATCGCCTTCATCTAACATCTTTTAGAAATGGTGTGTGTGTGTGTATGGGCAGCGAGAGAGAGAAAGAGAGTAGTGGAGGAAGATTAAAAATGTATATATATATATATATCTTCATAAGCATATATGTGTAGATTTGAAGATATTGTCAAATTGTTTATTTGTAGTGTATTTGTATTTTTAACACCACCTTGTCTCAGAACAGCCACTTTGCATTCCCAGCCTTTCCACGTTATCTCTTCCCCAAAATCATATTGACCTGTAGCCTACTGCATATCTATTTCCCCCTCAATCCCGTTTGTATCTATAACCCCCTTTTCCCTGATCCCTGTCTGTCCATGCTGGATAACACAACCCTATCACTATTTTTGGATCTTGTGTCCCCACTATAGAAGCATGCATGTAGATATCCCAACTACTGTTCCTCCTGCAGAGAATGATGCCATGCATTTCACGAATGGGGGAAACAACCTGTGCATAGAAACAACCTGTGCACAGAAACAACCTGTGCGTAGATGAAATGTTAGCAGCAGTTACCTCTGCAGTGAGCAGCAGAGATGGAGGCCAAGGTGGCTATGTAGCAGTGGGGTCATGGGGAATACAAGAGTTGTGGACCGCACTGGGTGACACCTAGAAGAGGGGTGACACCCAGTTGGTCCCCACTTTGGTGCAGGAGGGGGGCACACACCCTTGCTGGCTGCTCCATCCCCAGGCTTTCCTTCCAGGGAGAAAGCCTAGGAATGGAGAAGCAGAGGGGAGCATGCGCATCCTTCCCATGCTGGATGACACCATAGTTAGTGGCGTCCCTGCTATGGAGCTCAACATACATAAATAGTCCAGAGTCTCAGAATATTTTTTTTTAAAAAAATGTTTACAGTGAGACTGTGTGGTAATGCATACGCTGAGCTGGAAAAAAACTATGGGTAGCTCACATGAAAAAAAAAATACACATCTGATATAGGTGACCACAATATAGCCCCATTATACCCAAGATATGCCTCCTACTTGCTCCTGGTGCAGGATCAAAGCTGAGCCTAAACTAGGGTATGGGACTACATGTTAAAAAGCCAAGAAAAATACTTCTTATGGGGTAAAAAATATCTATCAGAAAACATGATGCTTTATACCATGCATTGAAGCTCCGAGGGTTGGGAAAGGTCAGGGTTTGACTCAGAGGGTCAGTGAATATCATGTGTCAAGACAGGGCAAAGAAAATGGCAGCCCCATGCAGACTAGGCCCTAATAACCCCAGGGAACTTTCCTTGTGGGTGCTGAATGCACAAAACACAGGTCTTTGCTTCATTTGCTTACCCTTTGTGGAGTATTCTTGAGGATCCAAGGATCCTTAAGATAAAGAACTGCCCCACATGCAGAAAAGTGTGCATGTATGTGTTTGTGTGGTTTTAAAATAGGAGAGATGGCAGATAGTGGTAACTGACAACTGAAAATATACCAGACCTCAGCTGAAAGTGTGTTCAATTTGAAGAGACATTGCCTGAAGTTCCCTCTGTTACCTTCCATAAAACATATGAGTCATCCTTGCTGTATTAATGGGGTTACTCGCCAATTTACATCTGGATTCATGCCTGTTTACCCTGCTGGATAAAGAGATAAAACAGCTGTATTTAAAAATAGTTTCCACTGACTCTGCAGGCTCTTGGGCCAAAACCTTTCAGAAACCATAGCCCTTTTCAGAATGACAGAATATTTATCACACTATTTTATATAAATGGTTTCAACAGCCATGTTTGACAATGGCAGGCTAGGACCTGAGAATGCAGATAACAAGTGACCTGCTTCTTTTCAGAGGCTGTTAACTAACCTCAGGCTGCCAGATGTCTGTTTTCAAATATTTTTCAGATACCATTCCTATTAGTTATAATAGGGAGGAAGCCATTTTATAATCAGCAGCAAATGTTTGGTCAGACTATAAAGATGGTCACAGGAGCTTTGCATACATGCTGAGGAGTAAGCTTTTACTGAATTCTTTGGGATCTATATCTGAATAAAAGCAGCTAGTTTGTCACAGATACTTTATTTATCTGTTGGCAGTTGCAGCAAGCTGCTTCATTGCTGTGTAACAGAGTTTTTAAAAGTGCCAGCAGTAAAGTTAAGATTTATTGAGAGGAGGCTTGCTGTTCCCTTCCTTTTAGGCTGAGAGAGTGTGACCTGCCCAAGATCACACAGTGGGTTTCTAGAGCTGAGGGAGGACTGAACTCTGGATTCTTGGTCTTGAAGTCCAACATTCAAACCTCTACACCACATTGATTCTCTAAAAACCCACTTGCTACTCCCAGGTTAGTAGACTCATTGAATCAATTATAGAATCATAGAGTTGGAAGAGACCCCAAGGGCCATCCAGTCCAACCCCTTGCCATGCAGGAACTCAAAATCAAAGCAGTCTTGACAGATGGCCATCCAGCCTCTGTTTAAAGACCTCCAAAGCAGGAGACTCCACTACTCTCCAAGGGAGTGTGTTCCACTGTCAAACCGCCCTTACTGTCAAGAAGTTCCTCCTAATGTCGAGATGGAATCTCTTTTCCTGGAGCTTGCATCCATTCTTCCGGGTCCTGTTCTCTGGGGCAGCAGAAAACAAGCTAGCTCCCTCCTCAATATGACATCCCTTCAAATATTTTAAAGAGGCTATCATATCCCCTCTTAACCATCTCTTCTCTAGGCTAAACATATCCAGTTCCCTAAGGGCCTCGGCAGACGGCTAATTGCGCCGTCTCCGAGGCCCGGAAGAGGAGGAGCCGCCGCACGTTCGGCGGCTCTTCCTCTTCCTGAGGGCGCACCCGGAAGTGCCGGCCGTCCTCATGGCCGGCGACTCCCGGTTGTCCTCACACCGCGGCAGCCGAACGCGCCGCGGCGTTTGAGCCGCCGAAAGTGCGCCCGCCGCTGTTACGGCGCACTTTTGGCAGAATCTAAAAGGATCGCCATTTTGGCGGTCCTTTTAGATGCGCCGGGGATGCGCCGCCGTCCGGAGGCTGAACTCTGGCGGCGGTCCGGACCAGGGCATCTCCGACGCCCTCGTCTGCATCCCCCCTAAGTCATCCTTCATAGAGCATGGTTTCCAGAACCTTCACCATTTTAGTCGCCCTCCTCTGGGCACGCTCCAGTTTTTCAACATCCTTTTTGAATTGTGGTGCCCAAAACGGGACACAGTATTCCAGATGGGACCTGACCAATGCAGAATACAGTGGCACTATTACTTCCCTTGATCTAGATACTATACTTCTATTGATGCAGTCTAAAATCACATTGGCCTTTTTGGCTGCCGCATCACACTGTTGACTCATGTTCAACTTGTGGTCTACTAGGACTCCTAGATCCCTTTCACACGTAGTCTTGTTAAGCCAGGTGTCCCCCATGTTATATCTATGCATTTCATTTTTTTCTCTCTAAATGCAGTACCTTACATTTCTCCATGTTGAAATTCATTTTGTCATCTTTGGCCCAGCTTTCTAATCTATTAAGGTCAATAGCTGAACACTAATTCACCATTTATGTAAATCCCAATAATTCAATGGGTTTATATTATATAGGGGATAATAATCAGATATAAGCCTATAATATAACATTATAGTAAAACTTTAACATTCAAAATAGAAAAACATGAATTCATTAAAATATTAACTAGCCTGTATAAAGTCAGTTTGTTCTTTTGGAAGATTTTTTTCTAGCACCAGGATACACAAACAGTAGAGATTTAAGCATTTTGGGGAGTTTTTTTTTTTAGCACATTTGAAGCCATGATAGTGCCCCCTTTAGAACCTTTTCTGGACTCTGATTGAAAACATAGCAATAAAACAACAGTGTAACCATTGAAATGTATCAGTTAAAAGCCATTTGAAACAGGTGAGCTAAGGATTAAATAATGCAGTTATCTCTAACAAGTTACCATTTTGGTAACAAAGGTTTAACCATGGTACATTTCAAAAATAACATAACAAGGGGAAATAAATTTACTTTATTGATACAATGAGGTTTCTAGTTGCAAGTTATCGATCTGGAACATTTTTAGTTAATTTTAAAAGTTACTTTTAAAAGGCACTTTTAGAGATTGACTGGAATTTTCCATGCTTTAGTTCATTCCCGTATCCATTCCAAGTGTTTTTGGAAAAGTAACCCTAGTAACAAGTAATGCTTGACCACTGTACTAAGCAATTAAAATGAATTACATTGTGCAACGGAAGCAAATAACTTTTGAAAAGCAGCTTTCCAAGCCCTATGTCTAGTATCTGCCCAGATCTTAAAGGCAGGTCAAGTGGGGCCTCTGATGCTGATCCTAAAGCATAGGCAAGTTCATACAGGCACAGTGAGTTTTTCCAAGTACAGTCTTTAAAGCTGGCAGAGATACTGCATACCAACTTAACAAATATATATGTAGGATAAAAATGAAATTCATGAGTACTTGACTGCAGAAGAAACCAGTGACGCTTGGGGCTGTGAACTCAGTGGGGCAGTGAATCTGCCCAAGGGGTAAGTCCAAACTATCCTGTGGACCCTATCCCCCATGTAGATCCAGCACATCAAACAGGACCTGTGGAGGTCAGATTTAGGGTGTATCCACACTGAAATTAATAAGCATGGATTTCTCCTAAGTATTCCTGGGATGTGTAGTGTTATGAAGTACTTAGAATTCTCTGCCAGATTTCTGATGCTGTAGGTAAGTGGATTTAAAGTGCTCCTTCCCAAAAACCCAGGATTCCAAAGGATGGAGCCATGATACTGAAAGCTGTATCAAACTACTGTAATGGTGCAGTGTGAATGAACACCAGAATGCAGAGTGGATTCATGAACCCACTGACATCAAAGCTTCTGGCTGTTACTAGAAGAAACCCTTCCTGTAAAATGAAACCTATTTCTTCCATGTTTGTTTCTACAAGACCTTGGACGTTATCACATGGGGAGTTGCGGGGAGAAAGTGGAAATAAACGGGCACAAGTGGAAGTCTTTAATTTATGGGATTTGTCCCGTTCCGCCTCGTCTGATAACTAAATTCGAATGTAAAAGGGGGTTAATTCAACGCAAACCTGATCTTTTCATTTTGGGATTTTTGAGGATTTGAAAAGATCAGGTTTTTGTTCGAATTAACCCCCTTTTAAGATCGAATTTAGTTATCAGACGAGGCGGAACGGGACAAATCCCTTAAATTAAAGTCTTCCGCTCGTCCGGTTTATTTCCACTTTCTCCCCGCAACTCCCCGTGTGATAACATCCCTTGTCACAAACCCAGATGTCAACTCTACCAACTCATCTACTTGGGAAATGTCATCACAGAATCTATTTGCATAATATTAGAGGTACTTTCACTTGCTCATCCTCCAATGTGATATATGTCACCCTCTGTCAACAATTCCCCTCAGTAATCTACATTGGGCAACTAGGCCAGTCTCTGTGCCAGAGGATAAAGGAACTTAGACCAGATATTAGGAATGCAAATACACACACAAAAGTTGCAGAGCACATCAGTCTTCTTGAGTGTTCAATCTCTGACCTCAGGACAGTAGTCCTTGAACAAAAAAACTACAAAGAAAGATTGGGAAGAGAAACAGCTGCATTACAATATATCCATAAACTCCAATCCATCAATAGTGAGTTGAACAGAGACAATGGCTTCCTGGTACAATACACATATTATAACACTGGTTAACACCTAGCCTCACAAGGACTCTCTTAACCAGTTGATCATATCTCCTTTCTGGTTCCCAGTGTGCACACACCACAATACCAAAACTTCCTTCACCATTCCTATGGTCATCCACCCATCCTGGCCTTAGGCAACATCTTTCCTCCTGCCTTTGTCCCTCAACTACCATAGTTAAAATTGTCACCACATCATACAATTTGATTAAAAAGGTCTTTCTTGGGCAACAGGTAGGCAACTTTTCCCCTTTAAGGGCCGAGGGACTTCAGCTCCCAGAAGCCTCAGCCATGTTGGCCAATAGTCCCATGTTGGCCAATAGCTCCTGGGATTCTGGGAGCTGAAGTCCTTCAGCCCTTAAAGGGGAAAGGTTGCCAACCCCTGCTTCACTCCATCATGCCTTGAATCCCATTTTGGGAGAAAGGTGGGATATAAATCCACTAAATAAATAAATGTGAGGAAGGAGACCAAGTCTACAAAAGTTTATGCTGCAACTTCTTTTGCATGATTAGTCTCAAAGTTGCTACAAGATCCCTTTGCAACACTAATAATTGTAATGGTTTCATTGGTTAAGTTATCATTAATCAACTCACCACTGAAATAAGTTGAGGACATTCCTTGGGATTTAGAGGCAACGACAAAGAGGTTGTTACTGTCAACTGATTGCTATACATGTCTATTATTTCATAGGTCTCTTTTAATATTTTATTTTATTATTTATTTATTAAAATATTTATATCTTGCCCATTATCCAAAAATCTCAGAACAGCATACAATAAACCTAATATAACAGATTTAAAATAGTATAAATAATTAAAATAGTTTAAAAAGCTAAAAATGTATTAAACAATTAACAAATTAAGAGGCAGAACAAAGGGTTAAAATAGTTTTAAATAGTTTAGATGAACTGAATCCATGTGCCTAGGAGGGTTTTTATAAAATCAATTAGTCTCCAAAAGCTTTCATAAACAACTATGCTTTTACTTGGCGCCAAACAGCAGCAATGTTGGTGCCAATTGAGTCTCCAAGAAGAGTGGGACAAATAAAGTGGAAAAGTCAACAGTGGGAAGTTTCACTGCTATATCTTCACTAGGGATGACATTTTTTCCTTTTTATTTTTGTGTGCAAGAACAAATAATTTCAGATTCTCCCTGCTGCAAAAGATAATTTTGTGGGGGATAGTCTTTCATGATTGCTCACACCTCATGACTTAAGTGGGGGAAACCTTTGGTGGAATGAAAACATGATTTTGTGTGCGTGTGTGCATGCGTGTGTGTATGTATGCAACTCCCTATTTTTTAACACAGGAATCTATTTTATGCAAAACACAGGGTCATCTGCACTGTAGAAATAATGCAGTTTGACACCACTTTAAGTGCTGTGGCTCAATCCTACAGAATCTTGGGATTTGTAGTTTTACAAGGTCTTTCACATTCTTTGCCTCATAAAATTACAAATCCCAGAATTCTGTAGGATGGAGCGATGGCAGTTAAAGTGGTGTCAAATTGCATTATGTCTACAGTGTAGTTGCACCCACATTTTCCTGCACAGAAATGTTGTTTTCAAAGATAAGAGAATGTGCAAGTTCCATCCCTAATCCTGCCTCACTACTGTGGAAAATATAAAACATTGGTAGTACTGTATAACTGTGGCTCAAGATGCTGCTTAAGAAACCGACTCTGTTGATTCCAAGATTGGCAAGTTGGCAGTTTGAGGCCCAGGTGCTGTATGATGGGGTGAGCTCTTGTCACTAGTCCCAGTTTCTGCCAACCTAGCAGTTTGAAAGCATGCAAATGCAAGTAGATAAATAGGTACCACTTCAGTGGGAAGGTAAACAGCGTTCTGTGCAATCATACTGGCCACATGATCACAGAGTAGTCCTCGGACAACGCTGGCTCTTTGGCTTAGTAATAGAGATGAGCTCCACCCCCTATGGTCAGACATGAATTGACAACCTTGTCAATGGGGAATAGCTTTACCTTTTATAACTGTGGTCTTGCAAATTTTGTTCATTCCTGACAATTGGTCATGCTGACTGTGACCGATGGAACTCCACAGATTCCTACAAATAACATAAAGGTACATGCCAACTTTTAAATGTATTAATGCTATACTTTTTCCTCTTTAGTATATGCATAGCCCAGAAAATCGTTTGGAGTGACTGATACCGTTCCAAGTTTGAAGCTCAGCAGAATTTGGCCAGGTCTTGTACAATAGACCATATCAGAGGTATGGGATACAACTACAACAAGTAACTGCTTGTACCGGTAGAGTGAGCAAGGCAACCACAAGATAGCTGACTTCAGTGAAATTTGTTCTCTTATAATAGTCTGAATAGTTCTTCTGCCCATCATGCTTGTACAGTGCATAGGTTTTTGTGGGTCTTTCGGGCTGTGTGGCCATGTTCTAGAAGAGTTTCTTTCTACTTCCAATATATGTACATGTATTTGTACATATATTGGAAGTATTAGCTTTCCTCTAAAAGAGAAAAGAACAGCCAAGGGGCCATTCACAGTATGCAACAATAGCATTATGATCCCACTTTTTACTGCTGTGGTTCAGCCCTGTAGAATCCTGGACTTTGCAGTTTAGGAAAGGACACAGTGGGCCCTAGGTATCTGCTGGAGTTTGGTACCCCCATGGATACCAAAATCCATGGATGCTGAAGTCTCATTAAATACAATGAATAGTAAAATGGCAGCCCTTATATAAAATGGCAAAATCAAGGTTTGCTTTTTGGAATTGATATCTTATAAAAATATTTTCACCCTTTGGATGGTTGAATCCATGGATAATGATTCGACAGTGGAACACACTCCCTCGAAGAGTAGTGGAGTCTCCTT
>CM034701.1:339949534-339965532 GCA_020142125.1 Phrynosoma platyrhinos
ATGGCGACCCTGTGGATGAGACATCTCCAAGACCCTCTGTCCTCCACTCCTCTTCCCAGTTTCTGAGATTCTTACCTGTGACCTCCCCAACTGAGTCCATCCATCTAACATGTGGTCTTCCTCTCTTCCTAATTCCTTCCACTTTTCCCAACATGATTGAATTTTCTAATGAGTCATGTCTAATGATATGACCAAAGTATGACAGCCTCAACTTAGGGCCTCAGCAGATGGCTAATTGCGCCGTCTCCGAGGCAGGGAAGAGGAAGGGCAGCCGCACGCTCAGTGCCCCTTCCTCCTCCCGAGGTTGCCCTCGGAGCCGCTGGCCCTCCGCACGGCCGGCGCTCCGAGGGCAACCTCCCGCCGCAGCGTCCACACACGCTGCGGCGGATAAGTCAGTGAAAGTGCGCTCCACGCTTTTGGGGAGCACTTTCACTAACTTGTGAAAGGAGCGCCGCAGAATCGAGGCTTGCGGCTGCTTCGGTCCTGCGCCGCTCCTTCCCAGGGCAGCGCAGAGCCGCCAGTCTGCTTCCCCCCTTTGTCATCTTTGCTTCCAGGGAAATTTCAGGCTTGATGTGTTCTAGGACCCACCTATTTGTCCTATTGGCTGTCCATGGGATCCTCAGCACTCTTTTCCAGCATCACATCTCAAATAAATTTATCTTCTTCCTGTCCATTTTCTTAACTGTCCATCTCTCCCATCCATACATGGTAATAGGAATACAATTGCTTGCACAATTCTGACTTTGTTGCTTAGTTGTAAATCTTTGCTTTTTAGGACCTTTTCTAGTTCTTTCATAGCTGTGTGGATACGGAGGGCCAATTGTATTTACAATTCTAATCACAGAGCTCTAGTGCCTCACCAGGCTACAAGTTCCAGGATTACATAGGATGCAGCCATGGCAGTTAAAGTAGAATCATAGTACTATAATTGTTTGAAAGGGCCCTGGGAATGCTGAGTTTAAGGAAGACTGTAGAACAAGGATGGGGAGCTTCAGGCTTAGAATCTGACTCTGGCCTTCTTGCATTCCTAAGATGGCCACATCCACATCACCAACATACCATAATTCAGTGGTTTCCCAGCTTTTGCATAGTTTTTCTTATATTCTAAAAGGATGAGATGATCTTTCTAATTCTTTGTTATGGCATTAGGAACTTTAAGCAAAAGGGTGATACAATTTTTGGTAATATTTTGGAATGTGGTTCCCAAGTACATCTTCAAAACTGAATCCATCCCTGATTGAGAGTGTGAGTAATATTATATCAAAAGCTTCAATTTATATTCTGCTGTGCAGTATAATTAGTTCATCTGATGCTACCCCTTTGGGGCTGGGTTTTTTTTTTTTTTTTTTGAGGCAAAGTGCATCTTCATTTTGATATTTCCTCTGTGCTGATTTTGTGCTTGGATATTGAAGAGCTGGACATAAAATTTTCCTTCTCTTTGAATACTTTGACCTGGGGAAAAAATTCATTTCATATTGTAAGCAACCCAGCTAGGATAAAGATGTTGCCCCACACATTTCGTATACTGCTTGGTCTTGCTGTGTAGACAAAATGGAGGTGTGTTGAACTGGTTCAGAACCAGCATTTCCTCCTTCCATTAACCTGAAGAAGCTTGCCAGTGACTTGAGGGTAATAGAAAGGCTCTTTGAACTTACAACTTATTTAAAAGCATCTTCCAAAAGAGTTAGTAAGCAAAGTGGCTTAATGGCCATTTATTAAGTGGGTGGCTGAATGGGTGCCATCACCCAAAGATGTCTGGCAGCTGACCCTGCAAGTTAATAACCACCTCCAGAAACATCAAAGTAGTCTCATCTTTAACCAGCTGTCATACTTTTTTCTGTCCAAGGTCCTAACATGTATGAGTGATTTATCATTCCTGAGGCTTGATTAGCTCTTGTTAGGTATCTAAGTAGGTACGCAGGTAGACGTTTAGCAGAGCTTCAAAGTAATATGTTACAAGGAATGTAATTACCTGTAATGTGCTACTTTTCTTGGTAGCAAACTTGTAATGAAGTTACATTTCAAAAACATCACAGGGGTGAAGCTGTTTTATTGATGGAATGTGCAACAGCTTCTCATTTTAAACTTACTCGTAAAATGGCATACTTTTAGAGGCATTTTGACAGGGGCTTTTCAAATATGATCAATCCTAATGGATTTTTTTTAAAAAAAGATATCAATAAGGAAGACTAGTAATAATGAAGACAAGCAATAATTATGGAGAACCATGCCAATGTTCTCCATAAATGACCAGTGGTAGGATGATGATCTGGGACCCATTGCTCAGTTATAGAAGGCTTAAGCATATCATTATATTTACCGTATTTTCCGGCATATAAGACGACTGGGCGTATAAGACGACCCCCCACTTTTCCAGTTAAAATATAGAGTTTGGGAAGAGTATGACTTCCAAAACTGTTGTTGTTGTTGCTGTGCACCTTCAAGTCATTTCCAACTGATGATGACACTAAGGCAAACCTATCATGAACCTCCTTATACCCGGTGTATAAGACGACCCCCCCCCACTTTAACCCCAGATTTTGCAGGTTAAAAAGTAGTCTTATATGCCAGAAAATAAGGTATTCTTCCTGAAAGTCACTTTCCAAGTGCTGCTCTGATGTGTATCCCAAGATAAGGAAAAAGCAGAGCAGAATGTTTCTCTGGGCAGGATGTGCATGCAGAAGAACTATTTTAGATGATGGGTTATTTCAATTGTAGGTTGCAAAAGAAAAGCAAGTAGAACAGAGAAGAAAGGGCAGGGAGCCTATTGAGATTGTTCTGCAGGAAGAAAGGCTGATAATACCATCACCAGAGATGAATGGAATGACATTTGCACTTTAAAGCTGCCTTGCAATTATTGCATGGGAGTCATGCATTGTCTCCTTTCCCCAAAGTCATTTCCGTGTGCTCTGGTGGTTTTGTTTCCACTTCAATATTGTTATATATACGATACTGGCAAAATAAGAGCAGGGTTTGAACATAAAGAGCCTGTTTACACAGTACTTATAGCATTTTTAACTGTCATGGATCCAATCTATAGAATCCTGGGATCTGTTTGGTAAACTACTTAAAATTCTCTGCCAGAAAGCTCCAATTCAAGAAATTACACTAGAGCTCTGAAGCAGAAAATGATAAGTTACCAAACTATAACTCCCAGAAATTCACACGGTGCAGCCATGACGGTAAAAGTGGCATCAAACTGCTGTAACAATTTAGGATTGACACACTCTGCAGATGGTTCTGGATGCAGGGCTCCTATGCTGCTTTTTCATATTTAGTACTTATATTTCTGGTAAGGGGTAAAAAGACCAAAATAGACTTCTGTTTGTGATGGGGGAAAATGTGACAATGTCTGAATCTCCTATAGCATATTATAAAGCAGGGGTAGGCAACCTTTCCCCTTTAAGGGCTGAGGGACTTCAGCTCCCAGAAGCCTCAGCCATGTTGGCCAATAGTCCCATGTTGGCCAATAGCTCCTGGGATTCTGGGAGCTGAAGTCCCTCGGCCCTTAAAGGGGAAAGGTTGCCTACCCCTGTTATAAAGGAAAGAGAATGACGGCAGAGAAGGCCAGATCTGGACACACATACTCATCCTGTTATCAGTGATAGACCTGAATCCTATTGTTAATCCTAAATAACTAAAGTAGGCCCACTGAATTAATATGATTTACCTATATGTTGAGTCACTACTCAACAATTAATGCAGTGCCACCCTGTGTACAGACTGGCAAAAGGGCCGGCCTGGAGGTGAAGTTGGGGCGTGATGAACACATGCCAGTCACCCCGACTCTATCCTGCTGCTGCTGTCACACCACGCACCCCACTGCACAGTGGGTGGTGTCAGGGCACTCCTTTGGCACAGCGTACAGACACGCTGTTCTAAAGAAGTGCAGAAAACCCAACACCATGGTGGCAAGGGTGGCTTTTTGCCACTTCATAAAGGAGCAGCATTTGCCAGCCCTTTTTGGAGTGGCAAAGTGCCAGATCGAGACTGCAGCATGCGGTTGCTGCAGCCCTGATCTGGCGCTCCCAGGGGTGGCCTGTAGAGCCCCTGAGTTAACTTTTGTTGTGACTAACCAATAGGATTCAGGCCATAGATGGTAGCATTTGCCTGCAGTGCAACATTGTGATAAAATTTCACATTTTATTTTTTCCTATAGAAAGAAAGAACAGGAGATGCTCACTTCTTTGTAACATGAAATAGGGTTTCACTTGAATGGGCCATGAGAGTTAGGAGCTAATCTGCAGAGATGTATTCAAGTCTTTTACTCCATGTCTCAGGTCAGGTCTCAAAGTCTCTACCTTCAGGTCTCAAGTTGATTCTCAAGTCCTTGCAATATACTTTCAAATTAAGTCTTGAGTCTCAAGACTGGGAGCCAACTTTAAAAGGAAAAGGAAAGGAGGTGGGATGTGTTTCTTAGAGGAGAATAGCAAATGTGTTAGGCAAATGACTTGAGGTGGCAGTTGATGTCGGCAGTCTCTCCCTGCTGCACATCAAAAGAGCCTTCTAAAGCTATTCAAAGGTTTTAGAAGATCCTTACACCTCAGACCAGTTGCCTAAAACATTTATACATGTTCCCCTCTGAGAAACACACCCCGCACTCAGTTGGCAAGTCTTACCTGCTGGTCAAAGTGAATGGCTCCAGCAAATTGGTTGCTAGAAATATGCAAGTCACAAGTCACATCAAGTCAATGCATCATTTATTGCAAGTCAAGTCCAAGTTGAGTAATTGAAACAACTTGAGTTTGACTTGAGTCTGAGCCAATAGACTTGAGTCTACAGCAGTGCTAATCTGTTTCCTGTGCCTCTCATCTATGATACAAGAAGTAAACTGTGCCCTTCTTAAATATATTTCAGATTACCACCTGTTTACTTTTTCCTGTAAAACTCCATAAGAAACATTGCCTGACATCCTTTTGCTAGCGTAACTAGAAGTTAGCACAGTATATCTCCTTTTTCTGACATCATTCAAGAAGGTATTCAGTATCTATGCAATGCTTTTCCCTGGGCTATACAATAGGCGCCAAACAGTGCTTGAGCAAAGCAGCACTGCTGACCCAAATGGTCATTGACTGGCTGAGGGGTTGCACTTGAAGATCTCCCTTGTGCCATTACCTGAAATGGAATTTGGGTTAGAACATGTGAAGTCATGTTAAAGTTCCCCTTCACCACCTGAGTAAGTATTATGGCAGAACATTACACTCCACCAGCATCAAATAGGCTATAAGTCGCTGTGAGCTGATACCGACCTATTCTGCATAGTCCCCCTTTTAACTGAATGTAGCCCCACCTTGGGATCTATTTCTTGATCGTGCAGCTCTGTGACATTATGTATAATGGTGACAGAGTGTGAAACTTGGCAAAGATTCATGGGCCCCTCCAGAGAGAAGCAATAGACAGAAATCTCAAGCTGTGGCACAAGATCTTTGTAATTGAGGAACTGTTACTTCCTAAGCCTTTCCAGATCACTGTAGTAGGAAGAGGTAAAGGTTTCCTCCCACCTATATTTTTATTTCCTGGCTTAAAAGATACTTCCCCTGATAGTTGGGATTCAAAGCAACCACATCGGTTTCAGACTGGCATAGCTGAGAAGCCCAATCACTCAAGTGCAAGGTATAGCACTGAATCTCCATGCCCAGATCTAGGCCTGCTTCCTCCAAAACAGCTAATCAGAGTAGAGTATGACTATGAGAACTGTGGGTGCATGTTTTTCTGTTTATCTCATGCAAGTGATGCTTTGAGAAATTAGAATTATTTTGCTTTGTTTGTCTCAGCTTTTATTAAATATTGAATGAATTATTGTGTTGTTACTTGCTGTCAAGTTGACTTTAACATATAGCAACCCAATGAATGAGATGTCCAAGAGCCTTGCAAATTCAGGGCCATGGCTTCTGATTGAATTCATCCACCAGCTGTGCAATCTTCCTTTTTTCCTATTGCCTTTCACTTTCTTCCATACTCTCCACAGTAGCATCACAGGGTGTGCGCAGGCTGCACTGAGTGACACCCCAAAAGGAGGGGGTGATACCTGGCCATCTCCCCACTGCTTGCAGGCACTGTTTTGGTCCATACTCTGCCCCACAGGGGCTTTTTTGCTCTCCGCGGGAGCTTTCTGGGCCCATACTGGCTCTCCCCAGGCCCATGCGGGTATGGGTGCAGCTCTCACGAACATCCTTCTGCCCTTGGACCTCCGGAAACCCACCGGAGGTCTGGGGCTGAAAGTCCTGCCCACCCCAGGAGTCCCATCCCCTGCACCGCGTGTCACCCAATGGAATGCCACTTTGACAGGGACAGTCCTGATTAATCCACTGTCATCTCACTTTTCCAGCTATTTTTAAAATGGCTCCAGTTTCTTTCTCATCTTTCCACTTTCCTTCTTTGTCCTCAGCTTACTTCAGTTGCTGGAGACTGAGTTCAAAGTACAAAGGTAGTTTGAACTCAATGAACTCAGGAAGGAGGAGAAGAGAGGAGTGGGTAGAATATCACCCTTCACAGTAGGCTCAGGCAAAAGCAAACTGCTGCAACCATTCTGAGCTTGTGCATTTTTTCTTATTAATAACTTCTGCCATTTTGAACATGCTCTGAAGTTCCTTGGTTCCACATGTCCCAGTTTTCATCTGAAAAGTCTTGGAGTGACTCATGTCACATCATTTCAAGGTATGTCCAAAGTATGACAGCTTCAGTTTAGTCATCTGGGCTTCTAGTGAGTGTTTAGACCCAATTTGTTTTAGGAGTAGGGTTGTCATGTTGGATATAGGCCAGGGTTCCTGTAACTTTAATCGCAAACATCTTGGAAAAGGAGGAGCTGTAAAACTTCATCAAGTGGGATGAAGGTATCCATTTTTCCACTTCCAAACCTGATTTTTTACATTTCCAACCATGACCACCAGGCTCTGTTCTTGTTGCTGGAAACAGAGCTCATATGTCTTTTACCTCCTGCTCTACAGTGGCAAGGCTGCATCTGAAAGTTGGGGTTTGGAAGGTGTGGGACACATATCTTCATCCTACTGGACAGAGCTTTATGGCACTTTTTCCTGCTCTGCGATCTTTTAAAGATTAAAGTTACAAAATTCCCATTCCAGATCCAATCTGGCAACCCTGTCCTGCTCTGTCTAGGACCCATTTATTTGAGCACATAAATATTGTTCTTTCAACTGGAATTCTGTGTGTATTGTATCATTCTGTTCTTTAAAAAAATCACAGTCCATTTTGGGTCTAAAATTGGTAATAGAAGCACCTTTGCAGTGAGATGCCACCTCTTCTTGCATCCCATCCAATTCTAGTTGGTGTGGCCTTTAGCTTCCCCTCAGGCAAAAGTTATCTATAATTAAATGATGAACAGAATTTATTAGTATTTCATTCAGACTTGAAAACTTGCTGCTGCCAGATGTACATCACATGCACATCATGCTAAGATGATTTATATTGTTTTCACTGAATTTCACCTTGAAAGCTACTACTCATTTTGGAAACATCTGGAGCACAGGAGGACACACACAGCTTTCACCAACATCTGTCATTTCAACTTCTCTAGCTTCTGCTGTTTGATCCAATCTTGCCAATATGCAGTTATCCAAACAGTTTGCCACATTCTAAACCAATCTCATATTATTTTGTGTGGCTGTTTACATGACCAGACTGACTGTACTAAGCAGTGCTTTTAAAATATCTGTGGCATGTGCTATATCCTAACCACTCATTCCCTTTTCCTTGACCTGCCCTTTGTGGGGAGTAAGGAATGTTAAAAATTTCTTGTGGGTCTGCCCAGCCTTGTACTTTATTTAAACTTACTCTCCCCTTCTCTTTTTTCTGGGGCACCTTTCAAGATAATTCTCTTCCCTGTTGTAAGTC
Organism: Phrynosoma platyrhinos; assembly: GCA_020142125.1. Classification (NCBI taxonomy): domain Eukaryota; kingdom Metazoa; phylum Chordata; class Lepidosauria; order Squamata; family Phrynosomatidae; genus Phrynosoma; species Phrynosoma platyrhinos. Next base: position 339,957,386 of record CM034701.1, read on the forward strand.
AGGGAGTTCTGACAGACTTTAGTGCAAAAAAGCCGCTCCATGCAAACTTTAATCTTACAGATCTTTCTCTTAATATGAAGTTGTTGAGTGAGCATATTGGAGGCTTTTGAAAACCTTCTTTTTTTCTTTCTTGTATGTGTCTATAACAAAAATTATAAGCAGATATATTTTGGTGCTTATATAGGGCAGATATTTCTATTTAGAGGAACGCTTTGTTCAAGTGGGTGCATTTGCATGAGCTGAGTTGAACCTGTGAACATGAGACAATTTGTAGGCTCATCTGGCCATCAGTCTTGCTTGTGTAGCAGAGGAATGAGGATACTTGGCCACTTCCATCAGGCACACAACTTGGGAGTAACTAGTTACAAATAACTAGGTTCTTTCCCAAATAAGGTATGACTACAGTAGATTAAGACTGTAAATTAGTAAGGAACAATGTCACTTCTTTTGTTGTGTAAATAAAAAATTACTTTTATAGTTATGGGAGTGTAGCCTCACTAAATATTGAATGAAGAATATCTCAGGATTCACATGCCGATTTCTATAGCGCCTTATTTTTTTTCTTTGTATTTTTTTTATACCAAATAAATTTACAGTAATACATTTGAATTTGTATTATACATTAATAATGTCTTAATCCTATTATTGTCTACATTATAAAGCTCTTCTTAACTGTCTCTTGCGTAATACACCTTATTCTCACATTTTACTCTAGCCTTATTGTTATTCGGAATTTTCCAAGATATATCTCATATATCTAGTCAGTATTCATGAGATTTCATTTTCCTCTTCCTTCTTCCCTCTTTTGTGTTAACTCTTCTGATTTCCATTTGCACCTTTTTATTACTTGTAACTTAATTCCATCTGTTATCACAATATTCATTTATTGGGAGCCACTCTTTTCTTGTAGTCTCTAGATCTTCCTGATTAAGTTGAGCTGTTAAAATGTTCCTTCATTTCTGCCAATTTCATTAACCATTCATCAATAGTTGGGAGTTCTTTCTGCTTCCAGCACCTTATGTTTTATTGTAGGTATTGTTTAAATAATGTATTGGGCAGGAAGAGAGCGTGTTTTGTACCACAGGCTAGCAACTTGTAGCATTTAGATTATTTTAAGCAGTAGAATAATTATTTTTTTATTCTTAATTAATTAATTTTGAGAAATTAATTAATTAATTTTAATTTTGAGAAATTAATTAATTAATTAATTAATTTTGAGAAATTAAAGGAAATAAAATAGTCCCTTTTTAGAAATAGAAACTATAAACACCACTGGACAGGTGGTCTTAAGAATTATAGTTGTTGTTCTGTGTCCTCAAGTCACTATTCTGACTTATGGAAACATGTTCAGGGGTAGCCTTGTTGGCCATGAAGCAAAGTACAACAAAATCCAAAATTCATAAAAGAATGTTACCTTCAAAAAGTAATTAGATTAGAAAGTTCACTATTTACTTCAAGCACACTTTTAAAGCAATGATTCCCCTCCCTATTCCATACTTCCCGAGAACAGATGGAGATTTAAAGTATGTTAAGGACTAACTAATCTATGATAAGTGATCTTGAAAATACTCCTTGAGGGTTTTTTTTAAGAATCATGTTCTTACTGCCAAGATTCCCCCCCCCCAAAAATAATACCAAGGATATGTAAACAAAAGCTGTGCAAACATACTTGTATATTTTATCATCTCTTTGAACATGAGATTAACATTCAAAATAATGTCTTCAAAGTGAACTAAAAAAGCTAAGAGCGTTGTTTGCTAATCCATGTTAGTTGTAAAAACAAAGGTGGACGGCGATTCATTTGTGGTTCACCCATGAAGCATATGAATAAAAAGTGCAACATCTTGGTCTGTCCCTGGCCAGGACTGTGCAATCAAATCAGAGGTCTCACTAGGGGGGTGCGTGGAGTGTGGATCACATTGGGTGACATCTCAGAGGGGTGTGTGTGTACCTGGAGGAGGAGTACAAGCAGTGGGACTGGCATGGCTGTTGGGTGGGCAAGAAAGGGTGTTGCCTCCCTTTTCTGCTTGTCTGGCAGCCATGTCAGACTCTGAATGGGACCTCTCAGCAGTGGCTGTTGCTGGGGTATGGGCATTGACCTCCATTCAGAGTCTGGCACAGCAGCTGCATCAGACCCTGAACAGACCTTCTAGAGGCTGTAGCACTGCCTCCCCAGCCGCGGTTTGGCTGGGTGGTAGGCAGCCAGCGGGGGGACATGTTAGTGAGGCAGCAAGAGGTGCACTTTACAGACACCTGCACTGGATGACACCAAAGGGAGGAACACCACTGAATCAAATCTCCTTATCTGGAAGTTTTTAAACAGAGGCTCAATGGCTGTCTGCCGGGGATGCTTTGATTGTGAGTTCCTACATGGCAGACTGGGGTTGGACTGGGTGAGATCTCTTCCAACTCTATGATTCTATGATCCTAAATAACTGAAATCTATAAAACCAAACTGGTCTCTCCTTATACACACCACAGTTATGAAAAATGATTCAGAATCTGTACAGGCAAAATAATGCACCCTTACCTCAATCCCAGTCCTGTTGGAACACATGACATTCTTCTCTTTCCAATGTTAAATACTTCTTTTTGATGTCTGAGGACTTTAAAGTGATTAAAAAAAAACACTCCAGTTTACTCTGCTGTTTGGGGGAAGAACCAGGTTTTTAAAACAAGTGGTTTGACTCCCAAATTGGCATCATGATAGAATTGGGGAGTTTGGGGAGGCTAGGGCCAGGTTGGTGGGTAGTCATCTAATTGTTCCCACCATAGAAGGGCAATTCCTTTGTATGTATTGACACCTGGAAAAGATGTGTTGCCTTTTTTTAAATTTGATGTTTGTATGCGCACATTCACCTCCCACTTCTCTTCCAGCTTCAATTGTTATAGAAGTGCTGGTGGGCAATCAGAACGAAAGGAAAACAAAATCTATCTGATGCGACATTGTACATGCATTGCAAGAATCCCCCCCCAAACCCTAGCAGCTGTAGCGGTCATCAGACCAGACATAAACCAATATTGTGAACATGTGCACACTGTAGAAAGACACCCCCCTTGCACCAATATGGCTATATAATGGGGTTCCTGTGTGGCTTTCCAAACTTGATTTCAGTTTGGATTAAAACAAGTATGTGTGGCAGTCAAGGAGTCAAACTGGGGCAAGGATATTACCCGTGAAGCTGGGATACAGCCCTTGTATAGATTCAGCCAGGCTGATATCTTACAATTGTTATGTGGATCAGAAAGGGATATTATCCCATATCATGTCTTAATAGATAAATTGCCTGTAGGAGGCAGAATGATTCTTACTATTGGTTGTCTCTGGGGTGGTTAATGTAAGTAGCCTGAAGCCTTCTTCAAAAAACAAAGACAAAAAGAAGTTTTACTTAATTCCCCCATTTAGGCTGTAAAGTACTTCACTATATCAATCAATCATATTAGAGAAATGGAAGATTATTGCACTGCATAGAGTGCATAGAGTGTATTGATTGTTTATGCAGAGAAATCCTAAATCTTTCGCTTCTTCCCAAAGAGAAATTGTGATAGAAAGAGTGCACTAGAAATCAGAAATAATTGGGCTAGGTAGCTGATTTAGGCAGCTGTTTTCCTTTCTCTTTGTTTTCCCTTTCCCTTTCCCTTTCCATTTTTTAATATGGGACAAACTAGGAAATTGATTCCCAGCTACAAATGCAAAAAGAAATAGCGAAATGGGTGTATCAATGCTGTAGAAATAAGGCAGTCTGACACTGCTTTAACTGCCACAGCTCCATTCTACAGAATCATGGGATTTGTAGTTTTGTGAGGCACCACCACTCTTTGGCAGAGAAGACTAAAGACCTTGTAAAACTACAAATGTCAGGATTCCATACAATGGAGCTACAATACTTATAATGGTGTCAAACTGCATTATTTCTACAATGTAGATGCACATAGTGCAAGAGGTGGTTTGTTTTTTAAATCTCAAATTAAAACATTACTCTGGTTCTGAAATTTCCACTCAAGTCCAATCCATTCTTATTGGGATAGTAGTGCACTATATATCCCAGATGAAGAATGGGCATAGACCTGCTATGGGTCAAATCATATCAATTCAGCCTCCCAAATTGCTGTCTGAAATACAACTGCAATCAGAATTGGGTTAGAAGGGATAATTGTATAGACTATAAATCCCAGAATCTTTCAGGCAGCATGGCCATTAGCCATGCAGGCAAAGGGACTCTGGGTGTTCTGGTTCACAGAAATCACTTTCCCAAGCTCCATTGTATTTTAGACAGAAATTTGGAAGTTGCATTGATAAGATTTACAAATGGGCACAAACTGAGCCAAGCCTCTAAACCAGCTTTTTTCTTTTGAGTATCTAAATGAGAGTCCCTAAACATAGACCCATCTGTTAGTGCCAAGAGAGTTTGGTTCACTAAAGGACTAAAACACAGTTTGTGTTTCTCAGTGGTTGAAGTTTGTAACCAGAATTACACAGGAGAAAATTTGAAGTATAAATGGTGATTAACCCGTGATTAACCCACAATTGCGCAAATGGTTTTCACACAACATCAGTACGCAAAGCGCTGTTATCTTGTGCAGAAAATCCGTTATTAACCCGCACTTGCGCGCAATTGCGAGAATGGTTTTCACACTACGTTGAGTCGAAATGTGATTAAGGTGCCATTATCCTGTGAAGAACCAGGCAAGAAACAACATTTTCCAATGAATGACTTTTTGCTGTTTCTTGCCTGGTTATTCCCTGCTTCTTCATAGGATAATGGCACTTGAGTTAACGTTTAAACACATTTTAATGGCAATTTTAATGACAATTGCATGATTTTAATGGGTTAATCATTGTTTAAACTCCCAATTCCCCCCATGTACAACTAGACTGTGAGGGATGTGAGTTTCAGCATGAGAGACAAGGCATTGAAAGCACGGCTGAGTTTTCATGTGGCTCTGGGTGATCATCATGAGGACAACTGCTAGTACATCAAATGTACATCAGATCTCTAGATTTGCAGCCTTTTAACCAGGAAAGTACAAATGGGGAAGATATTGTTGGCAGAGGAGGCCATCACACTAGATCCACTCAAAAACTGTTTTGTCTTGTGGGTAGGTAAGAAAATATTTCCCAGAAAATCTTCAAATGTTGATTTAAACATTGTGCCATATGGTTTTCCCCACCCCTTGTCTACTGGAGCATGCAACTGGCAACACAAATTTTATAAATCCAAGTTGTTATAAATATAAAATCTTCAGATGGGAAGGTTCTTTGAGATTTTGGAAACAGTTCCTGTTTATAAAGATTATTTACAAATGAGTCAAGGTTTGCTGACACAGTGGATGAGTTTTGTTGTTTCAAGGTTTATATTGTAAACGGTTGGGGTTTTTCCTCTCTTCCTTCTCCTCCTCAGTCAGACTTACTTCTGAGTAAATATATACTTAGGATCAGACTCTTCATTTCTCTTTCCTTTCCATTTCTTTTGTAATATAGAACAAACTGGGAGAGCACATCCTAGCTACAACTGCATAAAGAACTAGGGTTTTTTGTAAAATCTCAAAAGAAAACATTACTCTGGTTTTGAGATTCCCACTTAAGTCTAAATCAAGAAATAAACAGATGTTTGTCTAAGAGAGTTAAGATTCCTTGTGTTTTTAATGTGGAAGGATTGTTCCCCAACTGGTAATCACAGTGTCATCAGCTGCCGCTGGTCAGTCAATGCCTTGCTTCAGAGAAAAGCTCATTTTTGAAATGGTTACTACAGCCATCTGTAGGCATCCACCACCCACCACAGAGTAAGAAGCCTGATAATCCAAATATAGATTTAGCAAGATCCAAAGAGCTGAAACAAAATCAACTTCCAAGCTATAAACAAACCAAAGTCTCTATATTTTGGCAGTGGGTGTTCAGCTATTATGTTTGACCAATATCTTTTTAAACTGTCTCTTTTTAGAAAACAGTTTATCACTTAATCTCCTTCACTTCAAAGACAATTTTCATAGGGTTTGCTGTGAAATCCAAGATACACAAATTTATTTATAAGTTGAACTGGCCATCTTCATCCCCCTTTTGTCCTGTGCTTCTCTGATGTTTCTTTTCAAGTAATTTTTCATGGTTTATACTTGGCTTTTCATATAGATGAAGAAGTATGTTTATATAGAAATAAATGAAAATGTGGGTACTTGTGGGTCTTTTAATATATTATGTGTCTTTTGTATCTGTCTGTTGGGTGCTTTCAGGGTTCAGCAAACATCACCACACTGATTTGCCATGGAATACTTTAGTGCATCAACCAGAATTTGGGGTCCTTTCACGCTTCACAATTATAGTGCTATGATTCTCCCAACTACCATGGTTCCATCCTGTGGATCCCTGGGATTTGCAGTTTAGGGAGGGACATTTAGAATTCTCAACCAGAGAGTTCTAGTGCCTCACCAAACTACAAACCCTAGGATTCCATAGGATGAAACCATGGCAGTTAAAGTAGAATAATCGTGCTATATTTGTGTGGTGTGAAAGCATCTTTGGTTGGTGTCTTACACATGTATACATTTCTGTATGGATGAAGGCGAACATTTGCATTCAATTCACAGTTAAGGAAGAAGATTTCTGCATGCATCAGCATTGCAAGTGCATTTGGTTGCACAGTACTGGCATTCAACAAAAGGCTGCAGAGCATAGTCAATGCATAACTATGCACATAGAGATAAATGGGAGTTAATGCCTAGAGTGGGCAGTAGTAATAATGTTGGTTTGAATGACCTGAATGAGATTCCTCTCTGTCTACCTATCCTGACCTCTCTGTCATGTAAACTGATGCTCTCAGAGATGTTTCCGCACCTCTTCTCAGGATCTCTTTCAGATTTTCACTAGAGATGAAGCTAGATTAGAATCGCTCCCTCAGTAACCTTCCAATCTTAGAATGGAGGTCCTACAATAAATAGTTTGTCTTCTGAGCCATTGATAATTTTGCTCTGGATCTCTGACTGCTGCACTGCACTAATTTTAATAGATTTATGGAATACTATCTCACTGTAGGGTCTCAGTCACTGAGGTACAAGTCATCTAGTGTTGTTGTTGTTGTCAAAATTTATAGTCTGACATTTCCCCTATATTGCAAATCAAGGTAGCCTTCAGAATATTAAAATTAGAACAGATTAAACACATGAAATAGACCAAAATACACAAAATACAAAAATAAAGTAAAATACATAAAGGTACTTTAAAAGCAATTCAACAATATATAGAATTAAAACCAATTAAAAACATACATTGGAGTATCCATGCAAATCCATCTATTCTTGTAGTCAGAATTCTTGGGAATTCCAAGTAAATTGATGAAGGCTGCTGTCGCATTGCAGAATTAATGCAGTTTAACTGTCATGGCTCCAGCCCATGGAATCCTGGGATTTGTAGTTTGCTGTTTGACCAGAACTCTCTGACAGAAAAGGCTAAATATCTCACAAAACTACAAACCCCAGAATTCCATAGCATTGAGCCATGGCAGTTAAGGCAGTGTCCAACTGCATTAATTCTGCAGTGTAGATGCTGCCTATGAAACATCTTTTGCATAGTTTTGTGAGATATGCTTCCCTTTGTTCCACAGGCAGGTTGCTGCACCAAAGAAAACAAAAACGGTGATGGTGAGGTGGGGTTTCAGGGAAGGATGTCATTCAAAACAATTAACTACTAGTTCTATTTTTTGCCAAAATGTGTACCTTTTAACTAAAAAATTTCAATTGTTGCATGAATTATCATTTCACTTACAACATATGGTGATTATGATAATAATTACGGTAATGATTGTGATGATAATTTTATTCAAGATGCATTTTTTTTACCTTATTGTCAAAATTCTCCAATTGTTGGCAAACAAAGAAGAAACCACAAGGCTAATTGATGCTGGAGAAATGTGTATGGGTGCCTGCATGCCTGCAGCAGAGGGAAGAAGAGATCAAGGCTGAGCAGTCTCCAGATTATCCTTCCTCCCACATGCTCTGTTTTGCTCTGCCTCCTTTCTTTCCTGCTTGCCTTTCCTTTTCTGATGTGAGCTGCCTGCAAGATTGACTCTCTTGTCTCTTCTTCCTTAACTTTCCCAGGTGGTGTAAGCTGCTGTGACAGAGGACGTTATCACACTTGCAGTAAGAGAGCGGCGAGA
>CM034701.1:339986240-339997995 GCA_020142125.1 Phrynosoma platyrhinos
ACAGAGATTCTATGATTCTATGTACACTTTGCCTTTTGGGATCTGCATCCAGAACTTGCAGGAAAGGGAGATGTTGGGCCTCTGCAGACTGGCCCAAAGGGCTGGCCTGGAGGCAGAGATGGAGTGGGGCAGCCACCCGCCACCTGCCCCAACCCCACGCCGATGCTGTCCTGATGCCACGTGCCATTATGCACTGTGCGCGGCATCAGGATGCCCTTCCGGCACAGTGTTTTGACACGCTGCATCAGAAAGGGTGCTAAAGAGCTATGCACCAGCTCTTAGGGCAGTCTTGCCACCCCTGAAAGGAGCAGCATTTTGCCCCTCTTTCAGGGAAGGCAAAATAGAAGATTGGGGCTGCGGCATGCGGTTGCCATGGCTTCGATCCACAGCTAGATACCACTTTGGTGGGAAGGTAATAGGGTTCCATGCAGTCATGATGGCCACATGACCATAGGATTGTCTTTGACAACACTTGGCTTAGTAATGGGGATGAGCACTGCCCCCTACAGTTGGACACGGCTAGACAATCTTGTCAAGGGAAAACCTTTACCATTACCATTTAGTGCCAACATCCATGACTGAAAACATGGTGCTTCCTCAAGGGCTACTCTGCTGAACAAGATCTGTGAACAAATATTTTGGGGAGCAAAACTGCACCTCTGCCCATAGACTCCTGTGTCAGATTATTAAAATGTGGGAGCATGCTGAAAAGCATTAAATGGACAAAGTGAAATGAATTCAAAGTAAAATCAAGTTCTAAACTTGAATATTTAAGAATTAAAGTTTTGTAATTCAAAACAGTAATTTTTCTAAGCTCTGAGCTGCAGATAATTTGGATAGGAAAATTAACCAATGGGGAAAGGGTAAACTTTACACACAAATACACACACACACACATACAATGCATGCATGCAAACACAAAAACACAAGGACACATTTCTCCACTAAAAACAACAGTCTCTTATGCTGCTTTTCTTTAAACAACAGCTAGGGCATTACCACATGTATTCTTATTTAACATGTAGCTATCTCTTGATCTCCAGCAGCAGCAGCAGCAACAGCAACAGGCCACTTCCGAAGTGTCAATCCTCCCATAGGAACTACCCACAATTTGGGATCCTCCTGCTCCTTAACCTATTTATGTAAGAGTCCTGTTTTAGAGCCAATATGAGTCCAGGTTCTTGAAAAAAAATACAGGAGACAACAGAACATGGAGGAATCCCTGGGGATGCGTGGCTCATCAGGAAGGATGATGTGCCCATGTAGTCAGGATAGTCCGAATCAAACACAGTCAAGCAATCAAACAAAGGTTCAAAGGGGAGATCCAAAACCACATCTTTAAACAGAGCAAGGTCTGAGGTTTTCAAGTACCAAGAACAGGAGTCAGGAATGTTGAGTCCACCAGACAGAACTGTTGTGAGCAGTAAGTTCCCTGAGAAAGGTACCAGAATTTAGGGTCCATTGTAAGCATGCTGCTGTTCCCTGATTTATAAGAATTTGGTTCTTAAACACTCTGATCTCCATACTCTCTCCTTTTCTTTCCTTTGTTCTGCCATGGTAGGTATTATTATTTCTGTGTCTTGAGGTTCAGAAACTGGCATGCCTTTTTGGCCCTCTGCTTTACTAGCTTGGCATTCTCTCTCACAATCTTGAACCTCTACTTCATTTTGACCTTCTGCCTCACTATCTGAGTCTGAGTCCTGGGGCTGAGGCACAACATTAAGAGTTGTGGAATGCATCCAGAGGAGGGTGACCAAAATGGTGGAAGGTCTGGAAACCATACCCTATGAGGAGTGACTTAGGGAGCTGGGTATGTTTAGCTGGAGAAGAGAGGAGAAGGTTAAGAGGTGATATGATAGCCTTGTTTAAATATTTGAAAGGATGTCATATTGAGGATGGAGCAACCTTTTTTTGCTGCTCCAGAGAATAGGCCCTGGAGCAATGGATTCAAACTACAGGAAAAGAGATCCCATTGCAGCATTAAGAAGAACTTCCTGATGGTAGTGAAATAACACTGTCTCAGAACATGGTGGACTCTCCTTCTTTGGAGGTTTTTAAGCAGACGCTGGATGGCCATCTGTCAGGAGTACTTTGATTGAGTCTTCCTGTATAGCAGGGGGCTGGACTGGCTGACTCTTGGGGGTCTCTTCCAATTCTATGACATAACTCTATCAATATTATTTTCACTGATTTTACAATGGATGTCAAAAACAACGGACAAATAATTATACTACTGAAAAAGACAAAACATATGCAACATAGACTAGTCCCATGCTTTTCTCCACTACCCTTTTCATTATTGTTTGAGCTTTGGGATGTCATTCTTTAGAAATTTCATTCACAAAGGAAGCAACAAGTAATTTTCAGCAATTTTCTTCCCATCCCAAGAAAGTCCAAAACCCTCTGTAGTTTGCAGACTATTTGGTGTTCAGGACTTATCTTATGCAAAATTCACATCTATGGTTTAATATACGCTGAAATAATATGTGCAGAAAATGCTGTTTCCTGTGTATAAAATGCAGAAAGAAGTTGTATACATACAAATTTTGTGTAGAATAAGTTGAAAACTGCAAATTTCCTTATCAGTCCATGATTTTCTTTGCCAGAGTTTCCCAACACTTACAAAAACATGTTTTTCAGGCATTTAAAAATATCTTTGATTATTCTTTCTATCCCTATTTGAGCTAGAGACCAAGAAGCAATATGAGCAGGAATCTTGCTCCCACCAAATGTTGATGGACTTCAATTCCCAGCATTCCATACTATTGGCTATGCTGGCTAGACCTGCTAGGAGTTGCAGTTAAACAACCTCTGGCAAGCCACACAGCTCCCACTCCTAAACTAGAGACAGAAAAGCTAACCTTGGGCTCTCTAAACAATTGGGTTCTGCTGTCTCTCTGATATGGCATAAGTTTGTTATCTGTTTAGCTGTAATGTTTAAGTCAGAGGTTTGGAGGACTATCTGGCCTTTCAGATATTGTTGGATTGCAACTCCCACCAATCCTAGACAGCATAGTCAGTGGGGAGAGATGCTGGGAATTATAGCCCAAACGTATGTGTTGGGTCACATTTCTCCTGGTTCAAAGGATCTGGTTTAAAGATGCTATCCAAGGTGCCAAACCCTATTCCCAAAATTAGGTTGGCACTTTGGATAGTCCCTTTAATGTTTGGACTAAAACCCTGAGCAAATTTGCCAATCTCCCACCCCCCATATGGCAATCCCTCATTGCCACTGCTTTTCCAAAGTGACATTAGGCAGCTCTTTAGTAAAGTATAGCAACATCTGCATTGATGGTACCTCTTTGCTAGGAAATGCATTCCTTATTCATCAAGACCATTTCCTAGTTGATGCTTGGCTATGTTCCTTATGAATTCCATCACAATATGGCCAGTATAGCCTATCAGAAGGTTAAGCAACCAACCATTGTGTTCACATACCAAAAAGGGTGGGAAATTGGCTAACTTTTCCCTTTTTGCAAGGATAACAAACATTTGTTCCAGCCCAGATTCCTGGGACAGCCTTGTGGAGTGTCCCTATGGAGTGTACTTTTGCCTCTTATTCTAAACTTTGGGATCTAGCTGTTAATATAGCTGAATTAAAAATAAATAAGCCAATAGTCAGATCAGGTTCAGAGAGACCCTGTGCTTGTGCAGTTCCCAACAACTCCAGGCAGCAGAAATGTTGGGCCTGATCCTCACTTGCTCAGCCTACCCCTGGGTTGCATGAAGCATGTGAGATGTGACTGTGAAATCTGAGCTCAAGCATTGAGAGCCACATGAGGTATCTTTCCTGAATCCTTTCCTTCTGAACACTCTTTTATAACAAGCAAGGCTCATGTAAAATGATTCTTCACTGCCCCGCATCCACGCCCAGCTGACTACAGCATTTCCTAATTAGGTTATAACCCATCTTTATAATGGCCTGTTAGTAATAGATGTAGTACTGGAGAGTAATCTCTGTTGATATTATTCACTTCCCAGGAATGTAAGGCAGGAGCTGCTTTGCCACTTCAGAGTCGAGAACAATGGGAAGAGAGAGAAATGCTGACCAATAAAGCAGCTGCCTTATATTCTGTGGCAATTTCATTGTTTGCTCTGTGATGTTTTACAACCAGGCAATAATATACCAGAGCTTGGAAAACTTTGGACTACACCTCCCATTATCCTCATGGGGTCCTGGCAGTTAGATAGATAGATAGATAGATATTTAAAAACAACTTTTCATCATCCTCATCCCCACTAGTTCTAGACCACTTTGATACTGTGATAATGAAAATATTTAAAAGTTTGCTGATAGTGGTCTCTGGCAGCAAACAACTGAAACTGCCTGCTGCAATAAAGAGTCAGAAGTTATGAATGGCTTCCGCTTACATTTTGATAATGAAAGCAAAAATGAGCTAATACAAATAATTGTGGGCTAAACCCCAGGAATATTTTCATTCCAAATTAAAGACAGCAAAGAGACCAATTATTCATTCCAGATACAGAGTGCTTTCAGTTGCCAATGAAATGAAAACTGTTGATATTGAAAGTTCCTTTCAACACCTTGTAGGGCTGGGGGCCTTAGCTTGTTAAAGATGAGTGCATTTTTATTATGCTTTCTAGGTTTAACCACAGCTAAACAGATTGCTTATTATTATTTGAAAAGATCTTCTGTGATCTGTCCCGCATTCCAAATCATAACCTCCCCCCCCCCCGGTGAAGCAGCCTTTGTCAAGATGCATTTTGGATTATAGCTCTCACAGTCCTGCAGCCTTTGGAATTAAGGGAGCTGTAGTTCAGCACATTTGGAGGGTGCCGGGTTGGGAAAGGCTGTGGTAAAGGGATCTGCTCTTTTATGCTCTGCTGTGGAAGAGATAATGAAATCTACAGTGGGCAGACTGATGAACCCCTGATGTCAAACATTCTTGGGGAGGCTGTACACAAATAAGAATGTTTCATGAGGAATGTGGCTGGTTCTTTATGTCTATCCACTTGCCGTCATTCCCCAAATCAGTGCTGACTATAGATATATTATTAAGTGGGAGGAAGCCATACCCCTAAGAAGTTAATGTGTTCTAAGAAGGCTATCATGATGTAGGATGGCTATGTGTCTTACTTTAGAGTTGGATCATGAGTCATCTATATGTTGACAATACCCAGTTCTACCTGTGGAAGTCCTGAATTGATATCTGAAAGTAGTCTGGATGTGGTGAATAAACTGAGGATCCATCCAAGCAAGAAGGAAGTTCTCTTGGGCAGTAGGAAAGCTAACTTGGAACTACACTCAATTCTGGATGGGGCTCCACTTCCCTTGCATGATCAGATTTGTAGTTTCTGGACCTGGAGTTGCTCCTGGAAAACTATGTAGTTGCTGTGGCCAGGAGTGCTGCTGATCATCTCTACTTGGTACACCAGGTGCACTATTTCCTAGGGGGTGCAGATCTGAGCATTGTGGTCCATGTCTTAAATTTTGTTGGAAGATTTTTGCATTCTCTTTCCCTTTCCTTAGATAGATAGGGATTCCCTGCATGCAACCCCCCTCTCTCTCATTCAAACCATGTGAGTTAGGTCACTCCCCTTTTGGGACTAACAGTCATTCTCTCAAAGATATTCAATAGAACTGTTAGAAATAGAAATAGCAAGTACATTTCTACATACCGCTTATCAGTGCACTTAAGCATCCCCTAAGCCAGGGGTAGGCAACCTTTCCCCTTTGAGGGCCGAGGGACTTCAGCTCCCAGAAGCCTCAGCCATGTTGGCCAATGGTCCCATGTTGGCCAATAGCTCCTGGGATTCTGGGAACTGTAGTCTCTCAGCCCTTAAAGAGGACAGGTTGCCTACCCCTGCCCTAAGCGGTTTACAATGTGTAAGCCAAACAGAACTGTTGCTTTTCCATCTTCCTCCTTTCTCAACTTTCTTTGGAAAGATGGTGAGGTAAATATTTTTTTTTAACCTGAACTATTCACTAGCTAAATTAGGATATAGTTTTTATGTAAACGTAGATTAAAGTAATTAGTAAACTTTTGTTTGAACTTCAAGCTACTTGTGTTTGTTGTTTTGGGGGTCTGTTCTTAGGAAAGCATAATTAGACAAGAGCACATTTCTGCTATTCTGCTCATTTAAAACTAGACTCTAACAGGCTTGTCTTTGACATTCTTGATATTTTAATATTTTTGTTTCCTTACTAAAGACTGAAGCCTTAGGAAACTTAAATTACTGTACAATTATTGCCTACTGTTTCTACTGGGGCCTGCCCTTGAAAAGTGTTTGACAGCTACAGCTGGTACAAAGTGCAGCAGCCAGACTGTTGTTGGGTCTGAATTTTATGGACCATATAGCATTGATCTTACAGGAATGGCACAGGTTTCCAATTTGCTCCCAAGTTCAATTCAAGGTGCTGATTTTGATCTACAAAGCCCTAAATGGCTTGGGGACACACTATCTGAAAGACTGTCTCCTCTCATATGAGCCTGTCCAAAAAACATAGCATACTGAACAGAGGTCCTCTTGCATGTCCTTCACCTTGAGAGAGTGAGCTAGTGGGTATACATGCCTGTGTTGTAATTAAATGTGTTTAAGTCATGAATTTATTGTTTAATTTTTTTTTATCCATTGGACATCGCTTCTGGGGCCTGATAGGCCATAAAACAAATACAACACAGAGAGAGATAAATAGGATAGACAGAGAGACAGACAGATAGATAGGGGAAACAATTCTCTATCTGAACGCAGTATTTGCAGTGAGTCAAGAATGGGCAGCAGTGAGCAAAATATTAAAAACTCTTGTTGGACAAAAATACATGATACACAAACAGATCTTTTTTGCTGGAGAGGGAAGAACTTTAGCTGATCCCCCAACCCTGAAATTTACTATAGTCATTCAATCATCCTGATGGAAAAATATGTCTAATTACAAATACAGTAAGCTGACTCATTCATTAAAAGAAAAACAAATTTGTGATATTTCCCCAAGAAACATGATTTGGGAGCTATAGTACAGGTTTTCATCACATCCCACACACATTCTAATGCACATTGGCTTCCTGGCCTATGTTTTTGTGGGAAAGTAAAACCACTGCTGCTTTCCCAGGAAGACAGTGTACACAACCTTTTCTCCTGCATGGAGATAGTCTCCATGCAGCAAAAAAATGCACATGAAGCAACTCTTAGAGCAGGAGAAGCTGAGTGATAAATGTCACTGCAAGGTAATGTTTGGTTTTGGACCAAAAAACAATGCAGAGTTTGGTACTTATTATGCATGCAAGAGACTCTGGAAGTGAAGCAATTGTAAAAGCAAGAGGACAAATGGCTTTGGTGTCTGGATACAAGTGAGTCTTATGGCTTTCTCACTCCCTGAAAATCATGCGTTTCAGATGCACGTAGTCTGTAATAATTTCTGTTACAGAACCAGTTTCTGAAAATTACATTTATTATTAATTTATTTACTTATGTTCTGCCTTTTCCCCACCCTTGGGACTCAAGATGGCTTACAATAGTTAAACAGATAGAAGTAAACATACAAGAGTTAAAATATAATTAAGCTATGAATAGCATAAAAAGCAATTTAAAATCAACAGCCCACTTAGAATCAACAGCCAATATAGATAAGTTTTAATAAAAGCCCTTTCCCCACGAGCAATCGGTTTCCAGAGGCCTGTAGAAACAAAAAGGTATTTGCCCATTATGAGATGGACACCATGGAGGGCAGTAGTGTAGCCTCTCTAGAAAGGGAGCTCTGGCTCATGGGAGCAGCCACCAAGAAGGCCTTCTTCTGTGTTCCTACTACATGCACCTGTGAGAGTGGTGGGATAGACAGGCCTTCCCTGAAGATCTCAAAACACAGGCAAGCTTCCATGAGGGAATACAGTCCATCAGACAACCTGGACCCAAACTACATAGGACTTTATCAGTCATAACTAGTACTTTGAATAGTGCCCCCAAACAGACTGACAGCCAATAGAGATCTTGCACAGTATGCTACTCAGAAGTCTTAGCTGCAGCCCTTTGAATTAGCTGAAGTTTCTGAACACTCTTCAAAGGCAGCCCCACATAGAGAATATTAGAGTAATCCAAATGGGATACAATCAAGGCACATGCCTAAAGCCAGATTTGATATTTCTAGAACAGGCACAACTGGTACTCAAGCCTTAACTGTGCAAATGCACTCCTGGCCACCACAGAAACCTGAGCTTCCAGGTTCAGAGTTGAATCCAGGAGTACACCCAAGCTGAACCCAGTGCTTGAAGCTGAAACTAAACTGCCAAATACCTACAGTATTTGTACTAAAGTGCTAATAACATGGAAATTAGCACTTTTATTTGCAAAGATGCAACAATGCAACACATAGTGATTTCATCCTAAGCATGCCAAAACATTTGCACACTCTTCTTTTTTATTCAAGTGCATGCTGAACATGAAAAACCAAATTCTTCTTCCTTCTGGGTCAACTATACAGTTGTTCCTCCCAATTTGTGGGGGATCCGTTCTGGACCCCCTCGCGAAAATGGCGACTCGCACATATTTGAGTCCCATAGAAAATAATGGTTTGCGTGGCTGCCATTTTATTAATAGACACTTGTCCCTCCCGAGAAGAGCAAGACCATGGATTCCAAGTCCGCGAAAAGGGAGGGACAGCTGTACATTTCCTCTCCTTTTTTCTACCCCTGTAGTAGCAAAAAAGCAGATAGTAATGAGATTCTAAAAATAGCTTTATAGTATTCCAAGTAGTTTTCAAGCTGTGCTCTAGCTATTCAGTTTGATATCCACTGAGAGGTGTTTTTTGAAGGTCAAAATTAACCACAGATATCTTTAGAGTCAATTTTAATGATTTCACATATTCAAAGAATGTTGATGAAGATTAGGATTTTACTCTTTTTAAAAATAGGATAGCTGTCTGATGAATGATAATTTTTACACATAATCTCAAATTTTAACACATAATCTCAAAATTCTAGTTGTGCAACAGCATTTAGTACAGCTAGAGAGCCAGCGAGGTGTAGTGAATACAACTTTGTAAATTGGTCAACCATGGAAACCCATTGGGTGACACTGGACAAGTCACACTCTCTCAGCCTCAACGAAGACAAAGGCAAACACAAGAAAACTTTGTGATAGGCTTGCCTTAGGGTTGCCATAAATTGGAAATGACTTGAGGGCAAACAATAGCAACATCTCCACCCTTGCAGTTAGATTTTAATATCTATTAGTAATATCTCAATACAATTTCCTATGGGAAGTATGTGTGACTCAGGGTTGTTATAATCAGGAACAGGAGGGAAATTTTAGTTTTTTTCTTCTTTTTCCCAGGCTTTCTTAAACTCAAATTTCAGGCTTTCTCTGTGGAAACTGTAGTTTTGTGTGTTTTTCCTCATTATTAACTGCAGCCCTTTTGTTGCGTGGCCACACCTTTTTGAGCACACTCTAACATTGCTCAGCCACACATGTCCCCATTTTCATTTGTGAAATGTTGAAAAGTATGGCATGAACTTGCAATGAGCTGTAAAACCAAAACGTTCTGGAAATGGGTAATACATTTTGTGTGCATTGTGTAACTCTTTATCAGCAGCGATAGTCATTTCCTTTATCCTGCATGAATAACCTCAGAGCACATTTTGAGATTCAGATCTCTTTTTGTGGGATTTGGGCAGATGATCCAGGCCTTGTGAAAGAAAATCAGAGCAGATAGTTTTTGAGGATGTGTCAGACAAAACACTCAATTCTATCTGATGAGAAGGCTATAATCCTTTCTATCATACATGGCCCTGCATTCACTTATCATTATTTTGATTCCCTTAAGTAAGGCAAGGTGACTGCAATACGCTGTGTATCATAAACATTCAAACTTGCGGGGGGGGGGGGACTTTTCAGTTGTTACATAACTTCAGGCATTTTTCTGAGGGTCCTGAAAGTAGAGTCAGGTACTATAATAAATAAATAAATAAATAGATAGATAGATAAATAAATTTTATTTATAACCCGCCCCTCTGCTCGGCAATCGGGGCGGCGTACAACAGAATTAAAAATACAACAAGTAAAACAATTTCTACCTCCCACCTCTTACCCACCCACCTCTTAAAACTGAATTAAACCATCATAAAATTAAAACGGCCAAGATAAAATACAGTACAGCAGAACACCTTCACAATGTCACAGTATTAACATTACAATATGTCAACATATCAGCATCAATATTCAGTATATCAATATTGCAATATTTCAATATTTCAAGCCGGGCGGTTATTCCGGGAAGGCCTGCCGGAAGGTACTATGAGAAAGGTGGGGCATCATCATCATCATCATCATCATCATCATCAGAAACACTGATGAGAGGCCCATCTCCATCATGTTTCTGATATACAGTGAGTCCTCCACATTCGCTGGGGTTAGGGATGCAAGACCCTTGTGAAAGTGGAAAAACTACAAATATAAAACCTCTAATTTTTTTTTTATCTGAGCAAACACCTTTCTAGGAATCTCTAGGGGCTTTATCACATGGGGAAAATTGGAAGTTTAAATGGTGATTATCCCATGAAAATCTTGCATTTGTGATAAAGATTTTCACACAACGTCACAATTAAAGTGCTATTATCCTGGGAATATCCTGTGAAAACTGTGCATTCGTGATAAATGCTTTCACATGATGTCACAGTTAAAGTGCCATTATCCAGGGAATAACCAGGGAATAAACAGCAACAATAAACCGGAAATCCCATGAATGATTTGTTGCTGTTTATTGCCTGGTTATTTCCAGGATAATGACTCTTTAATCGTGCTGTATGTGAAAATTTTAATTGCGATCTTAAGTGTGATTGTGTGATTTTCACAGGATAATCAACATTTAAACTCCCAATTTCCCCTTGTGTCCTAGGTCCTCCAGCTCAACTCTACGGTCAACATCCACCAGATGTTGGCCATAGAATCATGCTGGGAGTCATACAAATGTTTCCTCTAGAAGTGTTTTCTCTAGGAATCTCTATGACCTCCAGTGTGACTCTATGGTCAGCTTGTTGCAGAGTTGTGCTGGACAACCTGAGATCCCTAGAGAGAACATATTAATCAAATCCACAGATAATTAAATCTGCAAAAGTCAAAACTGCAACTGTGGCAGGCCAACAGTAATGTGAACTATGCTCATACCTTCCAATTGTTCTGATTTGCCAGAGATATTCCTGATCAACCCTCTGTAGTCCCACTTTTTAAATTGCTTTTACAATGTCCTAATCTCTTCTCTCCTTCTCTTGGGTTCCCCCTTTGTTCTCAGCTTAGTTCAGTTGCTGCAAACTGAGTTCAAAGCACAAAAGTAGTTTGGTAAACTCAGTGGGGAGAGGAGAGGAGAGGAGAAGATGGAGTAGAATCTTGCCCTTTCCAATAAACTCAGGGAAAAGAAAACTGCTGCAGCTGTTCTAGCTTGTATATTCTTCCTCATTAATAACATTTGCTATCTAGACCACACACTAATGTTGTTTGGCCATATGTACATTCATGTTCTATTGTCAGCGTCAGCATAACATACACAACATACTTGGTGTCACTTTCAGGGATATGGTTTGCACTGGGTGACACTTGAGAGGAGGGGTGACACCCAGTTGGGCCCTCCTCCTGCTTGGGGTGTGTGTGCAGTGCTGCTGTTGGCATCTTATAACAATACCAATAGCAGGTCCATTTCTACACCACTTATCAGTGAATTAAGCAGTCCCTAAGTGGTTTACAAATGAGTACCCAGCTTATTGCCCCCAATAAGCTGGGTACTCATTTTAGTGACCTCAGAAGGATG
>CM034701.1:340035299-340060544 GCA_020142125.1 Phrynosoma platyrhinos
TTTTTGCTTTATGAGAATGGATACACTTTTGTCTGGCATGTTTGTCACGCAAGCAAAACGGGAAGTAAAAGCGGCCCCACAGAACCATGGGAAAACTGGAAAAACAAGTGAAAGGAGGATTATTGCATGAATAAACAGAATTTGACTTTCATACTAGAGTAAATGTGAAATTACAGCAATATCACAAATGCATTTTCGCCAAAATCCCAAAAGTAATAAGATCCAGGATAACACCACTTTATGACTGCTTTAATGATGGGTTTTGTATGACATTGTGTCAAATCATTGTGCACAATTACGCATTTTGGGGGGATTTGTACAGGATAAACTATACATTCTTCCCATGTGATAAAGTCTTAGGTTGATGTGAAACTAAAATATGGGGGATGTGATGGAGCAGAAGAACTCTATCTGCTACTCTGAGTTGTGGAAGAAGAACACAATACAATTAAATGAAAATATTACTGCTGATTGGTGTTCTTTTGTTCCATTTTCAAGGACTGTTCAAGGATTTTTCTTCCTTAAAGTAGTACGTAAATGTAAACCAATTGCAACTTATTCCCTTTCTGTGGATTAATTTATGAAAAACAGTATGCAGTTATGCAGGATAGCAAGTAAATTACAGTCACTTCCATGGGCTCAGTGGCCTACAAAGATTTAACAAACCAAATTCACCAAAACTATTAATAATTATAATGGTTGTTGGTTGGATATATTTTTAATGTTGGTAGGGTATATAACTTTGTATACTGTTTAGATTATATGTATGATATAGCATAACTATTAATAACACATTACTAGCTTATAGGATGTCTAATTTCTTTTACCTACTTAACCTTTCGAAAAGTATTACCTCCAGCCCAAACAGCTAAGAAAATGGTGTTATGATGGAAATAGTTTTCCAGGTTTAATAGAGTTTTTCTCTCCCAGTTATTGTGAACATTTCAGGAACGTATGTAATCAGGCCTTCCTGAGACATACCCATACCCATATCATCTCATATCCTCACAAAGCTCTTGTTACAGGTTATTCTAACCACAGCAAAAAATGAGAGATTAACTCACACATGCCTCCAAGGGAAAACACATGTCATCCTTCTGGGTAGTGATGCAATCTCTGTAGGGATGAAGAGCAGGAGGATTGTTTTACCCTTGTGTAAGGAAACCACAGTAACTAGCCTCCCCAGCTTGGCACCCCCCATCATGGATTGGACTACAATTCCCATCAACTCCAGTCAGCTTGGCACTTGATCATACTGTTTGCTGCAGATGATGGAGGCTGTAGTTCAGCATATCTAGAAGGTACTAGGTTCAGGGATGCCACAATCACCTACCTTGCATGTGTATGTGTTGACTTTTATATAAAATATTTCTGCATTGACTTTCAATAAAACTTGCAAACTGACTTAACAGAATGATCACACATATACATACACACAACTCAGTACAAAGATAAAACACAATAACAACCAGCAATCAGAAAGCAACATATCAAAACCAATGAAAGACAAATGCATAAAGCCAAAGCCATTGCCAGCTTACAGATAAGAGACTCAGGCAAATAAAATAGGTCTTTGTCTGGCATGGAAATGCTGTGAAGAATTGGTGCCAGGCAAGCCAGATGAAACAGTATGAATCATCTGTTTTGACACATAGTTCTGTTGAACACAAACCACTACTCTTAATTCAACCACCACCTTCAAGTTTAGAAAAGTGTGGAAATTTAATGAATTTATTACTTAATCCTTTTTCCTTCTTCTATTCCAAAGATGGACTTTTATTGAAAACATTATGTATACTTAAAAGTGTGCTAATTAACTGGTAGTAGTTGTAAGACACAGCTTGTAAATAACCACTCACTTGGTCATCCTTGGAAATAACAACTAAATTTCCCAGGTAATAGATTGTAAAGGGAAACTTGTGAACAGCAGTCCCCCTCTATGACAAAGAGGGCTCTATGATCTGGAGGACTAAACAAACTAGATTTTTTTTCCCAGGATAGTAATTTGGTGTATTACTTCCAAGGAATTCTGAGTAGACTTATTTGAAAATATGTTCAACTGAAATTAATGGAACTTGCTTCCAAGTAAATGTGTTCAGGATCCATGTCTCTGGTATCAGTGCTGCCGTTGTATGTGTCTATCTGCTCTTCCTTCCTTTTGATGCACATAACAACACATGGCCAAAGCTTGTAATAAGTAGGCAGATATTTTAATATTTCCAGCTTGTTTATAGATGCAGTGCATTTATCCCAAATGAGTTGCAACTGTTGAGAATCCCTTATGTTCAAATATAACAGAAGGCACAATGCAGCTCAGCCTATTTCAAAATGCCTATTGACTTAATATGACTATTCTTGTGTCTCTTGCTTTAGAAAAGCAGCCAGGGGTCCCCATGTCAGCCCCCAAAGAACAATAATAACACCTGCTTGGATTATTAATTTTTGTTTTAATATTACTGGCCTTCCATTTTCTTGAATGGTGATGGCAACCCTCCATTAAACTAAAATGTTTCTATAGATTTTCCTTTGTATCTAAAACCATGTACAATTTGACACTGCAGACAATCAATGCTTTCCTATTAGTGTAGGCAGGACCCAAGACAATATCATAAAATACTGTAGATGGCCTCAGAGAAGATTAAATCTGAAGAAGGGTTCTAGAAGGGAGATTGAAGCAATTCTTGGCATGCCACTCACTGTACTCAAAGGTGAAAGCTATGTCTAGGACTGCAGAATGTCCCCATCACCTAATGGCTTGCCTTTGACATCCTGATAAGAAAATGCCACAGCAAAAAGCCCAAAACTATTCTGGTTCCTTTGTTATAAATATGATTTGATGATAATAAATATAACTTTATAACAACTGATATTGCTGGCTGGAAGTTTGGGTGTTGTAGTTCACCTCCACAGCTCTGATTTGGACTATACCACGTTATTTAAGACTTGGAAGGGCAGCTATGAAGAAACTAGATAAGATCCTCAAGTGTAAAGATATATCATTGAATGCCATACCATAGTGTTTCTGATTTCTGTGTAGAGATGTGAAAGCTGGACAGTAAAGAAAGATGACAGAGGAAAAGATGAACTCATTTGAAATATGATGCTGGAGGAGAGTTTTATGGATAGCATGGGCTGCCAAAAAGACAGATGTGTGGGTTGGAGGGTAAAGAAAGCCTGAACTCTCACTGGAAGCCAAAATGCCTAAACTGAGACTATTGTACTTTGGAGGTCTCGTGAGATGACATGACACATTGGAAAAGACAATAATGCTGGTTAAATCACAAGGCAGTAGGAAAAGAGGAAGACTCCATTACAGGTGGATCAACTCAGTCAAGGAAGCCACAACTCTGGGTTTACAAGACCTGAACTGAGCTTTTATTAATAAGATCTGCTGGAGATAACCATAGGTCAAAGTTTACTTTGACAGCACATAATAACAACAGCAACAACACTTGATTCAACTAGATTGGTTCTGGTGCAAAAAAAACCCCAAAAAACCTTTTCTAAGCACTGAGGCTGATGCATTTAAATTTTGATAGGTTTAGTTTTTCTGGGTATATCTTTCCTTTTGGATGTGCTTCTCAACATCATTCAAGAAATACATGGAATAAAATTGTTAGAAAGGAAGGAAGGAATTATTTTATTGCCAAAAGAGCTAATTGAAATACTCGGGACCCTGTGTGGTGGAGTCTTCTTTGGAAGTTTTTAAACAAGGGCTGGATGGCCATCTGTTGGGAATGATTTTGTATTCCTGCATGGCGGGTTGGTCTGGATGGCCCTTGTGGTCTCTTCCAACTTTATTATTCTATTTCCTTCTATCAATTAAAATATGTGCTATGTGGCTCATGCAGCTAATATAATTTGTCTAATGTGGAGAAGCATATATCATTGCATGCAGAGATTAAACATGTTGAAGCACAACATTCTACTTTACAACAAAACCTGTATGGCTGTCTCCCTAGTTTAGAATGGTAGCAATAGACAATGCATAAGGAGAATAATTCCCATGTGTCACTTTCCCTGCTGTGTTTGTGTTTTTAGGAAAGCCTTCTACACCCCAGAGGTGTCTTTATTAGCTAGATAACACATTATAGAATCATAGAATTGGAAGAGACCACAAGGGCCATCCAGTCCAATCCCCTGCCATGCAGGAACTCAAAATCAAACCATCCCCATCTGAAACATTGAGATCAGTCTTGGATTTCACATTTGAAGAAGGATATTGACAAGTTAAGCAGATTTAGAACAGTGTTACAAGGATAATAAAATATTATATTCATGGCTGTTTATTGAACTGTATGCCCTACACTTCAGAACTTTTTCCAGGGCAACCTTATTAATAACACTGTCTCATATTGAAATTGTTGTTTCTGATGTCTTGAACTTAGGAAAGCGCCTCACATGCATCATCAAATGATCATTGCAGATCAAACCCTACAGGGGAAAAAATCACAATCAGCTTAAAGGCAATGCTTTTTAAGGGAGGTAACTCACACATTTTGTTGCCAGTCACCAGCATATATGCTTGTATGAACCAGCTGTTAGTCACTTCCTGCATATAGTATTGTGAATTACTAGATGTTTATTTTTTTTCCTAATAGTTTCAGCCAGGGCATGGGGAAAAATGACTTTTGGGAACTGTTTGGGGGATCCTGGGAGTTGTAGTCCAAAATGTAGATTGTCCAGGTGTATTTTAGAATTATACAAAGACTCATTTCATGCTACACTGATGTCCTGTCATTGGCCATTGCCACACAAGGTTACATCCAAACTGATTTAAACAAAGCTCCTACAGTCTTAGCCTCCTGTCCATCTTGGCAAATGGGTTGCTGGTAACTATTATGCAAATATTTAGAGTGGATTTTGTTGTGGAACAAATATTTCTGTTGAGTCAGTAGATACGGCAAAGCCATATTTTCCAAACTTAAGACAGGATTTGAACCTGGATAAATGAATGAAACTTAAGTCCTCTGTGGAGCTTGACTCTTCCTCCTAGTAAAACAAAACAGGTCCAAATGAAACAAAAAGCTTCAACACTGATATTCCATTCACCAAATTTTAAAATAGCTCACATAGTAGTAAAAATTGCAAACAAATCTCTCAGTGTGCAAGACAGTACACCAGTATGTCATACATGAGCTCAGGGATACATTTGGCTCTACTGAAAGATCTTTGTACGATTCAATCAAGTTTAAAACAGCAAGGAATAATATAAACTATCCAAAACCATATTGTCAAATGTTTATGATCCACAATGGTTTAACAAGCAATGGCATCAACAAAATTACTCCCATCCCCATTATTCTGCTAAAGGGAGGAGAGCTAAGCTTGAAATAACTAGAAGTAGATGTGTGGAAAAACTACAAGCTCTAGTCCAGGGGTAGGCAACCTTTTTGAGCCAGGGCCGAGTTGCTGTCCCTCAGACAATTGGGGGGGGGGGGGGGGGCCGAAGCACCATAAATAAATAAATAAATAAATAAATTTTAAAAATAAAAAAATTAAAACATGCATGCACCAGCCTCAGAAAAGCCATGGCAAAACCCCTGTGGAGATTTTGCCAAGAAAACCCCAAGAACAAGTATTTACAACAATAATATCATCATGGCGGGCGGCGGCAGTGGCAGCAGGACCGGCCTGGGGCCGGTTCAAAGGCCTCAGGGGGGCGCATCCGGTCCCCGGGCCTTAGGTTGCCTACCCCTGCTCTAGTCTGTTCCTGGAGATACAATTCTTTCAGTCTAAGTGTATTTATTTCTTTTACTTACTTGGAGCAATTATAGCCCACTTTTAGCCCAAAAGGCTCCCAGAGCAGCTTACAGATTGTTAATTTGACAATTTCTTGCCCTCGGCCTTATAACCTAAAAAGATATGAAACACAAGGAAAAAGGGATGGCAGTGGAGGAGGGAATTAAGTCAAGCAAATACTGGCTGCTTTTCTCTTCCTCAGAGGCCAGAGCAAAGGCAGTTGGTATGGAGAGGAATCCTTTCATCAACCACTGGAATCAAAGTTTTAGGGCAGGGGTAGGCAACCTTTTAGAGCCGGGGTCCGGGTTGCTGTCCCTCAGACAATTGGGGGGGGGGGCGAAGCACCAAAAATAAATAAATAAATTAAAATTAAAATAAAAAAATAATAAAATTTAAAAAAATATGCATGCACACTCTGTCAGCCCTAGAAAAACCATGAAACCCCCCCCTGTGGAGATTTTGCCAAGAAAACCCCAAGTAATAACAACAACAATCAATATCATCATGGCGGGCGGCGGTGGCAGGACCCGCCTGGGGCCGGTCCAAAGGCCTCAGGGGGCCGCATTCAGCCCCCGGGCCTTAGGTTGCCTACCCCTGTTTCAGGGCCTTTGCTTACTGCCAGAAATAGTGCAAATTGAGTCCACTTTAACTGTCATGGCTCATTGTTAGGGAATCATGGGAATTGTATTTATTTTTTCTGAGACATTGAGCCTTCTCTGTCAAAGAGCTCTACTGCCACAATAAACTACAGTGCCCGTGATTCCCTAGCACTGAGTCAGGGCAGTTAAAGTGGCCTCAATTTGCACTATCTCTGGCAGTCTGTAAAGGCCCTTAGATTGTAGGTCTGCATCTTTTGCACCAGACTCCAGGTGATAGATTTTAGGATTTTACTATACTATACCATCTCTTATACATGAACAGGAAATGTCTGCACTGTCATATTAACAGTTCATACTTCTTTATGCCATATATTGTTGATCTCAGACCTAATCATGTTCTTGTCTTTAAGGACAAGAATCTGAAAAACTGATGTTTTAAAATATATTTGTTGCTCTGTGCCTTCAAGTCATCTCTGATTTATGGCAGCCCTAAGGCGAACCTATCACAGATTTCTCTTGGCAGGTTGTTTTAAGAGGCGGTTTGACATTGCCATCCTCTGAAGCTGAGAGAGTGTGACTCACCCAAGGTCACCCAACGTGGTTCCATGGCCAAGGGAGGATTTGACCCCGACCCCCAGGGTCATAGTCCAAAGCTCAAACTACTACACACAATGCTTCCCTTATAATATTTATTTCACTTAGGATAGAAATATGGAGCAAGAGGGCATATAGTAGGTCATCTGATTCAGTGACATGCTTGAAAGAGATCTTGTGAACTGCCATGTGCACATTCTGGGACTGATGAAACATTAAGAACTTTCCCTAAAACACTTTATCTAAATGTACTTGTAATTCCACCTCTATGCTCCATAACAATTTGGATGGGTCCAATGAATAATGCACCCTCTTTCTAACATCATTTTAAGGCTATAGTGTAAGCAAGGGTTAATGATTTCTCAACCCTGTAGATTACAATGAGGGAGATCTGAGAAAATGCTAAAAGCTATTTTAAGCGTTGCTACTTGGAAGCAAGTCCCACTGAAATCATTAGAATTTACCAGTGCTGAACTTTGCCTGGAGCATGCAATAAATATTTTAAACTGGCCAGCATGACCTCTTTTAGATGTATTTTCTAGATTAAACACACTTTTCTGCACAGTCCATATGGACTGCTTTGGTACTATGTGTTTGCATTATTTTGTAAGATTGCACTGGAAAAAGTTCTAAAGTGTAGGGCATACCATACAGTTCAATAAACAGCCCTGAATATAATATTTTATTATCCTTGTAACACTGTTCTAAATCCTCTTAACTTGTCAATATCCTTCTTCAAATGTGAAATCCAAGACTGATCTCAGTGTTTCAGATGAAACCTCCTTCCTTTCATGTTTAACCTAACACAATCAATGACTCCTGATACAATGTGACCCAGCTACTAATCTGTGATTCTTTCTGCTTCCACACCCTCTTTTGTTCTGAAGATTTTACGTCCACCTAATAAAAATGCAATTATCTATGTGATAACTGATCCAAGTATTTCACACCTTTCAACTTGTCACCTTTGAGGTTCTGAAGCAATGCTATTGCATCCTAATCTGATTTTCAATTCCAGCAAACTATGAAATGCTTAAAATGTTGCTTATCTCCATGATCTATTCTAGGGCATCCTTTAGGCATGTTGATTCCTCCACCATTGCATCTAATAAAGTAAATATTATCTATTCTCTGGAATTTTTTAGGGCCAAAGTTTACATTAGAAAAGTACTTTACTGAAATTTGGTTCAGGATGTTGGTTCTTTAATCTGAAGTGAAAGAATGGGATTGGTGGAAAGGGGATGTGGCATGTGCATGCCTGATTAATATCTGAAGCTGTTGGTGTTGTATCAATTAAAATATTAAGTGATCACATCCTGTATACTATTTAATTGGAAGAATAGGAATGCTTAAAACATCCCATATGGGTTACTGTAATGCACTCTACCTGAGGCTGACTTTGGAAACTATTCAGTGGTGCAAAATGTTGCAGCCAATTTGTTGACTGGGGCTGGGTACAGGGATCATATGATTCCCCTTTTGAAACAGCTACACTGGCTGCTGGTCCATTTCTGGGCAGAAGTCAAAGTACTGGTTTTGATCTTTAAATCCCTACATGACTTAAGTCCAGACTATCTGAAAGACTGTTTAAGACAAGTCGTATCTCCATATATAAGCCAATGCAAGTGCCAGTATTTGCAGGGGAGGGTTTCATCTCAGTTCCATCATCTTCACAGGGGAGTTTGAAATTTTTATTAATTAATTTTGAAGGAAATTTTACATGAAGAAGAGTAGAATATAAGCATTAACTTAGCACTGGTTACATAAGACATAACTATGAACCAAATGTTGAACCTTTTTTGACACTAGTTGAATGGAACTGAGGTGAGAATTGGCCATAGCTATAAAAATGTAATGGTGCAGTATTTGGACTATGACTCTGGAGACCAGACTCTTTGTGAACAAATCTGGCCAAGTAAACTGCCTGATAAGTTTGCCTTAGGGTTGGAACTGACTTGAAGGCACACAACAACAACAAATAAAAATCCAATCCTCAAAGCAAGAAAGATGCTCAGAGGAGAGGGGAAAACCTTTGAAACCATGTTAAATTAAGTGTCTATGAGGCATGTGCCCTGGAGGGTATGATTTCAAAATAGCAAACAATTTGTATTATCAGTGGAATGGAATTGAGGAATCAATTAGTCATTCCTGGAACAATTGAATCTATAAAGTAGCAAAGAGGGGGAACCTTTTTAATGCATTTAAATGAAGTGACTTGTGCACATGTCTTCAGGCCCATTGTTGTAGGATTCATACTAAATTATTTCAAATAAGATAACATTGTCGTGGTCAGCTGAATTGAACTGAGGTGTGATTTCTGCAATATTCTAATCAAATTAAGTAATAAATAAACAGAATAATAGAGATAGGAGGGGAAGGTAGTATTGTTATCCTATACCTATAGCTATCCTGGGCTGATCCAAGGCATTCTGTTGTCTGAGGCAGGTTTGCAAATGGCTCCATTCAACCAAGTCAATTTGTATATTACTCAAATCCATCCATGTTTTTGACATGTTAGGCAGAATATCCCACAACAACTCTCTCCCTTTGGCAGAAAAAAATACATTAAAAAAATTAAACAACTAAAATAGACCACCCAAAATCTGTTGCCTGAAACATCTACCTCATTCAACCTAATGTGAAATCCAACCTGGCAACAGGTTTCAAGTGGGGTTCATGGCTGAACTCAGATTGGTATTTGAGTCTTCTGCTCGTAGCTCATAACTGCTATATGATATATGAAATCCTATAAGCATTCTGATAACATCATTGTGACTCATCACTATTTGGCTCTGTTTTTTAGGAAATGACAATTTGTACCATCATTGTGTGCTGGAATATCAATGTATGGTTACAGTTGCTAAAGGGGTAGCCCATGCAGCAAAACCAACAAAAATTCTATGGCACCATTTATAATAGCATGAATTTTTATTAACTTCAGCTTATTTCATCAGATGCATGAAGTATTAAGTTCAGGTGTATAATTTATGCAGTATTTATAGTAAGTTTACCATGCGATCTCAAAGAAGCAGCTGATGAAAAATATCAAAATTGTAACTGGAGGAATAAGGGCGACACCGGTCCTTAGTCATGGCCACAGGAACATAGAAAGTATATGTTTCTTGTTATTGTTGTGTGCCTTCAACTTGTTTCTGACTTCTGGTGACCCTTTCACAAGGTTTGCTTGGCAGGTTTCTTCAGAGGGGGGTTGCCATTGCCATCCACTGAGGCTGAGATTGTGTGACTTGTCCAGTGTCATCCAGTGGATTTTCATGGCCAAGTGGAGGTTTGAGCCCTGTTCACCAAAGTCATAATCCAACACGCAAACCATTATACTACACTGGCTTCTTATCAAAATACAAAAAGGAATTGTACCTGTTGTATTTGAACGTTAGCAAATTTGAGAAATGTATGAAGCTCTCTCTTGATAATGAAAGCAAATACATAATAGAGCAGATATTCACCCCCTTACTTTATATATTAAAAATATTGGCCACATTTTTTTCCATCTTTGATCAAGGTTCTCTGAAGTTTCATCATTATCAAGACTGAATTCCTCCATCAAACCAATTTGTTTTCTTGGTAACCTTTCAGTACTTTAATATCCCATTTCTATTTATAGCTTTGATAGGAAGATAGATGTGGGCCCAAAAACTGAACTGAATTGATTTATGGTCAGCCTTCCATATCCACAGATTCTTTATCTAGGGATTCAAGCATGCATGGCTTGAAAATATTCAAATAATATATAAATTCCAAAAAGCAAAACTTGATTTTGCCATTTTATATAAGAGTCACCATTTTCTCTCAATTGTATTTAATGGAAGTTGAACATCCACAGATTTTGGTATCCACGGGGGGGGGGGGGGGGGGGGGGGGGGGGGGGGGGGGGGTCCTGAAACCAAACCCCAGTGGATACCAAGGGCCCATTGTAATATGTTTTCCTTTTCAACATAGCCTGTAGTTGGAGATTAGGTTGATTATGATGTTTAAGAGGGAAGGTTGACAATCTGTGATATCATCTGAATACCAGTTCCATCTGCGGAGTAACAGTGATACTGCAGGGAGGTGAGGAAGCTTTTTTAATCTAATTGACTGATGCACATATCTTTAGGGTCATTGTTTCATGATTCCCATGGGATCCTTTCAAATTAACCCACAAGCTTTGATTTCAGCTTCACTGAACTGATGTGAGCTGCGAATTGGCAATTCCTACAATCATCCAATCCATGAAGTAAAAAAGATACACCAAGGGTGTATGGGGTAATAAAACTTTTGGATCACAGAAGCATCCGATGGAAGGTGCTGAAACTAAAACTGGAAGAATGAGTAAATAAACAAACAAACCTTTAGTCATTGACACAGTCAGGAGTGCTGAAATACATTGATTTAAAACAATGTAAATGGTTCCTTAAATAAACATAGAATCTGTCTCAAAATTTACCCTTTTTGTGCTATATTTGCTTTTATAGTATTTTGTGCCATACACAAAGAATTCAAGATTTTCTTGATGCTCAGCTCAAAGCAAGCAACACAACACAGCATATATCTGTTGCTTCCCTTCATTCACTAAATCTGTCAGCCACAAAATCTTTCAGCTTTGATCACAAACATCTGAGATTTCATCCCTTTTTTTAGATTCTCCCTGAATCTAAATCTAGCATGACCTCTCTCTGCTCTATTTGGGGGCTTTTTCTCCTCTTAATTCTTTTAATATAATTCTTTTTCTAATGCCATTAACAATTAATATAGTCAGAGACTCAGATCTTTGCTTGTTAACACATTTAACTGTGCCTGTTGTAAAAACATAAGTCCAACTGCTAGAGAAGTTCTAGACATTTCATTCATCATATCCTGGGAGGGCTCAGACTGCAAGAATGTAACCTGAATGAGATGGTTGAAAGAAAAAATTATGCAGACTGACAGAAGCAGCTTAATCCAGCTTTCTACTTTTTGCCAGAATGCTGAAATTCAAAGGCAAAGCCAAATAGATGAAGCAGATTGCCTTGTTTTGAAAGACCCCACAAGTAAAAGAAATTGACTGAATGCAAATGTTACCTAAAGGTGGGAGGCAAGATTTAGTGTTATTTTCTGACAGTTGGTGCTGGAGGAAACTGGTTGGGGTGCAGTACTGTGTCTGCTTCTGTTTACTAGCTCTTCTTGGTATGATTTTTTTAATCAGAGCTTGAAAAAGTTACTTTTCGTACAACATATCCTCCAGGTAACATGAGTATGTTGCATGGATAATTCAGGGAGCTGTAGGACAAAATATAACTTTTTCAAGCTCTGTTTTTGATATGGGGGTGTAAACAGTCACATATTTGGAATATATGTGCCATCTGCAACATGGCTAGAACCTCTGTGCAGCAAGTCCTATGCCTTTGAGAGTAGTCCTTGAGAGAAACAAAAGAGTCAAAGACTCAGTTAAACCCTATATAGCATTTGTGCTTAAAAAATAGCATTAAAGGCCTTGGTAGCTGATGGTATGTGCTGACCTCCATTAACATTTTTTAAAAACAGTAAATGATTTAACAGTCAGTTGTACATTTGCTAAGCCATATGACAACTTTTTTTTTTGAGACCCTGAAAACAAACATTTCTAGCCAATTTTTCTTTAGTTGTGTGGTTTGGAGTGTTGGGAGGGAGTGGGAGGTTAGGGGTGCAAACTATTGTCTTTTTAGGCTTTTTTGGGAGATGTGAGTTGTTTGGGGGGGAATCACCCCAAAATCACTATGGAAAAAACATTGCAGGATTTGGTGGGTTTGAGGGGCTTCTGGGGGTTCCCACAAACTACACGTAGGTGTTCTAAAGACCTCTGGCTGCATTTTGCCAAATCCTGATCTAGTCAAATGGCCTTTATGGATATATCTCACTTGTAGGTAGATTTTGTCATAAGAATAAGAATCAGCAGGCACCACTCATTGTTGATGGCCTCTGTTTGTACCATAATGTGGTCAAATGTAGATTTGACATCAGTGAAAGCTTTGTAAAATCTCTTTCCCCAGCAAGCGAGGAATATATGTTGTAATACTGATCCCTGATCAACTGGAGAATTTGTTGTTGCTGTGTGCTTTCAAGTCATTTCCAATTTATGATAACTGTAAGGCAACCCAATCATGGGGTGTTCTTAGCAAGATTTGTTTGGGAGGGGGTTGCCTTTGTCTCGACTGAATACCTTGACCTAAAACTTGATTAGTTCTCCTCCAAAAAAGTTTCCTCCACCATTCAGCTTGATATTTTCTCTAGGAGATGAGGAGTGTATAATTTACCGATAATGCTTGAAAGACTAATTGGTCTATAAGTGGCAGAATCTAGTATTTTATATTTATTTCAGATCAGTGCACATAAACAAATATCAATGCCCACCACTCCAAATTTGACTCAAGCATATCAGATGGG
Source organism: Phrynosoma platyrhinos (assembly GCA_020142125.1). NCBI lineage: Eukaryota > Metazoa > Chordata > Lepidosauria > Squamata > Phrynosomatidae > Phrynosoma > Phrynosoma platyrhinos. Next base: position 340,048,634 of record CM034701.1, read on the forward strand.
ATAAATTCTATATTGAAAAAGTTCTGGTATCAATTGAATTGAACTGTATTGCTGATTTGTGCTCTTTATAACATTCTACTTCTTATAGTAACAAAGATACTTGGGGCTGGGAAGCTTTTAAAATCCAGTTTAATTGATGAGTGGAGTATGGTGTTTGAGCATTGCACTAGGACTCTGGAGATCAGCATTCGGTTGCCTGTTTGGCCATGGAAACTCACTGGGTGACCTTGGACAAGTTACACACACTCAACCTCAGAAAACCCCATGACAGGTTTGCCTTAGGATCACCATAAGTTGGAATTGACTTGAAGGTACACACCAACAACATAAAAGCTTTGTGTGTTGTCATTGGTTTAGGATTCATATCAAATGATTTTATATAAGTCAAGAATTTGTGGTATCAGTTGAATTTTAGGATCAGTTGAACTGAGGTGTGAATTGGTCATTTCTTCAATAATCCAAACAATAGAATAACAAATAATATTCAATAGAATAACAATAATGCTTATTAGAAAAACAAATTCAGTGAATAGAGTAAAAAAGATACTGAAAGGAGAAAGGATCTTTTTAATCCAGTTAAATTCAGTAAATTCTTATGCATATGTCTTCATGAAATTATTTCAAATTAGCCAATGGCTGGATTGTTCAGGGGAATGGATAGTGTATAAAAGAGGAATTTCAGGTAACATCTATTTTGTTCTGCTAGTCTTTCAGAGAATAGTACTGAGCTGCAGAATCTTCTGCTAGATTACAAAAATACAGAAGGTACGTTTTTGCCTCAGTATTTCTTTGCTACTTGTGAAATAAAAATATGTTCTATAGTATTATTACAAATGAACAATTCCCAATATCTCATACCTGTACCATTTAAAAAAATTAAGCAGATTTCTAACAGTTTTAGTTGCATCAGTTATATAATTGCTGGTTTAAAACAAATTAGGGGGAGCTTCTGGTTTAGGAGACAGTATAAACCCCGTATTTGGTTTATGATGGTGGCCTTTGTACTTAGGATTTCCAGAGTGAAAACTGGAGACAGTTCTAGTACCTTCAGTGGTTGTGTAGAAGAGTGAATTTCAGCAGATGTTGTTAACTGTAGTGTGACAAGCACCACTTGCTGAAATTTGCTTCTGCGCAATCTTAAAAGTATGAAAACACTCTTCAGTTTTCAGTCTGACAACTCTATTTGTAAAGAAATCTACAATCCCTTAAAAGGTATGTGTACTATGTCATCAAAAATTTGGCTTATGCTCCTAAATGGTATACAAGTTTTAATTGTTTCATAGAAGATAGGTTAAAGGTAAATCTGAGTTGATATAAATATATTTATTTATTCAAAACATTTTTTAAAATGTTAAATGAAATATTTTACTAAACCAGCATAGAATAATTTTATCTCACTCCTTGGGAATTTTCAGTAACAACTATTTTGTTTAATTATTTTCAGTGGGTTTATTCTATCCACAGTGGGTTTATTATGTCACTTGGGTCCTAGGGGTTCAGGAAAAAGATCTTATTTCTGTTTGGATTAACTTAGCATGCACTATTGCTTAAGAAATACATGGATTTCATAGAAATCCTTGGTTGAAAGTAACTGTTCCATTTTGAAACTCACATATTTATTGAACACACAGTTGGCCAGTTGCTATAACAATATCAGTTGCAAATGAATGTGTCTCCCTCCCTTTCTACCACCTTGACAATATAATTGTGGTTTAAATTAATTCTTTAACCCTGGCCACTCTGGCCTAAGTCCACAGCTTGGCCTGCAAAAATCAGAATGATAACTGGAGTTGAAACAATGAATGCAGTGAGGTTTGAGCAGAGCTTTGGTAATTACTTTTTTGACTACAGCTCCAAGAATCTTCAGCTAGTCTGCCTGCCATGCAGTCTGGGAGATTCTGGGTGGTGTAATTCAGAAAAGCAATGTCTCTAAACTCTTTTCTTTTTGAGGCCTCATTCCCACTTACATTTAAACCAATTTGCAATTTGCCTTCGTTCTGTGTTGGTGAATTGATTCCAAAAGGTTTGTCATTCCCACTATGAAAGCGGATCTTTTCATTATTCCCTTGTAATCATTTCTTTTTTGGCACAATTGTCATTCTCACTAGTTTGCACTGCTTCAAAATGCATGTCAATCATCTACATGTCATCGGTGATGCAAGCGGCAACATGGTGAGGACAGGGCCACAGCAGGGTGACTTTGACTGCTCAAAAGTACACCATCTCCCCTTTGAGCAGCCTGGCTTGGGAACTAATTTTTTTAAAAAATATATTGATAGAAGATTTGATCCATTGGTATTGCAGCTACTTGTCTCACTGAGCTGTTGTCGGGCCAATAGCCTGGCATGCCACCAAGTTGCAAAAACAATGGATCATATATTCGATAATTCGGTGTGTGTATGTGTGTATATACAATGTGTACACAATTGTATACAAGGTGTACACAATGCACCCATAGGTGAGACAAGCACAAAGCTGGTGCTGAGAGGGGGGAAAATGGCAGATCTCCCAAAAACTGAGTCTGGATGGTAAACCCCCCTCTCATAGAATCATAGAATCATAGAATCATAGAGTTGGAAGAGACCGCACGGGCCATCCAGTCCAACCCCCTGCCATGCAGGAAATCCAAATCAAAGCATCCCCAACAGATGGCCATCTGCCATTATTCCCTCCCCTCCAATATGATCCAGTTCAGATCCGTCATTCCCACTTGTTGAACATGCTTCAGAATCGATTCTTTTCAAAAGAACCACCAAAGAACTAGTGTCAGGAAACAGCGAGTTTTTTTGCATTTGCCTCTCTTCATCATGATTGCAACTGAGCTCAAGAGGATCGAAACGGGTTTCAAGTGGGAACAATGGAACAATAACTGGATCTGCAATGCACTTTAAATCGTAGTGGGAATGAGGCTTGAGACTAAACTTGGAATATCTCTGCATGACCCTGCTTTGCAATCAGAGCTTTCCCTCTGTGATTTAGTTGTGTAACTTTCAGCACCCTGGTGTTATGCAGATGTTTTACATTACAATTCCTATAGCCCCTAGCCCACAATCCAAACACGAACAGAGTTTTAGCACCTTTTCACACTACATAATTACAGCACTATGATTCCACTTCAGCTGCCATGGCTGCATCCTAAGGAATCCTAGGATTTGACATTTAGGGAGGCATGTGAATTCTAAATGCTCCTCTCTAATCTTCGAAAATCAGGATTCCATTGGATGGAACCACTTCAGCTAAAGTGAAATTGTGGTGCTATAATAACCTCAGGTCGTCTGGGAAATGTTTGCTCCAACCAGCCAGGACTAGACTGGCAACGGTTTCCCAGGGGACTTTTTCATCTGCTGCCCCCAGACTGTGGAATGACCTGCTAGAAGAGATACAACAGCTGAAAATGCTGACTGCATTTAAATTAGCACTGAAGATATATCTCTTCCAGCAGGCATATCTAGTTAATTTTAAATCATGACTTTTTAATCTTTAGATGAACTCTTATGAGTGTATTTTTAATAGTATTGTATCTTAACTGTGGATTTATGTATTTCTAATTGTGTTTTAACGTCCTGTACCTAGCCTTGAGAGGTGGGAAAGAAATGATGATGATCATGGTGGTGGTGATGGAAAGGGCCCTTTCTCTAACACACCTGAAGGGCACCAGAGTGGGGACAGTGACAGTAAGGTGTACACAATCTACCTGAGAAATTACTAAAAGTAACAGGAGCAGTAGCCTGACTGTTCCTTCTTGCAGTGAACTAATTCTCACTTCAACCCATTCTGTGTGGACAGGATATCACACTATTCAGCCTGCAGGTCAGGGCTTGCCAGATTATGCAACTGAGATGGAAGGGCAAGTGAGGGCATTGTTTGAACTGATTGCCCAGATAAGCCCCCAAATTTGTAGACATCTGTTAAAACAATTTTGGGCTTTGATCTTTCAAACTACACATCCAAAAATATTCTAGCTTCAGGTTTCAAAGGGCTACAGAGATATGTTTATAAACCTCTGTTTTTAATGTAGAAGGGGTTTCTTGGTACAGATGTTTAGAACTGTGTCTGGAATGTCCAAAAGGTGTGGGCTTTGCCTGGCACTGAGATAGAAAATGACTGACACAATAAGGAAAGCAAGAAACCAAGATAGGAAGCTTATTAAGTGAGTTGTGTTTGGCAACCGTGTCTAAGGAGCTCTGGCTTCAAAAATGTACCAAGTCAGGGAAAAGGTTAGTTAGCTGTTGTTGGACGGATCCTTTTATCCTGTTTAATGAAGGGAAGCAACATCATAGAGCTAATCTCCATGCTGGAACTGTCAAGAGCACTATTAATTGTTTTTGCAAATATGGGATTGAATGAACCATGAACAACCAGTTAATAATAACCTATTTTATTTGTCATGCAGGTTTCAGAGGTCTTGGAAGTAAGTGAGCAATTCTCACTGCCTTGGCAGAGTGTCAGCTGCTTTATTTCAAGAAGAAAACACAAGTTAAAAAGTTCTCCACTTTGCAAAATCTTGTTCCTCAGAAGGCATCCACAGTTGTGTGAATTTGTAAGTGATGGTGGAGGCAATAATGTGACATAGATGACACCTAAGGATTTGTGAGAGAAGAACAACACAAACTTGTGGACTATTTTTTAATCTTTTCTCCCTTTTCTTTCTTTTTCCCCTCCTTTTTCTTTTTTTTTTTTTTTTTTTACAAAGACTGACCCCCCAACAAACTCTGCTAAAGCATGCCAGCCAAAACCCCCATCTACCTGAAAGCTGACAACAATAAAAAAGGGAAGAAATTCAAGCTGAGGGATATTTTGTCTCCTGATATGATCAGCCCGCCTCTGGGGGATTTTCGACACACAATCCATATTGGGAAAGAAGGGCAGCATGATGTATTTGGAGACATCTCCTTTTTACAAGGAAATTATGAACTCTTACCTGGGAATGAAGGAGAAACAGCCAGCCAGCGCGAAGGCCACAGTGAATTCCTGCGGGCAAACAGCACCTCTGACTCTGTGTTTACCGAAACACCTTCTCCAGTGCTCAAAAATGCCATATCACTTCCTGCCATCGGTGGTTCTCAAGCCCTCATGCTGCCCTTGTTGTCACCGGTGACATTTAATTCAAAGCAGGACTCTTTGGGGCCATTAAGGAATCCCAGGCATAGCTGTGAGCCTGTAATGGAAGAAAAGTTACTGGAGAAAAGCAAACACTTGGAGAATGGGAAAATGTACAAAGATGACATCACATGGGAGCGGAGTGACCCACCATCTCATTATACTAACGGAAGAGACAGTCATTCATCCAGCCTTTCAGAACAATACACTGAATGGCAAGCAGAGGAATTATTTGACCACGGCCATCTTTCATGTGATTTCAGCAAGACTCAGCAGTCTCAGCCTAAACCAGATGACTCCCTTTCAGATCTGGCAGAGCCTCTCCTTTCTTTAAAACTTGACCTTGGACCTTCACTTTTGGATGAAGTGCTCAGTGTAATGGACAAAAACAAATCATAGAACTTGCTGCTCTTTTAATAACCTCAGTTATTAATATAAACACAACTGAAAGTGCATGGGCATCCTCCAGCTAAAGCTACAACAATTGCGACTGTAATCTAATACACACTCCATAGGAAATAAGGCTCAATAAACTCAGAAGGCCTTCCTTCTTAGAATACATTGGGTGCGCATCCATTGATTTCAATGGGAGAACTAAGCAAATGTTTAAACCTCACCAACTGAAAACAAATGGGATTTAAATACACTTGACTTTGGATGAATTATGTTGTGTGTGTGTGTGTGTGTGTGTCAACTCTCTTTGCAGTTGACAGGTTTTCTAAAATCAAATAACTTAAAACTATTTTTGTACACAATTTCCATGGTTTTTTAATATGGCAAACGCCTCATAACGAGGACATATTTTAACATCATAATTTTCAGCTGAATTAAAATGTTTTCTAAGAGCCAAGGGGATGTTGTCACTGTAATATTTGAGCAGATTCTGCAAGCTGGGATCAGTAACTCAATTCATTTTTTAAAAATCTTTTGGTTCTCAAGGATCCCATGTGCGCCAGGAAGAAGATTTATGAAGTGAAGGTTAAATGTTAATTAGTTCAATATTACTTAATCTGTAACTGGTCTCCTTCCCAGAATGGTAGTGGGTTGGTTTTTTGGTTTGGGTTTTTTTTATTTAAAAAAATAGAAGCAGTATTCTTCATTTTGACTGCACTGTTATTGATGAGTATTAATGCATAACTCTGTACCCAAATGGGAATGGCTTTTGTTGTTGTTCACTTCATCTGTTATGGGAAGTATACACAGCCAATATAAACTGGTACCATTGAGGTTACTTGAGCTTCACGTGTGAGGCTTTATCTTAAGCTTGAAAACACTGCTTTCTTAGATTATATGTCCTGAATGTTCCAGCCATCATGGTCAATAGGATTTTGGGTGTTGTAGTTCAAAAAAGTAACTTTTCCAAGCCCCGGCCTCTCACATGTATTCTGTCTTGGACAATCCCATTTAAAAGAGCTGGAAAGGCAAACTTTATAGTGGTTACAATATTTTGTGAGCTGGAATTTGTTTTTAAACACATTAAACACACACACACACACTCAAACACACAGAGGATTGTACCAGAAAGCTATTGTTTGACAATTTTTTTGGAAAGCCTTTGTATAAACTGTATATTTGTGTGTGTTTGCAGAATTTATGTATTTGATCTCTTAGCTTTGTTCCTTCAGACACTGACACACAAATGCTTAAAATTTTGCGATGCATTATTGTATGGTTTAAGATAAAGTACCCAATGCTCTCAATACTCAATAGGAAGTTGTGCTGCAGCAGTTGGTATTCCAGGGAATATAAAGATGTTCCTGCATTACGTAGATACTTTGTGCAATACAATAAAAAATAAACATGGCCATTGTGTTTATGTGTTTGAATTGCACACTGTAAAGAGATATTTAGTTCAAGATGTTGAAGGCCACATACTTTTTCATTTTACTTGCCTTTATGCTTCAGTGGTGCCAAGAGGACCATAACCATCATACTTTAATTAAGATTATTGCACTGTGCCACAATCTGTATATACTAGAGTGGTGCTTGAAAGACAACAGATTGCAAAATTCCTTCCTTCAGAACCCAACATGCATTGCAATGAAAATATTGAGTTTTTGCATGAAAAGGCTGTCTCTTCGTAATGTAGGTACGAAGTTTTGTTATCAACGGTGTAAGCAGACCTTCGTACACATACGTATAAACATACAAATCTACTTCTTTCTCTATTGAAATGAAGTTTCTAATATCCCCATTAGATATTAATGCACATAGTTTCATAAAATCATCTTTTAAAAAGATTATTTCCTTCTTAGTGTTACAAAAAGGGAAACCTGTTTAGTTTTCCTGTACATCTGTATACAGGATACATCTGCAACATGGATACATTAAGATCCTGCCATAAAGTTGTCTAACCAACACTAACTACTGTATTTTCTGGTCCTTAAGTGTGCTAATGAATGCCTGTGACATGTGAACATAATAATCATGCAGGAGGTAAAGGGCTTTAATGGATTTCCTCCCCCCCCCCTCATTTTATGATTTGTTCTCTATGTCATTGTATCATCCCAAATCCATTTTGGTAGTGTTCCTTTCTGAAAACAAACTCAGAAATAGCATAGGGCCATAGAACTACTTTTGGTACTTTATGAAGTGGTTCTCCTGATTTCATTTCAGCTTTTAGTGACAAGGACTGCCAATCTTTTTTCTCTTTCTTTCTTTCTTTCTTTCTTTCTTTCTTTCTTTCTTTTTTGAAGTGGGGGTTATTAAGATAGCAGAAATATAGCTGAAAAGAATTATAGCATGGAATACAGGTAAATAACATGCCAGTGATCTCTTCTTAATGAAAGCTTGTACCAATAATTGGGGTTCCTTTGGTTTACCGGATATTTGTGAACTACATTTCCCATCAACCTTTACACTGGTCAGGCAGGCTAGAGCAGATGTGAATTAGAGTCCAGCAATTGGAGAATCACAGATTCCCTAGCCGTGGTTAATAAGTTAATCTCAGCTAGAGTACACCCACTATAGGCCTAAGCAGACTGCCAGAAATCAATTGGATTTACCTGCATGTATCAGTCAACAATTTATCTAGTGGTCTTAACATAGTGTTAAGCCAGCATGGTGTAGTGCTTTGAGCACTGGACTATGATTCTGGAGAACAGGGTTTGAATCTCTGCTGGGTTGTGAAATGCCCTGGGTGTCCTTGGACAGGTCACACTCTCTCAACCTCAGAGGATGGCAATAGCAAACCCCCTCTAAAGAAATTTGCCAAGAAAATCCTGTGATAGGTTTGCCTTAGGGTCATCATTAATTGGAAGCAACTGTAAGGTATACAACAAGCACAACCCAAGTTAGAAGAAACTAACTTGGACCTAAGAGGAAGAGATGACTTGAGAAACTTAACTTGAGAAGGAGGCCCATAAATCAGACTAGCGGCTCCTATAGTTGGTATTGAGACCTGTTGCCATTTTCATTCTGAAGGAGGAAATGACAAAAATAGTTATGACAAGGCACCCTATTATTGAGTTATGATAGCGTAGGTCCAGCATGCACTGTTTCAGTAGTTGCAGAAGTAGAAATTCTTGACTGACAATGCAATGATGAAACCCCTCCCCGCAACTAATCTTTTAAAGTGCCACAGCTACACCCCCACATACAGTCATTTCCATGCTATTGAAGGGAGAGGGAGGTCAGTGGAAATGCATCCAGCTATTTTCCTGTAGCTGGCCATACTGCAAGGATTGTATTTGCAGGGAGCTCTTGGAGCTCTCAGATGTCTCTGGGATGCCTGTTACACCATGTAGGGTTACAGGAAAATAGCTGAACACATCACTAATCCCCTTGTTCTCCAATGACATGGAAAAGGCTGTGTTGCTGCATTGCTTAAAAGGTGGCTTTAGGAGTGGTAGCACTAGGAGACATAACTATGGAGTTGCAGCTATGTACTAGCCTGATGTACATCTCCCACTCCAGGATCTCATCCACCATCTTCTGTTTGATTTGTTGGTGTTTGCAGACTGCCATTTCCTTCCCATTCTTTCTCAAAAAGAATACTGAGGACATATATCTTCTTGACATGAAGAAAATCCTGCTGTTTGATACATTTTCTTATGTTAAATTGACATAACTCTCATGGTTCAAGGAAGATGTTTTGTAACTTTCTTCACTGCACAGGAGCAGTGAGACTGATTTGAGAGGACCAGAAACTAAAGATACAGCATTCAGAAAGCACAGATGAATTTAATAAGCATGAACTTTCCACCTTTCTGTCAATTCAGCAAATATATGTTTGGAAGGTGTTGAGGTCTATGGGAGAATGGTTTCATCTTTGGCAGGATTACCCATTCTTTAGTAAGTGTAGCTTAAGTAGAATCAGAATGTGCAGGTTTCCAGGATCTGTACTGACCAGAAGTCTGATATTTTTGGCTGATTGAAGCTTTCTAGGTTTGAAGCAGTCTCTTATGTTACCTTTAAGAAAATGCTATTCTTTGCAAGGGGATCTCCCACTAGGGAAATATATCAGCTAATCTTACAATTAAGATAATATCCTTCTGTGTTTTGCATCCTTTGATTATTCCCCTTGCCACTTTCTGGATAGCAAAGGCTTTTGTTTAATAGCAATCTTCTGCTTGAGCTCATCAAATGAGAATGCTGACTTTATGAGATCCTGGCCATTTTCACAGCAGTAGACTACTCTAGGGAAAGTTAGCCCCAGAAAACAGATAATACTATTCCTAAAACCAAATGATGAAGACAAAATTACTCCTAAAGCTTAGCAGTTAATATAAATATCTCTCCCAAGGTTTCCTGGCATAAAATATAGGGCATATTCCAGCCTAGCTGAATATTCTTTGAGTACATTGATTTCTGGAGAAATGTTCTTAAACCTTTCCTGTTGAACTGAAATGGATTTAAAAGTTCTCCATTTTGATTAGATTGTGCCTTTTGTCTTGTTCCAAAGAATTTTGTCATTTTTTGATTTTCAAATCTAGAGTTCCAACACACTACATTAAGCCTTACAGTTTTATATATTTTTGATGAACAATAAAAACAGCAGATAGCCATGTTGGTTCATTAAAAAACAAAATACATAAACCAGAATGGAACACAAGTCAAGTAGAAATACCTTATTTGACATTGGACTAGGATTTTGGAAATGCAGTCTTTCATTCCTATTCATCCATGAAACTCACTGAGTGACCAGCCACTTTATCACCCTAACCTACACAACCAGAGTTGTTGTGATGATAAAGTGAGGAGGAATTGAGTCATATGCCTTATTGGAAGAAAGGTGGCATATAAATGTAATAAGTATTGTTGTCATTGTTCCCTTCATGTTGTTTCAGAGTTATGATGACCCTAAGGCACTTAGCATGGGGTTTTCTTGGCAAGACATGTTCAGAAGGGGGCTGTCTTTGCCTTTGTCTGAGGCCAAGAGAGTGGGACTTGCCCAACATCACCCAGTGAGTTTCCATGGCTGTGGGGAGCTCCAGACCCTGGCCTCCAGAATGATAGTCTAATGCTCATGCTATGCTGCCTCTTTAATGCACAGACAGCCCTCTGTATCCATGGATTTTTTTATCCACTGATTCAAGCATTCATGGCTTGCAAATATTTTAAAAATATATAAATTCCCAAAAACAAGCCTTGATTTTGCCAATTTATAAAAGGGACACCATTTTACTCTGCCATTGTATTTATTGGGACTTGAACATCCACAGATTTTGTTATCCATGGGAGGTCCTGGAACCAAACCCCAGTGGATACCATGGACCCACTGTACTTCGCTATGGTATACTCTTTTAACTAATAGGCTTTGCAGGAGTTGGGTTTGAGAACTTAATAATAATAATAATAATAATAATAATAATAATAATAATAATAATAATAATTTTATTTATATCCCGCTTATTGAAAAAGACAATCCAAGCGGCTTACATAAAAAACCTATACAATATAACCCCTAAAACCAACCCACCCCCTGAATTGCAGCCCTTTCTTGTGTGCAGGTAACTAACATGATCCCAGACCTTAGCAGGAGGCCCCCACCCAAAACCAATCAATGCACCCATTGCAAATATGAGCATTGATCTCACAATTTAAAGTAGCCAGGAATTCATTATTTTCTAACTGCCATCATTAGCAATTGTGTCAGAAAGAGCTTATGATCCACTCAGAGGGAGGCAGAGTGGCATCTGAGAGTGAAGAGGTTGAGCTGGTTCTTTATAAAAATGTTCACAAACGGCATTTTCAATGCAATCAGCTTCTCTTTTGAATTTAATATTTAATTCAATACAGACCATGTTGAGCCCTCCTCATGATACTACATGCATTGTAGGGGAATTGCATTGAGGGACACATTTAATAGGTCTTCATGTCAAGATGTAATTGTGGCCAAATGACATATATCAGCATGTGAGGATGAGCATCTAGTACTAACTGAACTATATATCAGTGATCTCAAGTTCAGTTAGTACTAGATGCTCATCCTCACATGCTGATTTATATAAAAAGGAGGCATCATTTTTAAAAGTTATTTAAATTGCTGTGCTTTTTAAAAAAATTATGGTTACAGAGAAAAAGGTAGGAAGAAAAATAAAGAGGGAAAGGAAAGGGAAAGTATAAATGATATGAACATGGGCTAGACACCTATACAATGTAGATTGACTATATTTCCAAAAATACATTTTCTTGTAACTGACATCCATAAAATACATATTCATGAATAGCCTATGTAGCCAAAAGTCTATTAAGGGGAATTTTATTTAGCTCAAGTTGAGAGGGGGTCAGCTACAAGGACCCTGTGAGACCATCTCTCACGTGTATACCAAGAGTTCAGGGGATCTAAGAATTGATGCAGAGACAGAAT
>CM034701.1:340081499-340096142 GCA_020142125.1 Phrynosoma platyrhinos
GTATTTGGTGGTCTTAATCCGAGGGGCTCATATCCTGGGGGAATGTGTAAGTAGGTGGCACAAAGCACCTTCCGATGGGTGAGGGTGTGTGAGACTGGGTGGCACAATACAGACATTATACCTTTGATGGCTGAGGGTGCTTGTGACTGGGTGACACAATACACCCTTCGATGGTTTGGATGATTTGATCAGGGAAAATCCCATCTGCAACTCTCCTAGACTATCTGGGGTTATTCATCAGGGATTAAGGGTGGTGACCCATGCCATGGGCACAGAGGACCTTTGCCTCCAATTCCACTGCCAGAGTTCATCTGGAGGTCATCATGGAATTTCACATTTTTGATAGCAGGGGAACTATGGGTAACATATGGGGTTTTTCATATTTTGGATATTAAAGGGCACTCTGGGTAACAATACATGGTGATAGGAAATGCAATGACTTGGGAGATTCTAACTTTAGTACTCAGTTTTATATCTTTTCACTTTAGGATCACATCTAGTTATTTCATAGCTGCCCTTCCCATTTCTAGTCTTCGTCTATTTTCTACACTGCAAAATTAATGTTTCGCATCTGTTAATTAATTATTAATGATAGAGCTAGTGTGGTGGAGTGGTTTGAGCATTGGACTATGACTGTGGAGAGCAGGATTTGAATCCCTGCTTGGTCATGAAAACCCACTGGGCAAGTCACAGTCTTTCAGCCTCAGAAGATGGCAATGGTAAACCCCCTCTGAAGAAACATGCCAAGAAACCCCTGTGATAGGTTTGCCTTAGGGTCATAAGTCACAAACAACTTGAAGGCAAACACCACCACCAACGTACTTTTGGTACTGCAGCCACAAGATTTTGAGTTTGATCCCAGGACTCCAAGGTTGACTCAGTCTTCCATCCTTTCATAGGTCGGTAAAATGAGTATCCAGCTTGTTGGGGGCAATTGGCTTACAGATTGTGAACTGCCCAGAGAGTGCTGAGTTTACTGATAAGCGGTATAGAAATGTAAATGCTATTGCTATTGCTATTCAATTTAGTATAAACAAAGTGCAAAAACATTTTATTTTTAAAAAATAATGTGAAATACTTTGAGATGCCATGGAATCAAACTTCTAGTTTTACAGCCTTTATCATCCCATGGTCCACTTAGCTGGGTTTGAAATTGTCTGGAAGAATTGGCTAGCTCTTAATTCCACAGCCTTCCAGGATCCAGTGTTAGCAAACTTGGCAGGTATCCTACAAATTCTTCCTTGTGACTGTTCTTATATTCAATAAGCAAAACTATCTTCTTGGAATTTCCAACATCTTGCCCATTTCCTTTCCAGGTCTATGCATTTCAAAAACTGATATCGAAGATTTTGCCATAATCTCTAGCCTCTCATTCACCTTTACCATTTCCTGATGTAATAGTTGCAAAATCCAGTGTGATCTGGAGCCCTTCCTTGGTTCTGCTTTCTCAAGCTAAGTTTTACTAAAACATGTGGAGATTTGCAAAACCCATCATTCCATTTTGTGTTCACCACGGGAGAAGCAGAATGTCTGTTATGCACAAAGCATGTGCTCCACTTTACACAAATTATGGGTCCTTTGGATGATAGACTATAAATGTTCCACTTTCTTCCTTCCACCATGTTGTAGATAACAAAAGAGAGAAGCAGAGCATTCCTCACATTTACTGGATTGTAGGTAAATCAAGGCTGCATTCACACTACAGAAGTAATGCAATTTGATGCTGCTTTAACTGCCATGGCTCAATGCAACAAAATTCTGGGGTTTGTAATTTTGTGAGGTACTTAATCTTCTCTCTCAGAGAGCTCTGGTGCAACAACAAACTACCAGTCTCAGGTTTCCATAGTATGAAACCATGACATCTGAAGCAGTGTCAAATGGCATTAAATCTTCAATATGGCAGCAGCTCTATTCTCTGGAGGTGGTTTCTTACTCACTGGAGATGTTTAAGTAGAGGCTCGATGGCCATCCATTAAGAACATTGTAGATCTTGCACTAGGGAGGCCTAACCAGGGGTTGGGTCACATTGAGGATCATTTTCCATACCTTTAGACCCCACATTATACTGCCACCATTTTCTGAAATGGTGAGTGATGTTCTGGTCACTTCTCTGTTTGATCTCCCCCCCCCCATATGTACAGAACATTTAGACAGAAAACTGAACCAAATGACTTTTTTTGGGCTGAAAAACATGTTTGGGTTGGGTTTTTTAAAACGGGGGCTGGAAATTTTGGATGTTCCCAAGGGCCACCCAGGATCACATAAGGCTTTCTAAAATCCCTTCTGTCTCCATGAATCCATGACTTGCACAATTTGTTTCCCCAGAGAAGATGAAGGAAAAGGAATCACGACACATGCGCACACACACAAAAGAAAGGAATGAAATTTCAGCAAGGTATTTTCTTGTACCAGGCAAACTTTATAGTTTGGATGGGTCAAATTACAAGTAAATGAATGGTAAAATATTCCAGCCAAGCATCTGTTCTTCTGGATTTAACTACTTTCTGATTATGGAATGGTACTAGCAAAAGGGATCTAGTTCCAGCAAGAAAGCTTCTCCTCCTGCTAGATTTTGGTACAAAGATCAATGCTTGGAAAGTTACTTTTTAGAAGTAATTTGTTCCCATTACTTGTTATAAAAAGCAATTCATAGCAAAGTGCTACAATGTACCTTGTTGTGTTACTTGATGGGTGTTGTGCTACTTTTGGAAATTTATTTTTTTTATGCCCTTTTCACCAAAAATAAAATAAAATAAAATAAAATAAAAGGAACTCAATTATGGGTTATTTGTAACCTGTTACTTCTAAACCCTGGGAGAGAGTGGTAATGTGTTTCCTCACAATCTCTGCCTCTTGCCAGATTTCACGACTATTGTATTAGATTATAGCTCTGTTCTAGTGGCAAGGTTTCAAAAGCTGGCCAGGTGACAAAACTCGGCATGGCTGCGCACAATACCAGGTGTTGCTCTCTGCCTCAACTTCTGTTAGGGAGGTATGTTATGGCACTAAACCCATTTGCTGTTCCCACAACAAACTGCGTTTCTGGCACTAGCCAGCATGCAACTAAGGCACACTAATATGTGCATCACATAAGTCCATGGCTCACCAATGTGGAGGTGACACTGAAATCACTTTTGCTTTTTTAATTGGCTTGGAAAAGTAAGAAACTGGAGAAGTTGTGCTTACAGCAGAAAAACATTGCCCCCCTTTCATTTTTCCTCATTAGATAAGAATGATCTAATGTTCTTTTAGTACAGCATGGAGGCACTTATATGAACTTTTGATAGGTCAAGGATTAATTTGCTAGAAGCAATTTCATTTTTCAAATATACCTATCACTGTTAGGCATCATTCTCTAGTGGGAGACAAGGGGAAAGTATGTCTGGATAATGTTTCAGGCATCCCCATTTTATACAGAATTAAGTGAAAGAGGTAATTAATTTTCATTGGTTTTCTTAGAGTTTCAGGGAATAATTCTGAGAATCTAGAACCAATTGATCCAATTGATTAACTCTTTTTCTCCAGATGTTTTAGAGTTTGTATAAAAGATAAAGTTTTATATAAATGATATTAATGGTTAAACTTCATCAAGACATCCATGCTGTTTTGGGAGTTAGCTTTTGAAATTCAGTACATATTCAATGTAGTTAAAAGAATCCAAATGAGGGAGGAATCTAACCCTCACCACCATCAGTCTCAAAATTCAACCAAGTACCGAAGCTCTCTCTTACTACAATATCTTGTGCAAATACAGAACACTTTTATTCTATTGGACACATGCATTGTTATTTTTTAGTACAGGAAATATATATATTTAAATAACAGCATTCCAGTATTTATGACCCATATCAAACCAAAGCCTGCTGAGTATATTTTCATTTGAGAGAGCTTGCCTGTAGAGCGTGGTCCAACATGCTATGACTGTGATTAATGTAATATCATCCTTTTGAATTCTAAAGATTTTACACGATTAGCCTTAGAACTTGAGTGTAAACTATGTATGGCTTAAGACTGTATTTTTGCATATGAAATATTAGATGTAGTCATGGCTAATGTATACATGGCAGATGCCACGTAGAAACTACTCTACAGTTATTTTATTATATTTTAATTAATAAATATGCATAACTGTAGAGTAGCTTGATCTAAATGATCTATCAGCTATTTCACACTGCAAAAAATAAGGACATTTTGAACTGTCATGGCTCCATCCTGTGGAATCCTGGCATTTGTAGTTTGGTCTGTTAGGTGAGGTATTCAGCCTGATCTGTTAGAGAGCTCTGGTGCCTCATCTAACTACAAATCCCAGGATTCTTTGAATAGAGACATAGCAGTTAAAATGGTGTAAAACTGCTTTATTTCTGCAGCCAGGATATCCCCTATATCAGAGGAGCTCATAGCGGGGTGTGATAAATCAATAAAATCACTTTAAAACAGTCTGAAATAGTTTACAACAATTGAATAAATCAAACAAGGTAGAACCCATAATCTGTTAGGACGTTATCACATGGGGAGTCACGGGGAGAAAGTGGAAATAAACAGGCATGAGTGGAAGTCTTTAATTTATGGGATTTGTCCCGTTCCGCCTCATCTGATAACTAAATTTGAATTTAAAAGGGGGTTAATTCGAACGCAAACCTGATCTTTTCATTTTCAGGATTTTTGAGGATTTGAAAAGATCAGGTTTTTGTTCGAATTAACCCCCTTTTAAATTTGAATTTAGTTATCAGACGAGGCGGGATGGGACAAATCCCGTAAATTAAAGTCTTTCACTCATCTGGTTTATTTCCACTTTCTCCCCGCAACTCCCCGTGTGATAACGTCCTTAGACTCAAACCAAGCTGTTATCTCACAAGTCCCTGAATGCTTGGGGAATTGTTGCAAAAATAACAGCAATGTTGGCATATGTTGGGCCTTCCAGGAAAAGGCATTCCACTATTGGTGCACTAGAGCCTTGAAACTATTCCACTAAGTCAGGGGTAGGCAACCTTTCCCCTTTAAGGGCCGAGGGACTTCAGCTCCCAGAAGCCTCAGCCATGTTGGCCAATAGTCCCATGTTGGCCAATAGCTCCTGGGATTCTGGGAGCTGAAGTCCCTCGGCCCTTAAAGGGGAAAGGTTGCCTACCCCTGCACTAAGTTGTGATCAGTTTCTCAGCAATGGGCCATCATGCAGTGATCTTCTCCCACATGCTGTCCTTTCATTCTGAACCATTTGCAAAAATGTCCCACCCAGTTCACTGGATAAAATGCTAGAAAAGATGAGTTTAGAAGTCTTTCTCCTGTGAAGTTAATGGGTCTCTAATATTTAACTGCATTGAGTATTTTCTACTGGGGGGTGGGGGTGCAGTTGTTGAGGACTGCTGACATTGAATATACCAGGCCTGTTATCTGAATTTGCAGTCATTTTTTAAAGAAAATCTCTAGTTTTTAACATCGAAAGATATCACATTCCTTAGCCATAGTGACTATTGCACAGGAGGACCTAGAGATTCCTAGATAAGTGTTCTCTCAAGTAAAAAACAAAACAAAAACAAAAAACAAAAAAAACCCCAAAACCTAGGGTTTTTTATTTGCAGTTTTTTTCACTTTCATGTGGGTCTGTGTTCCTAACCAAGGTGAATGTGGTTGGCACACTGTATATTTCTCAAATCTTTAAGGAACTACACTAATTCCTGGGACTACTTCTGGGTACAATTCCTAATACTGGTCTTGTACTTAAGCCTTCTATAGCTTGGGATGGTTCATCTTGTTAAGTATAAAGTCTGGCTGTTCCTCGAGATCATCTGTAGTGATTTGCTGGAGATCTGGGAGCTCCACCTCATTCCTCTTCCAGTGGCTCCAGAAATACATCCAAGGTGGGCACTGCAGTGCCTCCAGGGCTTGAAAGGTGCCTGAATGTTGTACAAAGAACTAGGGAATAGCTCCTTGCACAACATATTTTTTTAGGTCTATATGCATACTTCACCCCCAAGTTACATACACGTGTCACCAATAGGATTCCCATCACTATTAATAAAAGTATTTCTCTCCCAGCTTTTGCTTACATGTTTTTAACATCTATGATCATTAACATCAAGTATCCTTCCCTCCATTTTGGGAAGGGTGTGTGTGCCAACTGCTGTGCTGATCAGTGATGAGAAGAACTGAGGCAGAGGGAAGGTAGTCAGGTGTGGAAAAGAAAACTGCTATGAAAAGAAAGGCAGAGGAACAAGGGAGAGCCAGCAACCCATGCAGGTTGTCAAGGATTTCTCAGAGACTAGAGAAGGAGGTTGATCAGGTGCTCCCCCAGGTTTTGGCTTCTCCTCTCTTGAACCCCGGTTTGCCTACCTCCTTCTCCTTCTGGAGCAGTTATGAAGAGTGCAGCCTCTTCTCTGTACTACAAGGGAGCTTTCTCTCCATCTGTAAAGAGTCTTTAGCCCAAAAGCCCATCTTGGGCTACTCCAGCAGTAGAGAATGGTTGTCTAGGGCCTGTTTCTGCACCAACTAATCCTTCTCAGGCTGGACCAAATTGATAGTTGAGAACAGAGGAAAACCTGATCCTTCTCTCACTTAACCTATTCCTGGCAACTGATCCTGACACAGACTAACAACAGCTAATCCTGTGGGGGAAGTGCTTTGGAGGACTCTTTGCTATCTTGACCCTATGAGTGAACAAAGGAGTGAGAAGACTGGACTTTTGGAACAATGGATTGGTTTGGGATCAGTTGACATCTGTGGAATTAAATTTTTGGTTGAGCTGCATTGGTAGACCATGGAGACTGATAGCTTTGGTCTCCCACTTGCAATGGAGAGGACAGAGGACCTAATATAGATATATTCTTTAGGAGTCATTTCAGTGCAACATATTGTAGAATTAAGTAGGAATGGATTACATTTAACAATTACCTGTAGCTCAAGTTGCTTCACAAGTCACAAATATATATTTCTCAGATTGTTCTTTATAGGAATGCAATGAACACAAATGCTTAAAAAAAAAATAAAAGAGCAGTGTTGGAACCCATAATAGATACTATGGAGCTTGACCTGCAACACTATATTATTTCTTCATGCTGGTCACTTCTTATGGTTTTTGTGTTTTGTTTTGCTTTTAGTTTGCCTTATGTGCCAACTGGAAATGCCCAACTCATGGGTTGGCAGTTTTTTGGCTGCATGTACAAATATTTGATGTCTCAAAGGCCTAAGCTTCAATTTCTATTTGAAATACCAAGTTTCTTCCACTTGTTTCTTATTTTTACAAGATGCCATTTTCGGCAGTTACCTCAGCAACCATATATGAAATTAGAGGCAACGATTATTACTTTAAGAACTAGATAGAGAAAATAAATAGATTTATTAAGCATAATAAGCTTGACTGTGTCTTAGCAACCATACACAGAATACTGCTCCAGTTTATTTCACTTTGATGGTTATCAGATACTTACGCAAACAGACACTTCCAGTTAAGAACTGGAAAGACTCTCTCATTGGTTTTATAGGCAATCATTTATTTTCAGCCAGTTCTGTCTTCCTCTCTCAGAAGTTTCCTCTCTCCATCCACAGCAATTTCTACTGATTGAGCTCCTCCTCTCCTGAAGAAAGCGAATGGCTCTGCATGTGTTAAGAAATTACTAAGGAAATCAATTCTTTCAGCTCACAAAGGTAACAAAGGCCCCTTAAAATCTTTAAAATGGGTAGAAATCTCAATAGCTGCAATCCTCAATTTCATCTATATATCAGCTGGTATTTAATTGGCGCAGAGGCCTTTTTTGAGTGGAGTATTCCCTGTTCCAAAATGAGGAACGTTAAACAGTCAAAACGTAATGTCAATATTTCTGGAGCACATTGTTCATGCTGGGTTGATATATGTGACACTAGACACATTCTCCTTTAGCTTTTCCCAACCCAAGATGAAACTAAACAGCATTGCTCCCTATTAGATCGTGAACAAATAGGCATCTTACTGAATGGTCACAGGACTGAAATAAAGTTCTGAAAAATCTACTCAAGACAGAGGCTTTGGCTGCATCTACATTGCAGAAATAATACAGTTTGACACGGCTTTAACTGCCATGGTTCAATGCTATGGAATTCTGGGACATTTGTGAGATATTTAGCCTTCTCTGTCAGAGAGCTCTAGTGCCCCAACAAACTACAAATCCCAGGATGCCATAAAATGAAGCCATGGCAGTGTCAAGCTGCATTAATTCTGCAATGGGGCAGTAATAAAATAATAAATAATAAAATTTATTTATATACCGCCCTTTGGTAATCCAATCAGAAGCCTAGATGTCATCATCAGAGCTCTTTCCAGGGCTAACATTTTAGACTACAGAAGTAGCATCACTAGGGAGGTGTGGGGGATGCAAACGGCACTGGGTGACACCATATGGGGGGGTGATACCAACTTGGCCCCCTTGCCCTTGGTCATCCTTGCCGCTACCTCCTTCTCCTCAGGGGACAATGAGCTAGTGGCAAGGAGCCAGGCTGAGCGTGTGCACACACACCCAGCTCTTCCTTGCTGCCACCCTCTTCTCCCTTAAGGAGAAGGGGTGGCACTAAGGACTGCCAAGAGGAGCATGTGTGCTTCTCCTGGCCATCCTTGCTGCCACCCCATTTCCCCAGAGGAGGAGGAGGAGGAGGCAGCAGGGGCGAGGATGGCCACAGAAGCTCCTTGCTGCTGCTCCTCCTCCTCAGGGGAGAAAGGGACAGCAGCAAGGACCACCAGGGAGTATGCACATTTCTTCCAGCTTGCCACTGCCTCCTTCTCCCCTGAGGAGAAAGGGATAGCGGCAAAGATGAGGCTGCGGCAGGAAGAGGCGGGCGTGTGGGCGCACACTCATTTTGAGTGTCCCACACCTCCTTCGCCTTTGAAGTCCCATGCCCCAAACCAGAGGACACCAGGGCCAGGGACGCTGCTGGACTATAGTTCCCAGAAGCCCCCAGCCAACATAGCCAGAGGCCATGCTGGCGATGGAGTGGCCTGGGATTGTAATCCAAAAAGTAACTTTTTAATTGGCACACACACCCTTCCCAAAAGTAACTAGATCATTCATGTTTTATGTTCACTTTTACAGTCTGATGTTATGGATCCAGAAGTAAGTCCCCTAATATTTGATAAAGCCTACACCCTACTGACACTTCAGTCCAACACGTGCTTATTTCAGTGATTCTCACTTAATACAGTAGGAATTATTTCTGAGTAGGCATGCATAACATTGCGCTTTCCAAAATATCAGGAGTTAATTCATAGAATGTATATATACAGCTACCTTTCAAAAGCCAGTCCATCATAAAAGTAAGACATCTGCAGAGGCAGGAATATACCAGCTTTTAATGGATTATTAGTTGTTATTTGCTATCAAGTTAACCTCAATTGATGATGACTCTATGAATGAGAGGCCTCTAAGATCTCTGGTCATCAAATGCTTTGCTCAGGTCTTGCAAATGTGTTCTTGATTGAATTAATCCACCAGTTGTCCTTCTTTCCTACTGCCAAGCATTACTGTCTTTTCCAAGGAATCATGTTGTCTCATGATATGTTCAAAATATGACAGCTTCGGTTTAGTCACATGAGAAGTCAAGATGGATTCAGACCCAATTTGCTCTAAGACCCATTTATTTTATTTTATTTTTTAACCAGTCCATGGTATCAGTAGAAGTCTCCTCCAGCACCACATTTCAATTGAGTTGGGTGTTTTTTTTCCCCCTCTTCTTGTCAGCTTACATAATTGTCCATACATAGAAACAGGCATGGATGAATCTGACTTTGATATTTAATTATATACAGTATATTTACTCTTGAGAATCATATCCATTTCCTTCATATCTTCCTTCCCAGTCTTAATCTTTTTCTGATTTCTTGACTATAGTCTCCATTTTGATTAAGGACTGAGCCAATGTACAGAAAATCTTGAACTATGTTGATGTCTTCATTACCCATTTTAAAGTTATGTAAATCATCTGTGGTCATAATTTTCATTTTTCTTTTTTATTATTCAACTGTAACCCTGTTTTTGTACATTCTTCCTAAACTTTCATCAATAATAATACATCCAGAATCAAACAGACAGGTTCAATAAAAAATTTAAAATAGGAATGATAACATAAGAATAATAGCATATTATATCATTATATTACAACATAAAAGATTACCAGGAGAATAAAAAAAATACTTAGCATTAAAATATAAATTAAGCTCCCCAAGAAACCCAAAGCCACAGCAGGGCTTCCTTCTCTCTGCTTGAATTAGATTACAGGAAAATCCAAGTTTATATAGAAGGATAATGTGTTGTTGTTGTTGTTGTTGTTGTTGTTATCATCCCCAAGTTACATGTAAGCATATGTAAACTGTGGCAGAATCCTCTATAACACTTATGAATCAATAATCTAGAGTTATGTTTAGAGGCTACATAGGGACTGTAAAAGTCTCCCAATCTCCATTTACCAGATAAGTGGGGATTGGGGGCTTCATACCAGAATTCATTGCATAGCACCATAATTATGATGCTTACTCATACATAAATCCCATACAGAATTCTGGCCTGTATTTATAAACTTCTTATCAGAAACTGTTAAAGGTTTCCAAGTCTTTCCATAAATATGGGTACCATTATATAATGTTCATTCATCTCCTTCAGGGGATAGCTACCCAAAACTAGTTTAAGGTTATTCAGAATCATTGTTAAATAAATGTAAAAACAAAATTGGCTAAGGAAGTACATAAATAAACATATTGATAAAATAATTAACTCTTGATTTAAACATAATAGTAGGCTATTATTATATTTTTTAAAAGTCAAGATGTTTTCCATTATATTATCAAATAATATTAAACTGAAGAAACCATAATATTGTCCTTTGAATGATCAAAGACTGGATTTGATTATTCCGGGATATTCAAATAAGCTCCAACACTATGATACAGAAAATAGAAACTTGCAAATATGTTGGAAGTTTCCAAGCAATGAAACAAATTTCCCTTCTGGTCTATGGAGAGGTCAGCTTTTATCAAGATACGGTCATGCCACAGATTCTTCATGTTCTGCAGATGACTCCCTTCTTTAGCAAGAATGTGGAATGGTTTTAATTAGAACTGTGGGGGAAATGTTTCAAATTTAATGAGTGTCCTCAATATAATAAGTTTTAATCCACAACCACACTTACTCAAAGAGGTAAGCAAAACAAAATTTCCTACTTATTATTAAAAACTTTGGGAGTGAATCCAAATGTCTCCTAACTTCATCCTCACAACCCTGTGAGATAGATCAGGCTTAAAGGGACTGGTCCAAGGTCACCCAGTAAATGGCTGAAGCTCACACCACTGTGAACACAACTGATCTTATCTAGTTTGCTTGTGTGTGAGCTTTTGGTTTGGGCTGTGTGCTTCCCTGGACCACGTGGCCTAAAGTGGTGGGACTTGTGCTGAATCACTTGCTTGAGGACAGCACTAGCAGTCACTAGCCCTACATAACCTCTGCCTCAGTCTTTGGAGCTCAGTCTCTGAGGAGAGAGCAGAAGGTGAGCTGTGTTTTGGGGATCATCCTTGACTCTTTGGCTGTGGTGGTTTTGAAAGTTTGTGGGGGGTCTTTTGTCTGCTAATAAGAGCCCTGGTGGTGCAGTGGTTAAATGCCTGTACTGCAGCCACTCACTCATAGACCACAAGGTTGTGAGTTCAATACTAGCCAGGGCTCAGGCTAGACTCAGGCCTGCATCCTTCTGAGGTCACTAAAATGAGTACCCAACTGTTGGGGGGCAATGAGCTTACAGTTGTAAACCGCTTAGACACCCCATAGCGCAGTATGAAGCGGTATATAAATGAAACTACTTTGGTTTTTGGCCATGTGTTCTCCCTGGGCACATGGTCTAAGGGGGTGAGGATTATACTGAGTCATTTGTAGCAAGTGCAAACTGCTGCCTCTCTTGGAAGAAAAAATTCCACACACTGCAACTATATGTTCAACGCATCAGAGAATACAAGGATATGCTGGATAAGGGGGAGAGCCAAAAGAAGGCTGTAATGCTGAGGGAGCACCCTGGAGGACAGTCACCATCAGGAGCAGACCATGCAAAAGGGTTTTGGAACCACTCCAACTAAGGTCCTATCTGCTTGGAGTATCCTGGCTCTGGAGCTTCCCTGACCCTCTCCTTTTGCCAAAGCTTTCCATTCTGATGGCAGGTGGCTGATCGCATGCACATACCACTTATCCACCTAAGACATCTGCACTACCATGTGTCACTTCTCTCTGAGGTTAGAATGAGGTGCCCAGCCTCAATCGCATGGTTGGATGCCTCATTCTGACCTCAGAGTCAGTGACTTGTAGCAGCAGTAGATGCACCAGGCAATTGAGCAGGATGCATCTCAAACAGCCACTCAGCATCATAATGGAGGGCTCCAGATCTTCCAGGAAGATCCAGAGCGAATCATTATGTTAATGTCTGTTAAGGCTGTTATACCTTGGTTCTGGTGTTGAATGGGCCAGCCATCATCTGGTCTGTGTGTCATTTAATCTCCCCACTGAGAGGATGGGGAGAGGCCATTTTATTTGGTCCATGAAGACAGGGCCTAAGCAATTGCTTCCTACATGTTCCTGTAGGATAACAGTCATGAAGAAGTGCAGAGGTCCAGCAGCAAGAGACATTGTGTGCCAACCTAACCACCAAATGCAACAAGGAGGAAAAAAGATGTTGATGGGTATAGAGGGAATTATGTGCTAGCCAGACAAGATGAATCAGGAAATTCACTGTCTTCCTGGCACATCTATCCAGAATGTTACTGAAAAGTTGCTGAAGCTCATCAAGAACACATTCCTTCTTGTTCAAGTGGACTGCAAAGAACACCTTTGAGTAGATCACCTTGGACTATGAAGCTCTGGGCAGGAAACTGAAATTTAGAGGCACAAGTAATATTTTTGCAAATTCTACCAGTGCAAGAGAACAGACAACACAGTGACAGGAAGATACTGCAGTTGAATGACTGGCTATGCAGATGGTGTCAATGGGAGAGCTTTGACTTCTTGGACCATCTTTACTTAGATGAAGGACTACTTGCTACAGATGGGCTACACCTCATGAAGACCAGGAAGAATGTCTTTGGCAAAAGCATGGTAACCTGATCATGAGGGCTTTAAACTAAATCCACCAGGAGTTGGAAACGATAGTTTAAACATCTGTTCAAAAGCATAGAATTGGGAAAGGGACCAGTAGGTACTGCCCCAGAAGGAAACACGGGGCAGGGAAGAGAAGGACAGGACAGGGCAGTGAGAGGGAAGGCAAGGTTGCAGCCACTTGTGTAGATAAGGAGATGCTGCTGCCACCACCACCCACACCGTCTCCTTCTGGGTTTGTCTGGGCGGGAAGGCGGTGGCAGCCAGCACATTCACAAACTTTTCCTTCTGGGGAAGACAGGAGTGTGCGGCCATCATTGGTGCCACCACCTCCCTTTCCTGCCAGCCAGCAACCCATCCAAATCCAGAAGGAGATTGAGGCCAGCGGCTGGGCAGCATGTCCTTGCAAGGAAGCTTAACCTGGCTGGGGTTTATTAAAATGGGACAAAATGGTCATTTATATTAAAATGACAGGAAGATCAGAAAATGTAAAAAATAAAAAGCCCATTACTGTCCCATTTAAAATGGTACATGTGTCAGTCTACCCACTGGGCCCCTTCCAACTCCCTGATTCTATGATTTCAGAAACAAAGTAAGGTTCAGCTTGGCTAATACTTTAATGGGAGACCACTAGGCAATACTAGAGATTTCTAGGCAGGTCTAGGAAATAATTCTGGCTGAAACTCTAAAGATCTATTGAGGCCAGTCAAAGGTGACGATACTGGCCCAGATGGACCAATGATCTGACTCACCTGAATCAAAATCTCTCAAATGAATGTCCAGCACTCTAGCACACTGCCTTGTCAGAGTTATTATAATCACCTGATAAGCAAGCCTCTTAGAGCCACAGCAACAGACATATACTTTTGATAATAACGTAATATCCTAGTTTTTCAGCCTCTTTATTAAAATGGTTTTATGCTGACTTTATCTAATGGTACCATGAATAGTTTATAAAATGAAACAGAAATGTTAATGAAACCACACAAACTACAGCAAAAGATAGAGCCAGAAGATACAAGAATTACATTACTTGAGCAAACAAATGGGTTTAGACCTGGGGCCCTTTCACACAACACAGTTATAGCTCTATGACTCCACTTTAACTGTGGACATTACTACACACAGCTTTTAAACCATGATTATACCAAGACATATGCGGCATTAGCCATAGTCATCACACCTCTGACCGGTAGCTGCACTGTCTGAGACCCATCCCTTTTCATTGATGGGGGAAACCTTCAAAGCACACAAGCCCCAAGGAGTGAAACGTTGTTCCTGGGGCAGTTGTGTGATTGCTATTCTGGATTATCTTTAGTACCTTCTGTTGGTTTTTTTCTTCTTCTTCTGGCTTTTCTTTCTTTCTTTTGATTTCAATCATGGTAGCAGAGCACCCGTCACTAATCCCAGTTTCTGCCTCCCTAGACGTTCAAAAGCATGTAAAGGTGCAAGTACAGTTGCCCCTTTGTTTTCATGGACTTCGAGTCCACGTCCCTCGCCTATTCACAGGGGCAAATGGAGAGGATTAAAATGGGAGGCGTGCCGCCATTCAAGCCAATGG
>CM034701.1:340096242-340106745 GCA_020142125.1 Phrynosoma platyrhinos
CCCCCCCCCCCCCATTTAATTGTGTTTCTTGATCCTGCCTGCTGCCTCTTGGACATGGATTTGCCTTCACAATGCAAGTTCCCAGTGGAGTGCCAAAAACACTCAGCTTGCTATTTGAAATGTATCCCTTAGGTACTGTTTGAGTGTTGCTGAGAAATGTATAGTTGGCAGGCCGGCAGATTTCTGAAGCAGTAAAATTGAATTTGGCAAAGGGTGAAGCTGTTCATATTGCTTCCAGGTGAACTTTAGCTTCAGCATCATTTAACCCTGTGGTATTTAATGGCACTTGTCAAAACAACATTGCCAATTTAAAATATGTCTCTTTTGGACTAAATAAATATTTTCAATACACATATTAGCTGTGCTGCAAAGAATAATCTTTTCTCTTTGGTATGACTGTAATTTAGTATACTTATTGTGTTCTCTTCCTGACATTCAGGAGGTTAATACTGATCCCCATCCTCTGACATTATTGTTCTTAGGCAAATCTCTGCATTATTTTCCTGGTTAAATTATTAATTTGATTTGCCATCACTACACAGCAAAATTTACCTGGTCAGTTGTGTATTTTTTTTAAATACTTCCAAAATGCAGCATTAAAGAAGATACTCATGTTTCCCAGAATCTCCTTTCATTCATTGCTACTTTGGAAACTCTTGTCCTGTTCTACAGAGTTGTTGTTGTTATTATTATGATTGTGATTATGATTATGATTTTCATTACTGTATGCTATTTTATTTTGGCTTGAATTACTAACCACCTCATACCCTCCAACATTTCACAAATTGTGTAGCTAAACAACATTAGATGTGTGGCCCTGAAACAAGAGGGCAAATGTTATCAATGAGGAAAATTTGTTTTATGCAGGGAAACCCTGAAATTTCAGAAAGCTTGAAAAATGGTGGGGAGGGAATAAAAAAAATAAACCCAGATGAATCCACTAAGGACCACAAGGTTTTGTCTTCTCCTCTCCTTCCTGCTGAGCTAATTGAATGCAAACTGCTTTTGAACTTTTAACTCAATTTGCAGAAATTGAAATAAGCTTAGGATAAAGGAGGAAAGAGAGAGGAAAGAGAAACTCGGACATTTTAAAAGCAGCTGAGTAAGTGGGACAATGGAGACAACAACAATGGGATTGTCCCAACTAAATCAGAACAGTTGGAGTGTGTGCCACCTTGAAACATTAAGTTCATTTTTATTTGATTACCCCAACATTCTCCTCCAACAGCTTAGATATATATAATATTTTGACAGCAAAAGATGCCATAAATGCCAAAATCCTTCAACTGTCTCAGTTGGGCAGGGACAGTAAATCCTTTGTCATTCCACTTTTCAATTGCTTTCAAAATGTCGGGGTTGCAGACTGCCAGAAATAGTGCAAATTGAGTCCACTTTTAGGGTTAGGGTTAGTGCTAGGGAATCATGGGAACTGTATTTTATTGTGGCACCAGAGCTCTCTGACAGAGAAGGCTCAATGTCTCAGGGGAAAAAAACAATTCCCAAGACTCCCTAGCATTAACCCTAACCCTAAAAGTGGGCTCAATTTGCACTATTTCTGGCAGTCTGCAACCCCCCTTAGTTTCTCTCTCTCCTCCTCCCACATTCCCCTTTTCTTCTTGGCTAACTTCAGTTGCTGCAGAGTGAGTTCAAACTACAAAAGTAGTTTGTACTCAATTAACTCAGAAGGGGGCAAAGAACAGGAAGGGGCAGTATCTTGCTCTTCTCAGTAAATTCAAGCAAAAGCAAACTGTTGCAGCCGCTTCCTCATTAATAATTTTTACTATCTTGACCACACTTTGTTGCTGCATGGCCACAATTGCCCTGGGGCACATTCCTACTATGATTTAAATGATTTGTTCATCAGTTTATATGTGACTTGTTCACACTGGAAACGATTTCATATCTGACTGCATTTGGTCTTAATCATGGAGAATCAAGATGAAGCGAGGTAAATGCAAAAGAATCACATTTTTTGAAGACAGATCTTTTGGTGGTTCTTTTGAAAGAATCATTTTGCAAGTGTGTTCAACAAATGTGAATGATATCCGGATCTCAACTGCATCGCACTGGAGGGGAGGGCTATATGGCAAAGGGATGTCACCCATCCTGCCCCAGGTTTTGGGAAATCCGCCATTCCCTCCCCTCCATGCTGCCTCAGTGCTGTCTTTTAGACTACCATGGGGGCTTTCACTTTTAGATTTTAACACTGCCAAGTGGTCCCTGTAAAACTCACTGGTCCTAATCCAGTTTTTTTTTTTAAATTTTTCCCTGGTTGTGCAAGAATATTTTCAAGAGGTAGGACAACTCTAGGGGCACTTTCCGGGGGGGGGGGGGGGGGGGGGGGGGGTAGCGTGGTTTTTAAAAAAATTAAATGATGGATTTTGTGATCATTCACATTTCTATGGGTTCTCTAGAGCTAATAATGGGTCTCCTGGTTGCATCAGTAGATGCGCATCATATGACTGGTATTTTTTTTTAAAAAGCTGGAATGGACCATCACATTTGATACTGAGCATGCATTTTGTAGCAGCACAAATCTAGTGTGAATGACAATTGTGTTAAAAAGACATGAATACATAGAATAATGAAATAATTTGCTTCCATAATAGGAACTACACATCAGTATGAATCAATTCAGCAACAGCGTGTCAATGCAACTCACAAACCGGTTTAAATGCAAGTGGGAATGACCCCTTGGTTTTCATCTGTGAAACAGTGGAAGGTATGAATGTGTTGAATGAAAGGACCCTAATATACAGTCCAAACTGGCTTTAATATTCCCTGTACTGACATGCAGATTACCTTACTTGTGGTTTTCCCCACCTTGTCCTTGCAGTTTTCCAAGCCACAGGTGCTAACAGGAAGTTACATTAATCCTTCAGCTCATGTAACAGTCTATACATACAATATACAGACTGATTGTTACAGTTTTTCACAGTTCTGTTTCTTGGAAAAATTCCAGAAGTGATATGCAACTGTATATTTCTAAAACTAATTTTCCCCCACTGAAGTCAAGAACACACATAAAACAATTTTCTTTTTTCCAAATACAAACAAATCAAAATACAGGCTTTACAGCTGCTGCAGATAAGATTTATTTAGCTTCTGAAAACAGCACAGTCTTGCTCATTTCTGGAACAAGTAGTAAATGTGATTTATACTGAAAAATCAAAGAAAATTCCTTATATTTCCTATCTCATAAACTTGCTAATCATTCTAGAGATAGTATCGTTAAAGTGCACACTTTTACATTGTAGATTTAAAGCTTTCTGTCACCATCAAGCAGACTTGGAAAACCATTTGAAAGCTCCTATAATAAATAATATTGAAATATGCTTAGAATGCATGCCTTATTTAATTTTTCCCATTCTTTTCTTTTCATTGGGGAACAGAGGGTTTTATTTTTAAAGAAATTATAAACAGTCATAAAACTCTGCTTGCATGAACTAGTTATATAAGAGATATTCCAGAGAGAGTAGGCTTTGATAAATATGTAAAATGTTAATTGCTTATAGCTTGCATTTGCTTCCATTTCACTTAGGGAATTTCAACAGAAATATTCTTGATCTAAAGCAAGTCAGTTGAGAAAAAAAAGTTATAAAAGGTATTCTCCCTCACCCAAAAATCCAAATGAGCAATGGTGCTTTATGGATTCTCCTCTGATAATATATGTGTATGTCAGAGCCAATGTGGTGTAGTGGTTTGAGCACTGGACTATGAATGGAGACCAGGGTTTGATTCCCACTTGGCTATGAAACCCACTGGGTCATGTGCTCTCAACTTTAGGGAATGGCAACGACAAACCCCCTCTGAAGAAATCTTGCCAAGAAAATCCTATGATAGGTTTCTGCCATAAGTCAGAAATGATTTACAGGCACACAATACAAGAGAGAGAGATCTTCCAACACAGCACAGATCAAAAGTGGGACATGTGGCCAAGCAATATTGGACTGTGGTCAAGATGGCAAAAGGTATTCATAAAGAAGAATACACAAGCTAGGGCAGGCTGCAGTTTGCTTTTGCATGGGCCTACTGCAGTGGCATCATTGGGGGACATGGGGGGGGGGCAAACTGCACTGGGTAACACCTGAGAGGATTTGCCTTTTTCAATCTTCCATCCACAGTGGGAGGTGTAGTACTGTTGCCAGCATCCACTCTTTCTCTGCTGCCTTGGTTCTCTTCACCGAAGGAAACAAGACAGCAGAGAAAGAGGAGAGTGTGAGCAAGCTCGTGCACACATCCCCCCTTCCCTGTTGCTTTGGCTAACTCACCCAGGCTAGCTAGCCAAAGCAATTGGAAAGGAGGGTAAGCATGCACCTCCCTCCTTCCCTGTTGCTTTGGCTAGATCACTCGAGCAAACTAGCCAAAGCAATGGGAAAGGAAGGTGAGCATGCTTTGGCTAGCTCAAAGCAACAGGGAAGGATCGAAGTGCATACTCACCTTCCTTTCCCATTGCTTTGGCTAGCTCACCCAAGCAAATTACCCAAAGCAATGGGATAGGAAGGTGAGCATGCATCTCCCCCCCCTTCCCTGTGGCTGATCTCCCTAGGTAACCAAAGGGGCAGGCCGCCACCTCCCACCCCCACCCCCACCCCAGCACCTGTACCAGATGACACCAATAGCAATATAGCAATAACAAATACATTTCTATACCACTTATCAAGGACCTAGCACTCCCTAAGCAGTTTACAATATGTACAATATGTAAGCCAATTGCCCTCAACAAGCTGGATACTCATTTTACCAACCTACGAAATGATGGAGGGCTGAGCAGACCCTGGAGCCCTGCCTGGGATTGAACTCACAACCTTGTGGCTGTGAGTGGCTTCAGTACCAGCATTTAACCGCTGCACCACCAAGACACCAATGACAGCAAAACCTCTGGCCTACCAAGATGGGCAAGATTCTGCCCTCCCTCCATTCCTCTCTCTGCTAAGTTAATTGAGTCTTTACTATTCTGGCACACCAAACTCAGTTTGCAAACATTTGAGGTAAAGTGAGGAAAAAGAGGGAATGGGAGGAGGGGAGAGAAATTGGAATATTTTAAAAGCAACTGGAAAGGCAGGATGACAGAGGATTGATCAAGACTGTCCCTGGGCTAGTCTATACTTAAGTGTGTTATGTGAATTGCTGTGGATTTTCACACCTCAATACTTAACTGTCTTAACTTTCCTGTGCAAATTTGCATCTATTCACCCTCCCTCTTCTGAAAATACACAGCCAGAGAAATCCATACAAAGCCATGCATTAGATAATATACATCCTCACAGATCTTCACAGATCCTCCAGTAAATAGCACAAATCCTTTTTCAGCTGAGTTTATGGAGTTCCCCACCCCACAAAAAGCTCTAATTCCTCTGAATTGTGTGTGGCTGGATTGCAGTCCATTTGAATAGAATGAGACCTATTTATATCATGTAGACAAGCTCCCTGTCAAATTGGGGGAGTTGGGGGGTATGTTGTAAGTGCAACTGCAAGGGCACACACATACTCACTCCCTTCTCTAATAAAAGAGAAGCAACTTGTTCACAAAACCAAGAGACAGGCATGTATCTAGTTCTCTGTTTTTCTTCCAAAAGACTCAACAATGGAAAAATGATCTGGAATTAGAAAACAGTCATGGAAATAATAAAACTGCAACATTTGCACAGGAGCACAAAACTAACTAAAGCCTCATCTCCTTATTTACAGAAGAAGAATCCCTGTTGCAATCTATCAGAATCACATTACTAGACTGAATAATTTCCAGCTTCTTCCCCTTTAGTACTCCAAAGAGGAAAATTAATCGAAGGAAAATAAGGGAGGAAGGGATTCCAACAAAGATGTTGGGAATTTGAAATCCAAACATAGGGAATAATAAAAGCCCCACGAGGCTCTAAATGTATGTACACACAAAGCCTGTATGTCAGTACATGTTCATATTTATAGTACTACAGCTGACACACAATCATTTTTTTGCTTTTTGTTAATGGGACTTTACTGGGGTAGATTCTCTCTAGATGCTAAGGAGCTTATCACACCTTATCACTATGCAGGGACATACAATTCAAAAACTTCTGCAGCTGTACTCACAATGATAGCTGATTTGTTGACAGTGTATATCAAACCCTTACCACACTAACACTATAATAGTGTGATTTGCCCATTTTTATCTGCCATTATCACCACCACATTTGCCCCACCTTTTGCTTTATGATTGGTTTGACTAAAAACACCACTTTTTAAAACCTTCCTTGAAGGCTTCTTATGATATTTGTATCAAATATTTTTGAAAACAAATAAAACCTAGTGACACCTCTGGAGCAGGAACATGTATGAGATGCATGTGTAAAAATATGGGGATTCACTAGAAGACTTCTGGTCCAAGCATTTCTGATTTTCCTGGGACAGGAGAACCTCCTTATGGGTGGAGGGAAGGAGGAATAGCAGAACACCTAGGATTTTTCTTAGGATGTATGTACTGTATGTCTCAAAAGGAGAAGATTGTGGAGAAGAAGAAGATGATGATTAATATGTTGCCAAAGCCAGGCAATAGGAAATGGATAAGTTAGGAATGCTTGTGTGAAAATGTGCATATGGAGTCCACAAAGAATCTTAGCGGCCTTCATAAAGCAAATGAATGGGAAATAGTTCTCTCAGCTTTACAAGAAAACAGTAGCAAAGGCTTGACCAGGATATAAGGAGATAATGAAAGTTGCATTGAGGTATTTAAAGACATGACATTGCAGAAATTCTGAGCACATTTACTTGAAGGTTATATATTTTCTACTGTAGTGATGCATCACAGATAGATTATCATTGAGATGAGAAAGGAACAGGAAAGGAAGACCAAAATAAGCAAAGTGTTGTGATTGCTTCTTAGAAGGAAAGTTAAAAGAATTAGGTGAAGGAAGGAGTCAATTTTTTAAAGAATACATAGGGCTGATGCAGACGTCCTGTTTGGGGCGGCAGACAGCCATCCCAGGGAGCGGTGGATCGGGGCCGTGGCAACCCCATGCCGCAGCCCGATCCTTCCTTTTGCCAGCACCATGGCTCTTTCGTGCCCTTTCAGCACAGTGTGTCTGCACACTGCGCCGGAAGGGTGTCCTGACACTTCACGCTGTGTGTATGGCTGCGCAGCGTCAGGATAGCATCAGGCTGCGGTTGGGGCAACCAGCATGCAGCTGCCCCATCCCAACACTACCCCCAGGCCAGCCCTTTAGGCAAGTCTGCAATGGCCCTTAATGTGGTGTAGTGTATTGAGTGCTTGATTCTAGGGAGAATGGAAACCTACTGGATGACCTTGGACAAGTCACACACTCTCAGCCTCAAAGGATGTCAGTGTCAATCCCCTCTGAACAAGAAAACCCTTTGAGTTAGAAACAACCTGAAGGCACATAACAACATACTCATAGAGATGTATGCAATTATAGATGATGTGGTTATAGGTACACAGGATTGCAGTCTATTGGAGTATTCACAGACTTTGGTTCTTAAACAGTGAGCAGTGAATTGTTATGTATAGCCCTATTCAGATTTTGGAAAGGTTGAATGGTGAACCTATTGATTGTGGATCATGTTAAACATGAACAAGGCCTTGTGCAATACTGAATGAGTTGGATGGATCAGTTGTGCAAAAATTGGCCTTTGGCAAAGGGACGTGAGCTACTATTATTATCCAAGGCTTAGAAATGTTAGTTTTTGGAACTACAGCTCTCCAAATCCCAAATTTGAATGGCCAGTAGCCCTGCTGCCTGACAGATTTTGAGAACTGTAGTTTAAACTGTAGTATTTCTCAGCTCTGGATTCATCCTAGAAGATGCAGCTCATGATGCAAGGATAAGAAATGTTGTACATACTGAAGAACGCTGTAGATACATTTTATCTGCTAAATGGTGATTAAAGGCAAAGGAGTTTTGCCCTTCTTTGAACCATCTGGTCAGAAATAAAAAGAAGTTGCCCCAGTTCACATGAAATCTTTGAGAAGACACTCTACTACATATAAGGTGTAGTCTTGCCCTTAAGGCCACTTCCATACGATAACTCTCAGCATTCAGGCATCAGATGGAAGGACTTTCATATCAGAGAGCTGTGTTTCTAGAAAGACTTAATGTATTTATAGAAATTAAGCACCTATTGCATTTCTTTAGCAAGCTTTCTAGAAGAGGCTGTTTCATGACCGAATTCTCTCTCAAAGTCCTATCAATTCTACAGAAGATTCAGGGCAGTGGAAAAGTTCACATCCTACTTTCTCTGACAGATCTAGGACACAGCAGCTTGTTCTGGGAGTCATGGATTTCATATTTCCTCTTCTTAATATGTTTTTCTCCCATATACATAATTAATTCAACAAGTCCAATATTTACCGAGAAGGGAACTTTTCATTTTTAGAACATGCACATTCTTACCAAAATGAAGAATTATTATTTCCCCTATTTTGGCTAAACTATTTTTAATCTGAATTTTGTTTACATCACACTTTGTTTATATCAGAGGAAAATTATTATTTGTACACATCACACATGTAGCTGACTAATTACAACAATAAAGAAGGGAAGTAAACAGAAAGTCACAGGAACCAAAAATATTTTCTAGCCTCTTTCATTTGTTCACAGTTGTGTGACTCTTGGCTCCTCAGATTACTTTGTTCTTAACATCATTAATCAATGATGAGAGATGCCAAGAACCAGTACACTGAAATCCAGCAAGCTATTGAAGTACATTTTTTAACCTTCTATGGACAGCAAACTATCACATCTAGTTCTTCAGAAAATTAAACAAAAGCCATTAGAAATGACTCATGATGACTGCTTTCATTTTAATTGTCTACTTTCTGGTCAGGTTAATGTCATATTAACCCCATTGTGTGTGAAAAACTACCACTTTTGTGGATTTTCCCCAGTTTTTAAATCCCATTTCTGCACAGGATTTTTGCAGTTTGTGATAAATTCCGTAGACACATTAAAGCTTTCAGAAGGAATAGGCAGAAGACTTTTTAACTGATCATCAAAAGGGAAGTCTACCAGTTTGCTTGCATCCTTGCAGAATTCCAAAAGAGACCCAGATGTACATCCAGAAAACAACTTGTTCCCACCAGTTTCCTGTACCAAAACATGAAATATTTCCTCAAAAGGGGAGAACCCTATTGCCAGACCTAGTGAAGCAAAAAAAAAAAAAAAAAGCAAAGCAGCTTCATTTATATACTGCTTCATACTGCGTTATGCAGTGTCTAAGCAGTTTACAACTGTAAGCTCATTGCCCCCCAACTTAGGTTTAATGGGAATTGGTGGAAATGAATAAACTTCTTGATATCACCCAGGCAGAAGACCCAAACTTTATTCTGAAACCATTGCACACCCTGGTCCTGATTTTTCTAAATCACTTGCAGAAGTAAAGATAGCAAGTGGGCCAAATGTTTGAAAGTCCAAACTTGAAGCTGAAATCTAAGGTCTCCTGTCTCTGAATTTTGTCCATGAGGAGGAAACTAGAACCAGGGCATATCCTAATCATTGGAGGCTACTCAGGGATGGGATAGAACAACAGTGGCAATTATAAAACTGTTTTGCTGGTGCTGACCCACTGTTGATGCAACAAATAATCTACCTCAGCTTTCTCTAATGTATTTGGATAGCTGTCTTGCTCTTAAGGAAATCTTATTCCCTAGGTCTACTTGGAAAAAATTTCCTATCTCCCCTGCTGACAACTGGGATTTTGGTCTGTTCATTGCCTGTCAATCTTTATCACAGATCTTGTCAATTTGGAGACTAGCAGAGGCATTGCAGATTTTTGAGCCCAGCACATAATGTACAATGAGAAGGCATGGCTAGCCTTATTGCAAAATTTCTGTCTGTTTCAGTATAATAATAATAATAGTAGTAGTAATAATAATAAAAACTATATAAAATTTTATTTCTTACCTGCCTGTCCCCAAGGCTCAAGGTGGGGTACAACATAGATTAAAACACAAAATCATTTAAATACTGTAAAAAAACACTGTTAAAATTGTTAAAATACATAAACATAAGACACATTAAAATTATCCAACATAAATTAAAATATCCTGATTTAAAATTCATAGTTTTAAAATTAGTAGGTAGGCCTGCTGGAAGAGATAGGTCTTTAATACTCTTTTAAATTCAGACAGCATCTTTAGCTGTCAAATCTCTCCTGGCAGGTCATTCCATAGTTTAGGGGGAGCCAAAGAAAAGTCTTCTGGGTATATAATTCTGGCCAGGTGAAGTAGATCTCTCCCAGAGGAATTGAGTATATGGGGTGCATTATATGGAAAGAGGCAATCCCATAGGTATTGTGGACCCAAACCATGTAGAGCTTTAAAGGTAATAACTAAAACATTGAACTTTGCCCAGAAATTAGGGATATTCCCACACATGGCTTTTAAACTGTGATTACACCAGGAAAGAATAACTAGCCAAGAAGCACAAGGATCAAGAAAATAAGTTATCTACTGTTGGGAATCAAGTCTATTTTGGGGAAATTTATAATTAGCTCAAATATGCGAGAGTG
>CM034701.1:340106845-340117961 GCA_020142125.1 Phrynosoma platyrhinos
ACTCCCAAACCTGCCTGTCCAGGAAATCTCTAGTGGTCTTGAACAACTTCAATAATTCCAACATGACCTTACATTTAGGGGATTATGGCTGCCATCTCCCAAGGTTCAGGCTGGGATCATAGGGAACTCCACATGCTTCTAAAATGCCAGGAAAAATGGAGGACATCTGCTAACACTACCCTACTTGCTAAAGCAGCATGTTCACATCATCAGTACTCACCAAGTGATAGTGATCCATGTAATATTACTCACAGATTCGTTGGACATCCCATTATCAACTTCTGCTTCAGTTATGGCAACTAGGTCAGCTCTTATGTGAGAGATTTTATCCATGAAATGGCCATTAAAAGCATCACAGCAAGTTACTGAAAGTTCTAAGATTGGGTTCAGGGGAGAGGGTACCTGAGTTAGACCTCTCAGGACTCTGAATAGCTCAACTGGATGTAAATTCACAGATACAGTGTGTGCAGAGACTACTTTCTTTGCTGTGCATTTGTTGTGGTATGCCCAATTATTACATGAAGAATCTGAGGAACTCCTCCTGTACCATGTATTTATATATCAACTTTATTGTTGTTGTTGTTATTGTCTCATCTCTATATACAGACCATTGTATTGTAGGATATGGAAACACATTATCTTTCCAAGGAACCCATCTGTGTATGCTCTAGGAGCCCATTTCATTGAGGAGCAAGTCATATTACATTATACATTCTGATGCAATATTTGCTTGCCTTTCAAGGCATAAGAATCATTCATCTTGTCTGGGATATCCAAAAGGGGAATTAGTATTATGTCAGTGGTTCCTAACTATATTATACCTAAGAAACCTGCCAATAAATATTCATTTTTCTTAAAGATGTCTGCCAAAAGTGCAAAACGGATCAGGAATTTGGCATTAACCTAACACTGAGGTATCCAAAAAGAGACCTCTAAAGAGAGGATTTTCTGCCAGTTGAAGGCCAGTTAGAAACAGGATAGACCTGCTATCATCAACTTAGACATGAAAAATAAATTATGCAGAAAGCACTCAGATTGAAAACAAATGGAAATACAAATTACTGTATATACTTGACTATAAGTCAACTTCATGTATAAGCTGAGAGCAGGTTTTGGGGCCAAAATTATGGATTTTGATATAACTTATGGATAAGTCGAGGATAAAACTTAGGGGCATGTAGCAAAGGCTGTGAAAAACTAAGGGCCTTTGGAGACTGCCAGAAATAGTGCAAATTGAGTCCACTTTAAGGGTTAGGGTTAGTGCTAGGGAATCATGGGAATTGTTTTTTTTCCTGAGACATTGAGCCTTCTCTGTCAGAGAGCTCTGGTGCCACAATAAAATATTGTTCCCATGATTCCCTAACCCTAACCCTAACCCTTAAAGTGGATTATAATAATTAATAATAATAATAATTTTTATTTATATCCTGCCCCTCTGCTAGGCAATCGGGGCGGCGTACAGCATTTCAAAACATCAAAACAAACATTAAAATTTTGTTTTTTAATTTGCACTATTTCTAGCAGTCTGCAAAGGCCCTAAGTTTACTGTCTTCATACAGAAATATCTTATTCAGATCCTTCTTAGCCTCATTCCTCTCAGCAATCCTTTGAGGGGAAGCTCCAAAGAGGTGCCATTACTGCCATTTTCCAGCCCAAGCATTCAAAAGGGCCAGAAGTGGCACTGTTGCAGAGAGAATAGAGGGGGTTGGTGTTTCTTTTGGGTGCTCCTGGAATGGACTAAGCTCTTACCTTTTGCCACTCAGAAAAGGGGAAGAGTTAAAATACACTACTTACATTGATAAGTTGACACAGCTTTTTGGGGTCAATGTTTTTACTAAAATTTCTAGACCTATACATGAGTATATATATATACACAGTAATAAAAGCCTAAAGCAGGGGTAGGCAACCTTTCCCCTTTAAGGGCCGAGGGACTTCAGCTCCCAGAATCCCAGGAGCTATTGGCCAACATGGGACTATTGGCCAACATGGCTGAGGCTTCTGGGAGCTGAAGTCCCTCGGCCCTTAAAGGGGAGAGGTTGCCTACCCCTGGCCTAAAGTTTCTGCACTAGGGGGCTAGGCACTCTGTAATTTGTGGTTGTGTGTCTTCAAGCCATTTCTAACTTATGGCAAACCTAAGGTGGCCCCTATTACGGGGTTTTTCTGAACAAGATTTGTTCAGAGGGGCTTTGCTTTTGCCTGCCTCTGAAGCTGAAAGAATGTGACTTGCCAAAAATCACCCAGTGGGTTTACATGGCTGAGCGGGGATTTGAACCTTGGGCTCCACAGTCATAGTCCAATGCTGGCTCCTAATGAAAATGTATTTGACAACAAATAGCTGCCCAATGAAGGCAGCAGAAAAAGAGAGAGACCACATGCCAGATGGATGGACTCAATCAGAGGTCCATGAGTCTGATCCTGGACTTGAAGGACCTTAGCAAAGCAGTAGATTCTTGGAGATGTCTCATCCACAGGGTCACCATGAGTCGAGATCAATTCAAGGGTGGTTAATAACAAGAAGTCCAGTGGTATTGTGTTTTAAGTTTTGGACTACAACTGGAGACCAAGATTTGAGTCCCCCCTTAGCTATGGAAACCCACTGAGTGACCTTGGGTAAGTCACACTCTTTCAGCCTCAAAGGAAGGCAAAGACAACCCCCCTCTGAACACATTAGGGGGGATGTCTGTACTATGAAAGAATAACAACTAACTTCACACTACAGAAATAAACCAATTTGGAACCGGTTTATTTCTGTGATCTTCACACTCACCCCGACTACAATGGGTGTCGTTTGTAGGGTTGGGGAGTGAATAGCCCACTTAAACTAGTGTATTTGGCACTGGGTCCCTTTTTGATAGTGTGACTACGCTACTGAATCGATTCGGATCATGCTGTGTTGTTTCAGAAATGAAGGTGCCTCCATTTTAAATCAATACAGTGGCAAATGTGAATAGCAACAGGATTAAAATGGCGCAGACAGATTCGATAGTGGTAAATGTAGTGGGAACACTGAACCAATTCTGAATTAGTTCTGAATCGGCATGGAGATGCGAATCTTTTCATTCCAAAAAGTAAGTGTGAATGACCCTAGGTTTATGGATATTGAACTTTCTTTCTTTCTTTCTTTCTTTCTTTCTTTCTTTCTTTCTTTCTCTTTCTCGTCCACCTTTCTGGTAGAGGTACCTTTCAATTAACAAACACATTTATAAGAAATATACAAAAGAGTCAAATTATTTCTTTTAAAAAAGAGATTTCTTAAACTATTTGAACAAATAAGAGCCTAACTGTAAATGTAGCTTAGAAAATTAGCACTTCCCCAAAGCACCATTGAACAGGATTATTCAAATACTGGAATGTTCAGATTTGGTTTTACAAGCAGTGATCAACAATTAATTTGCTCTGAGAGGTCAAATGTATTGTATTTCATTGACTTGTTTGATGGGCAAGCTACAGACAGAGAGTTGCCCAGTGAAAGGAACAGCTTTTTAAAAACACACACACAAAAACCTGCAAAGCTCTGCATAAATCCTCTTTCCTTTTGAATGCTTACAGACCCATACAGCGTGCTTCATGCTGACTGCGTATGTCAACTTCTACTCCAAAAATATTAATCTCCCATTAGCCAGTATATTGTTAAGCCTTTGGGGGAATTCTTGTGAGTACCTTTGGCTGACAAAGCACTATTTTTACTTAGGATTCAATATTTTATGCCGCAGCATGTGAACCGAAGGTGTTTGACTCTATACAGTTATTTCGAATGCGGACTTTAATGGAAGTGGTTTAACACCATATAGAATAAAACTTCTTCCATGTTTTAAAATGTCCTAGAAGACCAGATATATTTGCTGTGATTGTGTTTTTAATCACCCTAATTATCTGAGGTCTTATCTTGTCTTGGGCTGCTGCCACACTGTGGACATGAAGCAGTTTGATATCACTGTAACTTTCTAGTTTGGTGGGGCACTAAAACTCTCTTACAGAGAAGGCTAAATATCTCACAAAATTACAAACCCCAGAATTCCATAGCACCGAGTCTTGGCGGGTAAAGTGGTATCAACCCACTTTATTTCTACAGTGTGGCTACACCCTCAGAAAAGTAACAACAGCCTTTAAGAAATTCAAAATAAAGACACAACATGCTGCCCCTTCACTTTTAGGATCACATCATACATTATGCTAGCTATGGAATAATTCACATATTTGGATGCATAGGATTGTACTCAGTGATGACTCTGACTCAGCAGTGCCTCAGTAATTTTGCATTTATTTGCATAAACTGGAGCACTTATTTTTAATCCGGAAACCCCTGTACATTTCCCCAAAACCTGTTTCAAATGGGGCCCCAGAGTGCTATAGGTAAGGGAGGGAGTAGATTGGTAAAAGCAACAAAAGTGCTTCCTACAAAAACAAGGTAGCTATTGGATACAACGGTGGTGGACAACTTATTGCCTTCTTGATGTTGTTGTTAATAATAATATTATTATATTTATTTACATTCTGCCTTTATCCCAGATTGGGACTCAAAGTAGCTGACAACAATTTAAAAAACAGTTAAAAAAACCACAAAGTACAAAAAGTTTTTAAAAAACAAAGAATAAAGAATAAAACCAGATTAAAATATATATTAAAACACACACCCACAAACACCAGCACAGCAATATCCAGCGCATTGTGTAAGATGGACCTTATATAATTTCTCATTAAATGCCTGTCAGAATAGAAAAGTCTTTGCTTATTTGTGAAAACTAAGTAGGGATGGAGTCTAACCTCTCTGGGAAGGGAGTTCCAGAGCTGGGGGCAGCCACTCAAAAGGCCCTATTCCTACTAGATGTACCTGTGAGGGTGTTGGCACAAGGAGAAGGGCCTCCACAGCAAGTCTCAGAGCATGGGCTGGTTCGTAAGGGAGAATGCCAGGCACATGCGCATGACTCTGGGCACCATTTTGGAAAACAAAATGGCACCCAAGTCGTGCACATGCACGCGCCTCCACCACCACCACCCCCCGGAGATCTGGGGGCCAGCGAACCGGCCCCCAGATCAAAAAGTTTGGGGACCCCTGGTATAACATATATATCAATGTATAACATCAATAACATATATAAGCCTAAAAATTGAATTCCTCTGGGTACAATCCATATACTATAAATATTCTTCCCTATTAATGTCTTCTCATGGTACTTGGGTACCTTCTAAGTACCTTGGGAAGCTACAAATCCTTGAAAGTGGTATGAAACCGATAGACTAGACATACCTAATAAGTGTAGCAGAGCAATGCTATTTTTCACTTACACCCCTCAGAGGATCTGGATATTTCCTAATCCATGGTTGACACTAACAATACCTAGCAGAGGTCACCTATAAGAATATTCCACATTTTTGTGGCTGTGGAAGTGGTAACAGTTGAACTTTTAATCCTCCCCTCCCCTCCCCTATTACTAATTCTTGGATTATAAATCCAAAAAAGCAATTCAAGCTAGTACAGATAGTTACAGACCAGTCTTACAAGCCAAGAAAGAATTCTGTAAACAGTCAAGAGTTGTTTTTTAATATATATATATATATATATATATATACACTGACAAAACTGATATGCTCAGCTCATTTTGAACTGAGAGGGAAAGAGTTTTTCTGTTGTTAGTAAAAAGCTATGAAAGGAGCTAACGTCAAAAAACCAGGCTGTTGTTCTTGCTTTTTCAGATGTAATTAGTAATCAAACTAGATTACACTGTTTCGCATTTTTAGAAGAGGAGCTCCCTCAAGTGATGAAAGATGTCTGTTTGTCAATGCATGTGTTTTTCCTCAACTACGTATCTTGTGTTTAGCATACTTTGTTTTATGGTTGGTCATCAGGAGGTAAATACTAGCTTAATTGGCAGGTTTGATTGCTAAGGAAACTGAGGAAAATCACATTGTGGGAAGGAAAAAGGATTAATTGTAGGGAAATATACATTTTCCTTGAATTCTGAGGTCACATTGATGAGTCAATGCCAATTCCCAGGTGTTAATTAAGCACAAAAAAGGGAAACAGCAGTGTCACAGAACTTCAGATTCCTTCTTATTCCATATCCTGGTGCTTCTGTTCTGCCTTAACCCTTTGGAACCAACTTGAGTTATCCTAGGAAAAAATAAGATGATTACAAATATATTGGAATGTATGTCTCTAGTTTCTATAACTACAGTATGTGGAAATAATTTTTGGAAATAATAACTGTGTTTACTTAATGGTCATCTTTACTACAGCTACTTACAGGGTGGTGGTAGGGATTGTTTGTTGAGTAGTTGGAACAGATTTCCATCCTAACAGGGACCAAAAAGTGAATTGTGATGGCATAAGTCTGACTTACACCATCACAATTCACTAACAGGATGCCAGCCATGATTTTGTTGTTAAATCCCATGCTATATCTGTACTCCAATAGAAGGGGATGGTTATGAGGTTCAGCAGGAAGAGGCTGAACACAAAATTCCGTTTGATTAAATATTACATGTTCTTTCTGCAACAGTGTAAAAAGTCTATTGCAGGTTTATTATTTTACAGTTTTGGAGGGGCTTTTTCAATCTGTGACAGCAGGGGGCCATTTGGAGGACAATCTGCAGCTTCCTAGGTTCAAACAGAAGACCTGGACTCTCAAGAGAAAGGAGATTATCGCACCTCCTCCCGGACATGGCTTACCTCTTTCGAATTAGAGCCCAATTCGGGCTGGAGCTGGGTCTTATCCCATGGCTTTCC
Source organism: Phrynosoma platyrhinos (assembly GCA_020142125.1). Lineage (NCBI taxonomy): Eukaryota > Metazoa > Chordata > Lepidosauria > Squamata > Phrynosomatidae > Phrynosoma > Phrynosoma platyrhinos. The sequence goes on from CM034701.1 coordinate 340,113,573, forward strand.
CCCCTCAAAAAAAGCCATTGGGGTGCATCCCCTCTCCAATGCGAATTGGGAAACGCACTCCAGTGGCCATTTTTCCAAGTCAGAAGGTTCTGACTTGGAAAAATGGCCGCCGGAGTGTATTTTTGGATGCGCATTGGAGTGGGGATCTTGTCTAAAGTTGGATTCTGCTGCAAAAGCCATGCAATAAAACACAGCTGCAACACAAATTCAAATTAAATTCGGAAGTGGTAAGTAGTATTATTTAATCCATGCAATAATCTCCAAAGACTGTAAATCCATCCTCCCAAGACGGGAAGAGCTCTTCTCTAGAAAATGAAGAGAAAGCTGAACCTATTTCTCAGCACCAGAGAGCCCCAGTATTTAAAAACACTGCAGGCTGGGTCAATGGCCATATGAAGGAGTGCAAAGGAATACTCCCTGTGAGTAAAGTCTTGTGAACAAGATTCTCTCCATGCAAAGTACTGAGTGCCTACAGGGACATGTCTTGGGTTCTGGGAGTTCAGGCTTGTAAATTCCAGTCTGGAGCAGAAGATTATGGAACAGTAAGTGTATCTTCAATCCATAATTATTACAGTCCGATAACTGTTTAACTCTCATGGTTCAGTCCTACAGAATCTTGGGATCTGTAGCTTAATGAGGTACATAGAATTCTCTGTAGCAGTTCAGGAAAGTGTCCTGAAGTGCAGATTGCCTCACCAAATGACAAATTCTAGCATCCAAGTCTTAGTCTTGCCTAAAACAGGATAGACACTCGCTGGAACTCCCTTCCGCAAGACCACATTGGCCAATAGCTCCTGGGATTCTGGGAGCTGAAGTCCCTTGGCCCTTAAAGGGGAAAGGTTGCCTACCCCTGGGCTAAGCTGACCCCCCTCCCTGCTTTCCTTTCGCTGGCAAGCAAAGACATTTTTATTTAAGCAAGTTTTTGATGTCGAAGCATTATTTAGATGTATGTTTTATCTGTTTTAAACTTTTGTATGATTTTAGATTATTTTTATAGTGCTTTAATGTGGGGGTTTCTAATTGTTTTTAAAACTTTATTGTAAATGTTTTTAATTTGTTGTTCTCAATAAGCAATCTTGGGTCCCACCTTCTCAAAAAGATGGCACATAGGCTGCATCCACGCTGCAGAAGCAGTCCAGTTTGGGCCAATGCAGATGGCGCCTAAGGGATGGCTTTGTGCCTCCCCAGGAGTGCTGGATTGGGCCACGGCAACCACATGCCGCGGCCCCAATCTCGCTTTTTACTGCTCCAAAAAGAGCTGGCAAATACCACTCCTTTTTGGGGCAGCAAAAAGCCACCCTTAGCACCACCACCATGGCTCTATTGCACCCCTTTGGCACAGCGTGTCTACAGGCTGTGCCAATGGGGCACCCTGATGCCACGCGACATGACGGCGGTGTCGGAGCAGAGTTGGGGCAGCCGGCATGCAGTCATCCCACCCAAATCCACCCCCAGGCCAGCCCTTTTGGCTGGTTTGCATCAGCCCTTTGACACAGAACTACAATTTCCAGAATTCCATAGTATTCAGCCATGGCCATTACAGTGGTGTCAAACTGCATTATTTCTGCAAAGAGGACGCAGCCATAAATGAAGTAAAACAAAACAAGACAATTCATCTGCCACAGTTCTTAAGATGCATGCCTTCCCAGTTGTCTCAGGCAAAGGCAAACTGTTGCAGTCTCACCTTCCTTGTGTGGTCTTCTTTATTAATAGTTTTTGCTATCTTGACCATACATGTTGCTTGGCCACATGTGTTCTAGTTTCCATCTATGAAATGTCGAATCTGCAAATGTATTGGTTACCCTCCCCCATATTTCCCTACTGACATTCTCCAGATCCATGACTGGAATAACTCACACCTTTCTATGTGATAAATTTGGTGGCTAGCAAGAGCCTGCGACATCAGAAAAACTAAAACTCAGCTCCCTAACTGAGCCGTGGCTTTCCAAATATATGTTGTTGAATTCCAACTCCCATCAGCCTCAGTCAGCATGGTGAGTAGTCCTGAACTTACCAGCTACAGGTTTCCATCCCTGCCATAAAGCAGTGCCAACATCTGAAGAATGGAGGTTGTGAACAGACTGAGACAAGTCATTTCTAAAATTGTACAGTACTTTGTTCAGTAGGGGGAACTACTACAACAACAAAACTGAAAATTAAAGCTCCATGTCTGGACATCGGGTTTTTTTCCAACCCTTTTGCCTATTTGGAATCTTGTTGTAGAGTTTTTACTAGAAATAACCTGAGAGTCATATTTCTTAAATTATCTTTTTCTTTTTCTGTTTTTCACAAAGGATTTCAGTGTGAATGGGATGGAAGTAAATAGACGTATCAATTCAACAAACTGTATTTGACAAACGAAAAGAGAAACATCTCATCTTTTAATTTATTTTACAGATCAAACCTTGGAGCTGCCTTTAAACAGCCTTTAAAACTGCCTCAAGGGAAAAATTATTTCAAAGTTTAAAAACGCCTCTCTCATTATGTAGATGTACTAAAAATATTTTTTCCAAGGTCATATATTCTTTTTGAGGCTGTTTCCCCAAGAGATCGGCAATTAAATGAACCCTATGGTTGTGGTTGTAACATTTGCATTTCATACAATGTATGTTTAGTTTCTGGTCTTGGTCTGCAAGCCATCAGACATGCCTTGCATGTTCTACAGTGTCATTTGTGATATGTGGCATTGGTTCCCAAGGGATGATTCACGTGGGTTCCCTGGATTAGCTGTTGCTAGGAAACTACAGACACAGTTTTCAGTAATGGTTTCTACAGAATCTGATCTCAAAGTGTTTCCTTCCTCCAGAGTTTAAGTACCACATCAGGGCTTGACTGGTCCAGTAAGTCTGTTGGACAACATCACACGCTCTCTGTATGTAAGCAATACCTATAGCTTTGTCTCATCTGATATAAATATTTTCTTTTTTGTTAGTCATTTTAGATTCAGGTGTCTTCCAGCCTCCAGATCTTGGCTCAGTGGCTATCCAATGTTTTTCCCAGAGCAAGGAATAAAAAGCCACCATTCTCTCCTCCATTAATTGGACATGCATTTGTTTGCTGTGGTTGAATGAAAACACAGGAAGATTCATTGGCTTCTTGAAAATTACTTTGCATGGTTTCAATGTAGGTCTATAAATTAGGGGCTTTCTTCTCTCTCCAAACCCAGCTAAGCAAAAAGGACTCATGCAACAGCATGGCTGTCATGATCCCTTCTATACCAGCCCAGCCACACCAAGTTGCCTAACCAATGCAATGCCAAGCCTGCAAAGTAGAACTGCCATACACACCCCAACTATCCACTAAGCCTGAGTCAGGGGAACCCATGCCTGCACAAGACTCCTAAGATTCAAATAGTTCAGGACCTAAGCCATTACCTTCATGTGTGGAATCAATGCTGGGAGAAGATGTTGGAGACTTAGCAAAGTGGCTGGGGAGGGGAACAACATAGGTATGACAGCAGGGGCTGTTGCTAGGGAGAAGGAAGAAAAAGCAGTCAAGGTGTGGATTTATCCCTGATTTGGGAGTGTTACTCCAAGGTTTGGCCCTCTGCATCCCTCTTCCTTTCAATATCACATTGATATCAAAATGGATGTTTGAGGCACAGAGCTGCAAGGTCATCCCCAAGGTGGGGAAACTAGCCATACCATGTAAAGAAATCCACGACCATATAAGAAGATCTGCGAGGCTCAGCATGACGAAATTCAAGAGCACGTAACCAGGATAGATTGATCAAGATTTGAATCTGCATAATCCCTTCACTGATAGGAGTAGAGTGGGTAATAGACCTTGTGCTTACAAGTGAATAGAAATTTAAGTACATTTCCCTCTGGGAGTGATGCTTCTTTGTCCAAGACATTTGCATTGATTGTCTGGCCATTCCCATTTTTTTCTCCTGGAAACGTCACTCTAATCCCAAATTCTGCCTTGGGAAAGTTTTTGCCCTATATATATGTCTGCTTAGGCATTAGCAATTTGGCCTTGTTTGAAGTCAGACAGACAGTCTGTCCGTATCTCATTTGACTTGTCAGAATCACTGGCCATGCCACAATCCTAAGGCAGAGTGCTGAACCACTTTCACATCATGGTGTTCCCCCAATTAGAGCTCTACATCTGGAATCAGCACATTATCACCCTCTGTAACACTTTAAGTCACTCTCTGCTGCCACCTTCTATATCACCAGTTCTTGGATGTGTATGTGTGAGAGTGTCTTTGTGTGAACAGTGATTCTCTTTGATTCATAAATAAAATTATATTTAGACCTTACAATCTGGAGTTTTGTTTCTTGTAACTGGTATACATAGGCTTGATCCCTGCTTGAGTTGCCTGAGCCCTCTCAGCTGTAGTTTTTTGTGGGTTTTTCGGTCTGTGTGGCCATGTTCTAGAAGAGT
>CM034701.1:340118061-340128842 GCA_020142125.1 Phrynosoma platyrhinos
TGGTTTGTAAACCATTTGGAGGTTGTGTTTCCTCACCACTTTCCCTCTCAGCTGCTTTCATTTTTTTTATATATACTCTGGTTTCTCTTCAGATCATATAAATCTTTCGCCTTTTCAGCTGCTTTCATTTGAGCTAATAACATTTTGAATATTATAGTTTTTTGTGGGGGTTTCGGGCTGTGTGGCCATGTTCTAGAAGAGTTTCTTTCTGATGTTTCAATATCAGTTTTGAATATTAACTGTGGCTGCCCTCCTGGGACCCTTACAATTTGGGTAACAGGAGAACTAGCAACCTACCTAGGATTTAAGGGCTTTCCCAAGGAGTAGAGAAGTCATGGAAGAAGTTTTCAGCCATATATAAATGGCCAAGCAACTTCACAGTGGCTTCCTGCTGGCTTGGGAGTATGTGTTATCTAAACAACACCGCCCAAGCCGCCAGGTAGCCAGCACAAAGGGGCCACCTGTTTCGCTCCTTAGTCAAACTTAGAGCTGGCTATTGAAATCATATGACTTATGTTGTGTGTGTGTGTGTGTGTGTGTGTGTGTGTGCCTTCAAGTCATCTGTTGACTTATGGTGAACTCATGAATTTCACAGAGTTTTCTTAGTGAAGGAATACTCAAGGTTGACCCTGCTTAGCTTCCAAGATCAGATGGGATCTTGTGCCTTTAAAATATTTAAGCCAATAGCCAGGAGTAATGTTTGTCTTTGATTTCAGTGGGTCTAACCTAAGCATGACTACATGCCTGTGGATTCAAGGGTGGCAATTAGGGCATTGCCACCACTGCAATAAGAACTCTCCCCCCAATGAAATTTTCTTTCACTCCCCAAATTTTTGGTGTTGTGAAGAGTGAGGCATTGAAAATCATTGTCACCTTAAAACTCTTACATTTGCTGTGTTAGTATTCCCTTGATAACTTTAGATGCCTAAACTGTATTTCCAAATGCTCAATGGAAGTTTTAATTTACTGCAGTGCTAAAAATGTGGGGACTGAGGAAAATTTCATTTGAGAGGGCAGAATTGTTATGGAGGGCAATTCCCTCATTTTGCCCCCTCCAAAGCCTTTCCTATCACCACTGTTTGACTCAGCATCTGTATGCAAAATGTGTGTGTGTATCTTTTTACCAACAGCAGAAAAACAAATTGTCCAGCCCAGCTCCTGCAAGTATTATTATTATAGCCTAATTCTATGCATATTAAATCAGAGGTCATTGAGATTAGTGAGAACAGCTCGCAAATAAGTGTGCACAAAGCCACAGTCTTTGGTCAGGAAGGCTCATTTCTGGCCAAACCATATGCTTGGACAGGTCTGACCAATCTGGCACAGTTCTTAATTTTTTTAATGGCTTTATACAAAACATTATCCATCTCCTGAGTTAAGATATTTTTGGAGCAAGAAAACACATGCATATTTCAAAAGTTTTACAAGAGAGCTTTGCTTTCCTAACAACATAAAGATAAGATTCCTCTGTTTTGTTTTGGAAACATTGCAATGTAATAAAGATATTCTGAGTGCAAATAATCAGGAGTGTGTTTAATATAGCTCAAATGTGCAAGCAAAGGTCCTTACCTTAGCTTAATGCCAAATGCTTAGTCGTGTCCAAGAAAATCAATTTGTAAGATTTCACAGAGAAACCTTTGTCCTTTTGCATTTCAAGGAAAGGAAGTATTGCAGCTCTAGCACATATGCATGTTTGAAAATGAGATGGCATCCAGAAGGTAATCAGTTATAAGAGCAAATGGAGCATGGTGACCTGCTGTGAGAGCAGCTGCCCCAGCCATCATTTTGTCCACATCCCCTCTGCCTGAATAATTTCCAAGACAGAAAACACCTTTGGGAAAGAAAAGTAATAAATAGGCCCAAGAGTGAGGTGTTTATGGCCAAGTGATTCCTTGCTACAACTCCATGGATGGGATAACATTGGATGAAAATCAGAGAAAATCCAGAACATCTTGAGTCTTGGGAAACAAATGTGGTGAATTATTTTCCATCCTACCTCTTTCAAAACAAAACACTCCACCCCCAAATCCTAAATCTCTGTGCTTATCTCAGGGATAAAGTGTGCCCTGCTGTTGCAGTGTTGTAGTACAGCATACCTTAGTATTGGCTCAGCTTCACTTTTTATCTCTGCTACTTCACGCATAGTGCCATTACTCTGGCAATCAGCCATAGAATCAGGCATTCCAGCTAATCTTACTCAGGCACCCTTATGCACGCCATCTTTTAAAATCTCTGAAATCTCAGCAGTTTAAGGTTCATATCCAGGATGCTGGAATTATTTTAAGGAGGCATGGAAGCTGAACACTGGCAAGCAGGTTGTTAAATATTTTTCCTCCTTGCAAGAACGCTTTTACAAAACAATATAGACTCAGAATACATTGCATTTAAATCCTCCTTCAACTGTTGTTCTAAATGAAGCAGGTAACAAACTTCACTGCATAGAGACTTTTTTTTTTACACTCTACCTCTTAAAGCAAATGAAATACATACTGTATAATATACAAAAGCATCCAACATAGAATCATAGAGTTGGAAGAGACCACAAGGGCCATCCAGTCCAACCCCCCTGCCATGCAGGAACTCAGAATCAAAGCATCCCCAACAGATGGTCATCCAGCTTCTGTTTAAAGACCTCCAAAGAAGGAGACTCCACCACACTCTGAGGGAGTGTGTTCCATTGTCAAAAAGCTCTCATTGTCAGGAAGTTCCTCCTAATGTTGAAGTGGAATCTCTTTTCCTGGAGCTTGCATCCATAGAAAACAAGCTAGCACCCTCCTCAATATGACATCCCTTCAAATATTTAAACAGGGCTATCATATCCCCTCTTAACCATCTATTCTCCAGGCTAAACATACTCAGTTCCCTAACTCGTTCCTCATAGGGCATGGTTTCTAGATCCTTCACCATTTTAGTCGCCCTCCTCTGGACACGCTCCAGTTTCTCCACATCCTTTTTGAATTGTGGTGCCCAGAACTGGACACAGTATTCCAGGTGAGGCCTGACCAAAGCAGAATACAGTGGCACTATTACTTCTTTTAATCTAGATACTATACTTCTATTAATGCAGCCTAAAATTGCATTGGCCTTTTTAGCTGCGGCATCACACTGTTGACTCATTTTCAACTTGTGGTCTATTAGGACTCCTAGATCCCTTTCATACGCAATCCCCTTAAGCCAGGTGTCCCCCATCTTATATTTACGCATTTCATTTTATTTATTTATTTTGTCCTAAATGCAGTATCTTACATTTCTCTGTGTTGAAATTCATTTAGTTAGCTTTGGCCCAGCTTTCTAATCTATTAAAGTCATTTTGAATTTTCATCTTGTCTTCTGGTTGGCCCTTTGTATTCTCAAGGGATCTGTTCCAGACCACCACCACCCCGCAGATAAGAAAAAACATGGGACATCAAGTCCCATTGTCTCCAATGGCAATGTGAAGTGTGCATGGTCGCTAATGCAGCTGTGTGCACGCACTGCCATTGAGAACAATGGGGCTTGCCAGCCATAGATGCTCAGATCCACGGATGGCAAACCCATGGATGGCAAGAGCCCACTGTTAAATAACATGCAAAATCCACAATACAGTGATACCTTTATTGAGGCAACCAAAATGCACATTATACATGCTGCAAGCTTTTGAAGTTCTACTGGTTTCTTCATCAGGCAAAAAGTATTAAAAATCATACAGGAGAAAGAAAAAAAGTGACAATGTTAGCCATAGGCCTGCATTTTTTCAAGATTTTGTGGTGGTTGTCCCCAGTTCAGATATAATGGAAGGGTATTCTGACTGCAGTGACAGCAATGAAAAAATAATAAGTGAAGCATTGCAAAACTGAGTAAATAAAAGTAAAAATAACCTGAACTATAAACACTTTTACAAACACTATGTGTACTTACAAATCCCCTTCATATGTTTATTTATTTATTTGGAGTATTTATACTCCATTCTTCAGCCAAAAAGGCTCTCAGTGTTCAATGTAGCTTACTCCTAAGTAATTGTGCATAGGATAGATGTCATGCAAACTTTTGTTATTCCTGGGAGGGCTCAATGGCAATAACTTTCTTAATATTTTTAGTACTTGGTCATTTAGTGCTGTTCTGATAATACTAGAGGAAGCTCAACTGCAAAGTTGTCTTGATAGCCCAATTTTGGCTAATCATGGGGCAGGGGGTCCTCAGCCTGGTTTTATGAGCCCCCTTTTCCAGGATCTCTGGTTTACATGCTTCTGTTCTTTGGAATTTGAAGGATATTGCTGTACTATACTTCAGAAAGGAAGAAACAAATTTATGACTTCTCATGACTTCTCCCACCTTTATTTGGCTCCAATAGATATTTTGTATTGTCTAACACTAAACGACACTAAAAAACAAAACCTAACAGACACAGTTCCCCAGATATGAAGACTGCCCAATACTGAAGGAGAAAATGTCACTTGCTAACTCTCCATCATCAGTCACTTCCTCAATATCCTGTTATTTTTTTTATCATCCAAATGTTGTGTGTTACTTGAGCAAGTGAGTAAAAATGGATGGGATCAGGTTGTTAGCCTCAGGTTCATACAAATTCACACAGAGGATTCCTGTGTTGCTAGTTACTGAACTTCATTTTATTGACTGATTGTTTAAATTCTATGCCATCCTACCTGAACAACTCAAACACGTCCACAATGATGCCCTTATCAGTAGCTATGTTATTAGCCATCCATGCCATATTATTTTCCAGTTTTGCTATATATCTTTAGCTTGGGTATTTATGTACTTAGTGCATACCCTCTAACTGTCCTGGTTTGATAGGGGTCAGTTCCAGTGTAATCTTTGATCATTGCACTTTTAAAAGCTGTTTTCAAAATATACCACTTTTTCTCTTCTCCTCCCACTTGTCCCCTTTGTCCTCAGCTTACTTAAATTACTGCAAACTGAGTTCCAAGTGCAAAAGTGCACTTAATTCAGCAAAGGGGGAATGGGAAGGGGCACAATTTTGACCTTTCCAGTAGGTTCATGCAAAAGCAAACTGCTGCAGCCTCTCCTAGCTTGTGTGTTCGTCTTCATTACTAACTTTTGTCATTTGACCACATTTCTGTCATTTGGCCACACATGTCCTGGTTTTCATTTATGAAATGTTGGAGGGTATGAGAGGTGGAGGATAGGGGGCTTGGAGACATCTCATTCACAGGATTGCCATGAGTAGAGCTCTATTCGAAAACAGCTATCAACAAACAACATGTTAGCACATTTAATCAGAAGTGTTCAATCAGACATTTTGATATCCCCCATAGCAGCAATTCTGTGACAAATGTCCCTGCTAGTTTATCCAATATCCCAGCTAGTTTATCCAATTTCTTTGATGCTCTGTCATGGCCTATGGCTTTATGAATCCCATAGGTACCAATTGGGGAGTGCGTCATAATATCACTAGGACTGTCTGTCTACGTACTTTCAAGCTTCCTGTTGAATTCTGGCAACTGCATGGATGTCATTGGGCTTTCTTAAGCAGGGAATTTCCAGAGGTGTTTTTTTTTCCAGTTTCTGCCTGTGATCTACAGCCTACAACACCTGGTATTTGTTGATAGTCTTCCATACAAGTACTAATTAGGGTTGACTCTGCTTAGCTTCCAAGATAAGATGGGATCTGGGGACTAGTGTACTTAGGCCCTATCACTAGGACACCTCCCTTGTTTTTGTTTGAAACAGATATTGGAAATGTTACATGTTTGGATTACAACTCCCAGGCATGGTCAGTGGTGCTGTTGGAGGACTTTGGAAGTTGTAGTTCAAAAAGTATATTTTCCAGGCTCTGGTTCAAACACTGAAGTTTGACAGATCATATTAAGAAATGTATCTCTTACCTTACATCCTTGACATTGACTGATCTGGCTTTAATTTCAAACGTGACCATGCAGTTTCATAATGTGTGGTAACATTCACAGAGCACTCCTATGCTCATGTTGCACTATAGGGTGGGGGGCAGCAAATAGGGGGCAATGGAGGCCCTGCTAGACTGGCCAAAATTGAGATACTCTGCTGAGTATCTCTCCCCTTCTAGCCCATGTAATTAGCTTCAAGGATTACTCTCTCTATATATTTTAATTTGCTATTCTAAATTAAATTTGGGGGTGTGTGTGGAATTAGAGAACAACATCCCTTTATTTTTCTTTCTACTCTGTGCTTACCTTTTTCCAGCTGAAGTACAGATTATTAGAGTTTTAAGAGGAAAATGATCTGGTGAAATGCACACATACCTGCTCCTTCTCATGACACTTTTGTAAGATTTTCATGAACTTGCCATTTAATGAGCTGGTTTTTTGCATATTGCTTTCTTTTTTTAACCCACATCCAGGCAATTTTTTTTAAAATTAAAAATAAATTGAATGACTTAATCTGGAATATTTTCTGATCCCAGTGGGAATTCCAATGTGTTACAGGATATTAAAATGCCTCATGTCTCCAAGAGTATGGACATGAGGGTGCAGAATGAAGGATATTCCACAGTAACCAAACAGCCAGATCCAGAAAGCACATGTTCATATGATATTAAGCATTTGTTCTGAGTAATTGTTAGCACTCTGTTTTGGGGTGGGACAGTAACAAACAGATTTCTGTTACTTTAAAATGTAACTACAGTTGGGCCTTGCTATCTGTGGGCTTGCCATCCACAGATTTAAGCATCCATGGATGGCAAAACCTGTTGTCCCCAATGATGGTGTGTTCACGCAGCCACGCTAGCAGCCACACACATATAGTGCTGCCATTAGAGCAATAGAACTTGAAGACCCATGTTTTTTCATATCTGTGGTGGGGGGAACAGATTTCTCCCCCCCCTCCTGGATACGAAGGTTTAACTGTACTTTTTGGGAGGGAATTCTGCAGGGCAGATGGTTGAAACGTGGGAGTAGTTTGTAATTCTTCAGGGTAGTGATGTTATGAAATGCCTACCTATTCTGCAACAGAACATAACTTATTGTAGTTGTGTCCCTTCAAGTTGTTTCCAGCTTATAGTGACTCCAGGTGGAACCTATCACAAGGTTTTCTTGGCAAGATTTATTCAGAGGAGGTTTACATTTGCCTTCCTCTGAGTCTGAAAGCATGCTATAATTGTTGAGAACTAAAATGCCCTGTCTGCATGGATGAGGGTTAATTTTAGGTTTTGTCCAACCATTACTTTCCACTAGATTTGAAACACATAAGCAATAAAAACTAAAATAATTGAGGACAAAGCAGGGCCAATTTGTTGTCTGAGGGAAAAGACAATTTTTTGTCTCTGCCCTCAATTCCATGTACAAAAGCTGACTGACTGGATTGGCAGTTGAAACTTACTTTTACTCTGGTCCCCTGCCACTCCTGAGGACACCAGGCCAGTTTAGGGGGTGCAGGACAGGTTGCATGGCAGAGACACCACTGTCCTCCAAGAAGGGAGAATGGCCAAGGAAGATCTCAAATAGTAAGATCGAGCTCGAGAATCACAGAATCACAGTTGGAAGAGACCAAACAGAATATCTAGTCCACCCCCCTGCCATGCAGGAATACACAATGGAAGGGAGGGGGCATCCAATCTTTCTCAAATATTTCCAAAGAAGGAGAGTTCATCACCCTCTGAAGCATTTGATTCTACTATCAAACAGCTTGTAAAGATGTTCTTCCTAATATTTAGGTGGAATGTCTTTTCTTGTAATTTGAATCCTTTGGTTTGAGTTCAAATGGATGAAGGGTAAGGAGTTCTAGACTCTGGAACAGTAGAAAGCAAGCTTGCTTCATCATCTCCATGACATGATTGAACAACAAAATTCTGGGGAGTGACCTCACTTTTTGCTACCATCAACAGCAGCATGCATATTGTTCAACATTTCACAGATGTAAACCGCAACACATGTGGCCAAGTAACATCAGAATGTGGTAAAGACAGTTTTTAATAAGGAAGAACAGACAAGCTAGGAAAGTTTGCACCAATTTGCTTTTTCCTGAGTCTACTGAGAAGGGCAAGACTCTGTTCCCATCTTTCATCTCCCCCCAATAAGTTAAGTGAGCGCAAACTACTTTTGAATTTTGAACTCAGTTTGCAGCAACTGAAGTAAACTGGGAACAAGGGGGGGAGTGAGAGGATGGGAGAGAAACTGGAATATTTTAACTCAGTGCAAACTACTTTTGCACTTTGAACTCCGTGGCAATTGAAATAAGCTGAGGATGAAGAGTGGGAGGAGAAAAGAGAAACTGGGACATTTTAAAACCAGATGAAAACCAGATAATAAACCAGGACTATCTCAACCAATTGGTGCAATTGGAGGACATGAGTATGGCTATATTTCCTTCTACACAAACTGTAGATCCCTTCATCTAGACTAGAGGTGGGCAACATATGGACCTATGTAACTGCCAAAGACCTTTTTTTAATATCACTCTTGTCCCTCTACCCACATTTAGCAGGACACTGGAAAACCATTCTAATGCAAGAATGTCCTGCTTGCTTTAAGGGCTTTTTGGGTTCAGCACCAATGTTGGCACCATGGCAGGATTGTGTGTCTTATGAAAGGGACAGTATGGGTCTCTAGACCTACCATATTCTATCCCAATCCTCCATCAACTCCATAAGAGGCTATGGGTATCTGTTAGGAGGCCATACTGAGCATTGGTTTCACACTATGTTTAGGGATAAGAGTGGACGTCAGTTACTTTTTGCTATTGGCATCTGTACATGACTAAATTGAGGCTGTCATACTTTGGCCACATCATGGGAAGGCATCAATCACTAGAAACACCAATGATGCTAGGGAAGGTAGATGGCAGCAGAAAGAGAAGAAAACTGCATACCAGATGGGTGGACTCTATCAGAGAGGTCCTGAACCTGTAAGACCCGAACCTTGCAGAGGAGATGTCTTATTCACAGGGCCTCCATGAATCAAAGCTGATTCAAAGGCATCTAACAACAACAGCAATTTAGAATTCCCAACCAGAGAGCTCTAGCGCCTCACCAAACTGCAAATCCTAGGATTCTATGTTGTACCAAGAGTATTCTAGCCAATATGTTGTTTCCACATCCTTCCTGACCCTGCAACATTTGGAACAAATATTTGTGACACTAAAATAAGACTCTTCATTTACTGACAGTGAGAGCTATTTCTCAAAAATATTGAGTTTTAGTTATTTTAGTTATTCTGCCAATTCAAAATGGTTTCAGGGTCCTTATTTGTGATAAAAAGTCTGGCAAGCTTATTGTATTTTCCATGGCAATTACACACCCTATATATACTATTTGAAAACATTCACACATATCTTAAACAAGTGGCAGGCAACCCCAGCCTAGCTAACTGGCTAACTATGCATGAAACCAAAGCCTCAACATCATTTTGAAAACTGTGTCATTCCTTTGCCTAGAATGGGAATATCCTGGGTGCAGTTGTGCTACAGCTCAGCTGTTGGATGAAAGCCAAGATGAAAGAGAATGACTTTTCTAAATTCCTGGACAGGATCCAGCTAGTGACAGCATTAATGTTTGACCCACGTGGGAACTAACCTTAGAACTCAACAGCCAAACAAGCTTTTCACGTTATCTCCTGGAATTCTGCCCTCTCTACAGTTAATCTAATCAGCATTTATGACCTTGCTTTATCATTGCTTTTGGCCCACTACAATGTCAATAATATCGCCATGTAAAATATATACCAAATGTACACGCTCTGGAAAATGATAGAGATGGTTAATAAATCCACACTGTCATAGTTTTATATTAAGCAAATTATTTGGTATCCTGTCCATTAGAAGAATTATGCCAGAAGTAAGCAGATGGCAGATAGGAGCCCACCTCCATGAACACCCCCTTCCTTAGCACTGGCTTTACCATTAGAGTAAGGCAGCTGCTTCAGGCAGCAGGTGCTGAAGGGTAGAGAATAGCAGTGATATGTTGGAAGACAGGGCTGTGCATGGCATTTGGCCCACCATCCTCAGGTGTGATTGTAAGAAGATCATTTGTCACCAGTGTCAAAATAAGATTCAACTGATTATATATATGAAATGGGTGGAGGTGCCATTTTGGCTTTTGCCTCAGATGGCAAAATGGCTTGACTCAATGGAAGACCTCTGCAGATGGGCCCAAAGGGGCGGCAGAGAGCCACCTCGGGAAGCGGCGAATTGGGGCTGAGGCTGCCGCACCGCATGGCCCCGATCCTCCCTTTTGCCGCCTGGAAAAGAGCGGAAAAATGCCGCTCCTTTTACAGGTGGCAAAAGGCCGCCCTAAGAGCCGGCGCACAGCTCTTTAGTGCCCCTTCCATCACAGTGTGTCAAAATGCTGTGCTGGAAGGACGTCCTGATGCCACGTGCCATGCGTAATGGTGCACGGCATCAAGACGTCCTCAGTGTGGGGTTGGGGCAGCTGGTGTGCAGCTGCCCCTCCCCATCTGTGCCTCCAGGCCAGCCCTTTGGGCCTGTCTGTAGAGGCCCTTAGACTACCTGCTCCAAGATGTTGCAGACTCCCCTTCCTCTCCTAGTTTTCATTTTTTTTAAAAAAAAAATGCTCTCCTGGTAGTGTATATAATTCTGAGAATATGATGGTAGCATAAGGAAGATTCAACAGTACAAAATGACTTAATAAGGCCTTCAGATGTATTGTTTTTCACATTAATAGCTTCTAAGTAAGGCTGTCTGTGATGTTTCATGGATTTTGTGCATTGGACTAGAAATACTGGGGATTTGACCATAGTTGCTGGACAAGTTACCTTCTTAGACTTGTGAATAATGCTTCTCATGTGGTGGGATCCTTAGGTGGGAGTGATCATGTTCTCCTGAAGTTTCTT
>CM034701.1:340133064-340143233 GCA_020142125.1 Phrynosoma platyrhinos
TGTTTCGGGTCCTAGTTTCTGGAGCAGCAGAAAACAAGCTTGTTCCCCTTCAATATCTCTTCAAATATTTAAACACGGCCATCATATCACCTCTCAACCTTCTCTTCTCCAGGTGATCTTGGCAGCTTTACAGATTGAAAGTCACCTCACTACTTTCATAACATGTATTACATATAATGTAGTTTGAGAGCCAGCATGGTATAGTGTTTTGATTGTTGGAACTTTTTCAGACAGGCAAAAGGGACAGGAGCATAGCGGGATGCTCCCATCAGTGTTGCACAATTGGGGGAAGATTTTCAGACAATGTTGTACGACATTGCGCCAATCCCGCCATTATCCCATGAATAAAGAGGAGTTTTCCAGCCGCTTTTCCTTCACAGCAAAGTCCTGTGAATGAAAAGCAGATGGAAAACTCATCTTTATTCACAGGATAATGATGGGATTATTGTGACGTTGCGCAATATGATCTGAAAATTTTCACCCAATCACACGACACTGATGGGAGCATCCTGCTATGCTTCCATCATTTTTGCCATCTGAAAAAGTCCTTGGACTAGGATAATTGGAGACCAGGGTTGGAATCCCCACTCAGTTATGGAAACCTTGGGGAAGTCACACTCATTCAGTCTCAGAGGAAGATAAGGGCAACCCCCTCTGAACAAATTCTGCTGAGAAAACCCCATGAGTTGCCATAAGTCAGAAATGACCTGAAAGCACACAACAACAACAACTACTACTACTACTACTACTAATGTTGTTTGGCATAAAATTATCATATTTGGCATATTAAAAGGTCAGTTTATTTACAAACAGAATTTCTTTTTCCAGTTTTTTGGAGCTGCTTCTGCCATCATGCTCTCTTCTGGACTCCCCCTTAGTCCCACCTCAGTGCCCTATTTCTTACCTGGCATGCCTGTCGGGTTTATTTTATTTTATTTTTATTTACATTTTTTCATGCACTTCTGGAGTTCTGCTACTGCAATGTAAGTTTTCAAAGAATGGAAGAAAAGAAATGGGGGGGAGGCAATCAGCCTGCATAGGAATAGTGAGGAGGAAGGGGGAAAGGGGGAGACACTGATGCCACATGATGGCCAATATTGCAACTGTGCTGGCAGCAATGTTTTGCACCTGAGGACTAGTGTGATTGTGAGCTCATTGACAGGTTTTCCCCATCTATGAAAAGGGATGCCTTAACCATGTTTCGGGAACACAGCAGGTCAGAGGTGTCGTCATGCAGTAAGTATTGCCCAAGCTGCTTTTTTCTGGCTGTAGTCACAGCTTAAAAACCATGTGTAGTCATTGCAGAAGAGGCAGTATCTGCAGTCCTCTTGCCCACTGCCATTCCCCTTTCCTTACGTTTTGTGTCTTATTAAAATTTTGAGTCTGAGGGCAGGGAACTATCAAATTAATGATTTGTAAGCTGTCCTTTTTGGCTGAGGGGAAGGGTATAAATACTCTAAATAAATATATAAATGAGCATCCATCCATCTCAATTCTCTCTACTCTTTTTTTAACAACCCCCCCCCCAATCCATTACAAAGTAAATGAACAGTAGTATAGGGCTTTGACTGGTAAGAATCAGGTAGGGGTCTTTCACCTCACTTGTTAGTTCATAATTTTAAACTGAAGATGCCTGAGATAGAGCCTGCAGTGTTTTACAAGCAGAAAGTATGTTCTGTCACTGAGCTATGGCTCCTCTCCAATGCTTCACTACATATCTTGGGTATGTTCCTTTTTTGGAATATAACTCCCAGAATACCATAGTCCAAAATAACTTTTCCAAGGCGTGCTTCAAATATGTAAAAACTCCTTCCATCATTGCAAGTTTTAATCATGGGAGTGATGTCACCAGGGTATGGTCAAGAGGAAAACTTTTATAATGACAAGACTTGCATTATAGGAAAAAAAATTCACCTCAGAAATTCTTTGTATGGTCTGTTAGAAGAATTAAAGTTAAAAAAAATGGTCCTACCTGCTACAATTGCCTTGTAAGTGTTAGTCAAGGCTGCTAACCAGAATTGTTAGAACATTGCAAGATATACAGTAAAATGGAGCCTTACACTGTCTGGTCTTTTCCCACCATGACTAGCCATCTCAAAGAAAACCATTCTGGTCTATTCAAGCTCTGAGAAAGATTCTCTCATTTTAAAAATTATTCTACCTCTGCTTTTGCTTCCAGTTTAATCTCTTTTCTATGGAATTGTTATCTTTTCTTCAGTTGCCTTTTAAGAAAAATTCAGAGAATGTTGTTGTCAAATTGTTGTGGCCTAGTATATTCAATGTTGTATTTCTGCAATCTCAGTCTATCCAGTATTGACTGCCAAAGCACTTGAGAGGACGGCTCCTGTATCTTCAATAAACTGTTTCCTGTTTTCCAGTCCTCCTCCTTTTATTTCTTCTTCTTTACTATGGTTTGGGAATAAGTGATTATTAGTAATAACTAACTTCACTTTAGTAGCTGCTCTTATGAGGGGGTATCATAAGGTAATAATTATCACCTGGAAGTTATTATGGTATATTGATGAAATTTTTGTCAGTGTCATCATCACCAAGTGACTTTTTCTTTTCCCAAAAATGAAAAATCCATTGCAGGGTCACCAATTTGATAACACAGATGACGTCATTCATGAAGTGGAAGAGTAGTTTAAGGCGCAATCTGCAGACTTCTACAATAATGGTATTCAGAGGGTCAAGAAATGCTAGGGAAAATGTGTAAATCTGGATAGTGATTACATAGAGATAAGTTAACAACTATAGATCAAAACAAACTTTCTCTCCATTTTTTTAAAGGTGATAATTAAAACTTTACGATACTCCCTCGTAATTGTCCCAGTGGCAGTTTCTGTCTGCAAAGCATAATTAATCACTTATTTCCTTACATGAATGCTTTCCTTTTACATTTAATAGTTTGCCCCAGCAACATTAGTCCAAGAACCATACACAAAATGGGAATTGTAATAGATTTATGGCATCATAAGGGCTTGGCTCTGCCAACGCTGTTTGGAAAATGACTGCCCCCCTCTCAATACACATGCTAATCCGGCTAGCAGCAGCCAGCATAAGGATTAGCATTTTTGAAGCTTGATTTGCCATTTCAGTTACACCAGCATTTGTCATCTTAAATAAGAGTAATGAAACAGGCATTACGATTGCCAGAGAAAGTAAATTGCTGGCAGTGTACTAATTTTTGTCCCTTGTCCTGTACAGTCCAGCATATTCCTGCAAAAACACCAGAGTACCTGGTGATCACCACCACACCAATAAAATAAAATAGAATAAAATTCCTGGCTTCATATGGTCTCAGTAAAAAGTCTTGCACAAATGGCCAAATGCTACTTAAGCTTTATAAATATGTTAAACTGCAGCTCATATTTTTCTCTTGCCTTTTACTTCCTCTGAAAAAGAGCTGATGCTGGCTTAATAAATTTTGTGCTAGATGCAAACCCATGTTAAACAGCTGACTAGACATCCGGATAAAATCCTGAATAAAATGAATAAGACATTGTACAATAATGAATAAGATGTGTATTTCATAAGCAACTTGCTCCAGAACTGTCTCAATGACTTAAAACTACAGTTCCAAAGGAAATAAGTTGTGGATTGTACTGTATGTGTCCAGATTCCTTTATTCTAAATTTATACTTTTTCTAAATAAAGCTTCTATAAGCTCTTCCTAAAAACAATTTTTAGCTCATTTTCCAGACATCAAGGTGATGTGCTACACACTCAGACCAAAATTCGGTTGTTCTGCAAAACTGAGATAATGTGGGGTTAGGCCAGCATAAGTACAGTCGCTCCTCTGTTTTCGTGGACTTAGAATCTGCGTCCCTCGCCCTTTACGAGCAGCAAATGGAGGGGGACAAAATGGGGCACGCGCCCATGGGCACACACTGCCACTCAAACCAATGGGGCTTGAATATTGATGATTTTCCATTTTCGGGGGGGGGGGGTCCAGAACAGATCCCCACAAAAATGGAGGCGCAACTGTACTTCTTCTTTTATTGCTCAAGGAAGTATCCAGTAATCCTAGGGCTCATTCCCACTTACACCAGTTTGCAAATCATATTGACACCAGGTCGCAGAATTGATTGAGGCTGATGCATAGTTCCCACTATGGAAGCAAATTATTCTCTTATTCCATGTCATTCCCACTAGTGCCTTCACACCCCAGCTTTATGCAGCAGCAGCAGGAAGCCTTTTTGAAGAGGGGCAGATTCTCCATCATTTATTTAATTCCAAGGTTTCGTCCCACAATGGGATTCAAGGCAGGTTACCTCACTTAACTTATCTTGCTATTAACTTATCTTACTACAAAAATATGCATTAGTAGCAATTCATTGCCTTTGGAAGAGCAGATCATGTCATAGTGTCCTGACTGCTTTGCCTAATCTTTGTATGATTTTGCTCTGTTCTGTGTTGTTCAAATGTGCCATAATTTTTAAATGTCGGGTTAAATTTGTTAATAAATTATATTAACTGTTATGCTGGGAGACAGTTGCAGCCCTTCTCCTTGCTTCCTGACAAGTCAGTCTGTAAACGCTTAGCACAGGGACAATAAAAGAAAATATATCCTGTTAGGAGAAGGTCCTATGCAAGGAAAGCCTCTTGTAGCTTCACTTCCCATCTCAGGAGGAATACAAGTCACTCCTGCAATCTTGCTGAGGAGGTTTGTTTTCTATTACCTCACTGACAATCTCATTATGTAGCTCTTGTTAACCATGTTTGGTTAAGGTTGATAGCATTGATAAAGTCTCTCCCCACCAAAGAGATTACCTTGTTTGGCTCATGAAAAAAGAGCCAATGCAGATAAACTTTAACAGCCAGTTGCCTTGCAACAAAAAAAGTCTATCTTGTGAGAGAATCCAGTTGCTCTAGCAACACTCTTTTGACAGGTGCTGTGAGCTACAAACAGCAGATCTACAAACACAGAGGGTTGGTGCTTAAGCCAAAGGCCTCTTGACTGATGCTTCAAGCTATCCTATGCAAATAGATTACTTCACCAATAACACTTGCTTCGTTGCGAACCTCTAGTACGCACACATTACAGGCTCACAATTATATTGAAAAATGCTCCAGCCAACAGAGCGTTGTCGGGTGGGTGATTCAGCCCATAAGCAAAGATGCTGCTTAGTGCTTCAAAATATCATTTTGTTGCCAGTGCTATTTTAACATTTATGTGAAGCCATTGGGGGTGATCATTAGTGGTTTGGGAGTGAGTTATTACAATACTAGTGACACCACTTCTATGTAACCATGATACCTCAATCAGGAGGTGTATGCATGATCAAGACCAGTGCCTGAACAAAGAAGTGGGGTGGTGAGAACCAGTAACCTGATAGTGAACCTTATAAAATAGGGGCATTTGGGGTGAGTTGTTCCTGGGCCCCAAAATTAGGGAATGAATGTGCAGGTTTGAGGGTGCTCCTTCATTCATCATTGACATTGTGCGCCCAAGTGGCCTCTTGGACCTGAGGAACCTTTTATAAGCTTTAGCTGGTACATAAACAGTCCAGCTATAGTGATCCATCTATGCATTGGTAAGATCAAGACATGACTATTGTAATGTTCTCTGTGGAGTTTATCACACGGGATTGATCCCGGGCAAAAACAGGATTTAAAACAGAAAAAAAAAAACACAAAAGCGGATTGATTTTCACACAACATTGAGAATTAACCCAGATAGAAACTGAACAGAAGTGAGGGGAATCCACAAAAGCGGATTGATTTTCACATGACGTTGAGGTGAAAGTAGACAAAACATGATTTTTTTTACTTTTGGAAAATCCCAAAAGTAAAAAGAAATGCATTTTGTTGACTTTCTGTCCGGGCTAATTGCTCATTAACCCTGATGTATGTGAAAATCACCCCGCATTTGCAGGTTCCCCCCCCCCAAGTTTTAAATCCCGTTTCTGCACGGGATTTGGACACTTTGCCCCAGTGTGATAAATTCCTATGTGGGGTGTACTTGGGTCTGGGAAGAAGGCTGGAGTTTTTGCAGAAAGTTCCCTCGGTACAAACACCTATGCCAGACCTGCACAACTTGGCAATAGGTAGGGGCCAATAATAAAAAAGACCAAACTTCTTTGGGCCATAGGTAGGTTTTAATTAAATATTAATTAATTAATAATATTAATTAGAATTAATTAATGTTAATTCCATCCTTATCCTCATCCTCCTCTGCTCAGTCTTCTCCTCAGGAGAAATCTGAGTGGCAGAGGAGCCTTGGCTGTCCTTCTCTTCCTCCACCTGGACTTCTCCTTGGGAGCATGGCCAAGCAACAGAGGAGCCTTGGGGGGCAAGCATTTGCCCCTCTTCCTCCTCTGCCACCCAAGAGAAAGCTGGGTAAAGGAGGAGCCTTGCAGGCCAAGTGTTTGCCTGTACTCCTCCTCCTCCATCCAGCCTTCTCCTCATGAGAAAGCTGAGCAGTGGAGGAGCCTTGCAGGGCAAGCGTTTAACCTCCCTCCTCCATATGGTCCTCTCCTCAGGAGGAGTCTGAGCAGTGGAGGAGCCTTAAAGTTGTTCCACAGCATCACGGGCCACCTGAAATCCTTTGGCAAGCCACATGTGGCTCCTGGGCTGTATGTTGTGCAGGCCTGACCTATGCTAAAAGAACTATCCCAGCTGCCAGTTTGCCACCAAGCCATGCTCCAAGTATTATTATTGATATATACAGCCCTCAACAATTTCGGATCAAGTTACCTGAAAGATGGCCTTCCAGACACTTTTGGCCACTGTGATCTTCAGGAGGAGCTCTGATCGACCATGCAGCATTTAACAGAGTCCCACCTGGAAGCAGCAGTAGCAGCGACAACCAAAAAAAGTGCATTTCATACATTTTATATTTATTGTTGTTGTTACATTTTAAAGTGCTATTCTGTTTTAGTTTTGACTGCTGGGGAGGGGGAAGGCAGCAGAAGAAAATCATTGCAAATGACCATTTCATGGTGGTGGTGGTGGTGGGGAACCCTGATGTTTTTCAGGTTTGCCACTAAAGGGGTCTTGTTCCTTTGGGGAGGGGGTAGAAAAGATATATGGTTTCCTTGGAAATTTCTGAGCCAACACAGCACAGTATACTGAGGAGTCATCTGCAGGGAGGGAAGGTAGGTAGCATTGATTGAAAATCAGGAGCAACATCTTATTTTCACACAGGATGGTTCACCAGCCTGGGAGGAAACCTTTTAGATTCAACCATACGAAATACTGCTGGCTTTAATGGTGCAAAGATGGGTTCATATCCAATTATTTATCTTAAATGAGTTGTGGACTGGGCTGACTGATCCATGATGAAGTTTGACCCTATGGGCGTGCCCTAGCTTCCATTGAAATCAAAGGGACTCTTTCCATCAACTTCACAAGCTCTGTATTAAGCTCTGTTTGTCCAAGAAAAACTAATGTGGAGTTTAACTGAATAAACACTTTGGCAATGAAGATTACAAAGTAACCTTTCACTTGGTCTTTTTCTTAAACAGAAGGGAGATGTTTTGCTGCCAGTTTTGGGTGTTTATTTTCCAGTTTCCATAGAAAATAATTGCTCTCATATAATTTTTTTCTGTAGGAATAAATACCTTTATTCATGCTCCCTTAACTTAACAGCACACACAGCCAGGATACATGCTGAGGCTCCATCCATGCTGTCTGCTGCCACAATTCACCATGGACAGATAAGGCTGCACCATTTTTATGTGGGGCTTTGAATCAAAGTATATTTCTTTTGCAGCACATTTATCCCGTTGACGTCTACTGTTCCCGTCCAGAGATATAATACTAAAAAGGGTATAGTAGATCTCCATCAGGGCAAGAAGCCCAACAAAGAGATCAATCCCTTACATACACTGTAATTTATAGCGTCATAATTTATCTTATCATCCTAGCATCCGTCATTATCCCAAGTTAGTAGACTTTTGGATCCTATATTATAGATATATATTTTCCACACACAAGAGTGTAATTGAAACCTAGCTGGGTAAAAAAAAATGTTTAGCCTGGCATTTGCAAGCTGAAATTAACATATGCCATTGCACGCTTGAAAGCAGTGGCCTAGTGATAAATACTGAAGGTTGAGTTCTCAATATGATTGTCCTCCGATAGATGCCTCTAAAAAGTGTCCCCAAATGCAAGCAATTCTGGTATCCATATTGGCAAATCAATTTCAGTAGTTTTCTCCAGGAGAAAGCATGTCTTTTCTAAAGATAATGGATCTTAATTGCCCATTCAAGACAAAGCCGTTCTACAATATTTTTCATCAGAGCAGAAACAGTTCACAAAAATAAATTGTTCCTGGGGAAATTCATCTCTCCCAACAGCATGACATGACAGCTAAACTTACAGAGAACAGAGAAGCTGAGGAGAATGACAAATGACAGGATCATCCCTACTAACCAAAAATTCCCAGTACCCCAACCCTGCAAGTGTTGGCTGTATTATACCACAGCTGAGAAAGTATCCCTAAAGAGCAGTTTGTAGTAATGACATAACACATTTGCTTTTATTTAATTGAGACTTTTGACAATATAGGTTTTAAGAGAAAAAAACAGCTTCTGTAGCTATGCATTAATTTATATGTGTCATGTCTCTATCATGATTAGGGTAAGTTTCATTCACGTCTCTGTTTTAGTGCACATTATAGTGAGCCATTTTAACTTACAGAGTGGAAAATGTGTCTATTTTTTCCCCCAGGTTCTCATAGGTATCCCTCTTTACTTGTCATACAATTCATTGGTATGTCCTCACTAACTACTTCTGAGTCAGACCTTAGTTTTTGCTGAAATAAACAGGAGGCTCTAGTTAGAACAGAATACAGAGAAACAGAATGGTTCCCAATTTGAAAGGGAGTCAAACAAGGCTGTATTCTATCACCTTATCTCAGGGGTAGGCAACCTAAGGCCTGGGGGCCGCATGCGGCCCCCGAGGCCTTTGGATCGGCCCTAGGCCGGTCCTGCTGCTGCTGCTGCCACTACCCGCCATAATCATATTAATTATTGTTGTTATTACTTGTTCTTGGGGTTTTCTTGGCAAAATCTCCACAGGGTTTTTGCCATGGCTTTTCTGGGGCTGAGAGAGTGTGCTTGTATATTTTTTAAATTTTTAAATTTTTTAAATATTTATTTATTTATTTATTTATTTATTTATGGTGCTTCGGCCCGCCAATTGTCTGAGGGACAGCAACCCGGCGCCGGCTCAAAAAGGTTGCCTACCCCTGCCTTATCTATTCAACTTACATGCAGAAAATATAATATGTAGAGCAGGTTTAGACATGTGGGAAGGAGAAGTAAAGATCAGGTGAAAGTGTGAAGACACACCCAACTAAAGGTGGTGGCAAATATGGGTGTGCAACGGCAGTACCCTGGTGAGATCAAACTCTTATATCCAAAAAGACTCCAAAGCTGATTGTAAAGTCCAAAAGGGGGAAAATTATTTTGAAGAGCAAAAGAAAAAGGGTTTCTCCTCCCCAGCTCTAACAGGCTTAAAATAAAAGGTACTTTACAGTTTACGTTTCAGCAATCTTCAGTGTTGCCATCTCTCTGGGTTTGATCTTGATTTGATCTCCTTCTCTATGAAGCTAGTGCAGGGTCTTTCAGCTTCTGGTGCTCTTGACTTCTTTGATGTTGATATTTACTAGAATTAACTGCTTCTAGTAACTAAATTGTCTAATGGTAAGTAAATTGGCTAAATGGTAAATAAATTGGCTAAATGTGGTAACTAAATTGGCTAAGTGATGTAAGAAATGCCCTTTCCCTCTGCCTGAGCCTGTTTGCCACCAAACAGATAAAGCCAAGCCTGCCTAAGAAAAACTAAAAATCCCAAGCTGAAGCAGAGCTTGCTGGGAAGGGGCAAACCAAAAACTAGAAAAATGCAGGGAATTTCTACAGCTCCTCCCACAAACTAATACAGTGGAACATTCCTATGCTCAATCTAAGGACTGACTAAAAATGAAGGAAAATGCAGGGGAGAATTTAAACAGTCCAGGCTGGACATCACAGAAAGAATATCAACAATCTAAGATATGCAATAATATAAGATATAATACTAGCAGAAAATAACATAGACTTGAAACAACTGCTTGAGAATGTCAAAGTAGAAAGTGGAAAGGCAAGTTTATTGTTAAGCACTACCAAAACAAAAATAATGACCATGGAGAATTTATGTAAATTCAACTTAGACAACAAGAA
>CM034701.1:340162197-340184670 GCA_020142125.1 Phrynosoma platyrhinos
CAGTCAGACACAACTAGACAATCACATCAAAGGGGAAACCTTTACCTTGCACATCCCTTTACTCTTATACGGGTGCAATGCCTTAATTCTTTTTCTACTGATGCACTCCTGGAGTTGCATTCAAGTGATGGAGATGAACAAAGCAAAAGTGTGGTCTCAAAAATATCGGCATATTTTAGCTTAATATTTTTATTGTCACAAATTAAGCTGGAAGAATTTCAGCCTTTTAAAATTATAGAACAACATGAACAAATGCTGGGAAACTATCAAACAATGCTTTCAAGGGCCATAGCCATCTAAAGAACCCAAAAGGGGCAAATTGAGGACCAAGAGCACCAGATTCTCCATCTTTGTTTTAACCCTTGCCTCTCCAGTTATGATTCCAATGCAAATCTCCCCATTCTACAATTAGCGATGGGGGGAAAGCTTCCATTGGCATAGTTCAGAGAAATGCAATTAAAAGTCAGAGATATCAGTTTAAAATATTTGCAGACGATTTAGTATGAGTTTTGGTAGACCCTCTACATGGAATAGAAAAACTACTAGAAATATTTAAAGAATTTGGAATGTACTCAAGCTTAAAGATAAATATAAATTTATATGGCTAAATGTGTTATAAGGATTGTATCTTTCACCATACAATATAAAGGTGAAATTAAGATAGACATTAGCAAAACAAATAGGGCAATAACAAAGTAGTCACTAAAATAAAAAAAGAAAGAACAAGGAAATAATTGTCATTGTTTTAGGAAGATCAAGCGATTTAGAAGAAATGCTAGCAAGGCTAGATGGGAGGTTTGTACAAGCTTAACTTGAAGTAAGGGATTTGACTGAATGAAGGGGGGTTAAGAAATAACAGGTGGAAGCAATTCCTGACATATATTTTATATGAAGATATACGTTGAAAAAAACCTTACAATTATGTCTGATATTAAAGTAAGATGTCAGCCTGTGTACGTGTGTGTGTGTGTATAAAATTTTACATGCATAATTGTTTGTGTTAATAAAAATTATTTTAAAAAAGAAAGTTGCAACTAAAGGTCTTGCATTTCATTCTTATGTTCAAGGGATTCAAATATCTTTTCTTTCTTGAGGCTTTTTCTTGCAGCATTAATCCAACCTTTATCCCACTTGCCCCCACCTCAATTTTTTTAAAATACATTTATTGAGACTTTCATTCAACAGCATGTCATAGAATCATAGAGTTGAAAGAGACCACAAGGGCCATCCAGTCCAACCCCCTGCCATGCAGGAACTCCCAATCAAAGCATCCCTGACAGATGGCCATCCAGCCTCTGCTTAAAGACCTCCAAGGAAGGAGACTCCACTACTCTCTGGGGGAGTGTGTTCCACTGTCGAACCGCCCTTACTGTCAGGAAGTTCCTCCTAATGTTGAGGTGGAATCTCTTTTCTTGCAGCTTGCATCCATTGTTTCGGGTCCTAGTCTCTGGAGCAGCAGAAAACAAGCTTGTTCCCTCCTCGATATGACATTCCTTCAAATATTTAAACACGGCCATCATATTACTTCTCAGCCTTCTCTTCTCCAGGCTAAACATCCCCAGTAATAAATGTCTACAGTAATAAATTCATTACAGAGATAATATATCTGAATTCATACCTTCGTCTGGTTGCTATAGACTTCAGTAATTGGGAAATAAAGCCTTTTTTTCAAAGAGCTGCAACCCAAAGAGAATCCTACTGACTAACCTATATTTCCATATAGTTTGATATTTTAATCACAAGAATAGAGAATCATAACTATTGTTTCATTTGGTCTATTGATGCTATCTGTGAGTTTTGTCAATATTTAGCCAGTGAAATAGAGCCTACTAGTAATAAATGTACCTTTAATTGTTTTCCTTTCTTCCTCATCCCCTTTCCTTTTTCTGTTATATCCTTTAGACCAGTGATGGTAAACCTTTTAGAGACCGAGTGCCCAAACTGCAACCCAAAACCCACTTATTTATCCCCCTGGCTTTCTAGTAACGAACTCTGGCGAACTCTGTGCTGGCGTGAAGGCGAGTGTGCCCACAAAGAGGGCTCTGTGTGCCACCTCTGGCATGCGTCCCATACGTTCACCACCACTGCTTTAGACCATAAGCCAGAGGGCAGGAGTGACTAATTTCTTATTGATCGCATGCAATCAATAAGCTTTTTCAGCTGAACTTCAAAGTAAAATGGACTTTAAACCAATCAGTAACAAACAATCCCAGAATTAGACAAACTTTTTTCAAAGAGATCATAAGAAGGTTGAGGAAAAGCTCTAGCCCATGTTGGCCTATGGTGGAAATATTCCTATTCCTCACTCTGGAAATCAATAACTCTTCCTCATTTAACGTATGTATAGTGATTAAAATGTGGCTGAGGGCTCTTCTAAAGAATTGTGAATTGTTATAATATATTTCTTTGGGATTTGCTAATTGTTGTCACCTCCAAATCCACTTATTCCATTCTTGGGTGGGGACCTGTTTGTAGCAATTTCTTGGATCTGCACTAGAGATCTTCTAAAGGTGTTGATGCTGGGTTTGGGGTTTGCTTGTTTTAACTGGCACATAGTTTACTGAGGTGGAGAGCAATGTTTTTCTCTTCTCTGACTTTTTTGAGAGCCAGTGTGGCATAGTGGTTTGAACATTGGGACTATGACTCTGGAGACCAGGGTTCGATTTCTAGCTTGGCCATGAAACTCACTGGCTGACCTTGAGCAAGTCACATGCTCTCAGTCTCAGGGGAAGGCAATGGGAAACCTTCTCTGAACAAATATTGCTAAGAAACCCCATGATAGGGTCAACATAAGTTGGAAATGACTTAAAAGCACACAACACACACACAGTTACACAATTATAGTACAAACAATCCATTTCACTATTGTATTATAGCACTGCACTACAATGCTTTTAAAAAATAAAAGAATACTGGAGAAGAAGAAAAGGGATGTTGTTGTTGTTCTGATACGTCTTGGAATTAAAAAGAAACAAAGCTGAGAGTGGCAATAAAATAGCTTTGCCAGGACTTGCCACAAAAGAGTCTGCATTGACAGGAAGGTTGTTTGGATTAAAAAGAAAGAAAGAAAAGAAAAACCTGAGAATTACAAGTAATATCACAACCTCCTGACACATTTGCCCTGTCTGGAAATCTACTTGAGGGTTAATATGGATATGGCAATGGAAGAGACCTTGTGCCCAGAACTGGCCTTGTTTAAAAAATGATTAATTGAAACTCATTTCTATGACTTTGCTTTGCTTTGTTAATTTCTCCGAGATCATGGGCATCAAACTGCCAGCCAAGTAAATAAATTCCTTGTAAACAAACCAACTGTATTATCAATCGGGCCATTGCCAAAACTAACTGGGAAGATGGCAAAAAGCCTTGGTGTTGGCTGAAATCCAGAATTTTCAGTTTCTTGAGATTTGATAAGGGCCCTAGGATGGTAATCCACCCATGACTCGTCATGCAGTTATCCGTCAAGTCCAGATGCTGGAGATCTCTCAAGGATGTCTTCGTAAGAAGTGTACCTAAAGAAATATTTTAAGGCATATTTTTATATTATTTTCTTCTTTATATCCCTTTCTACCAATGCTGAGTCACAAGGTGGTGCACTATCTATCTATGTATCTATCTAGCCAGATACAACATATCATAACACAGTTAAGTTACAACATTAAACTGAACAGGCTAACAACTGTATTAAACATGATTTCAAAGCAGATAAAGTGGAAAAAATCAGAAAAGCCTCTTCCTCAGTAGACAGCATGTTGTTTAAAGCTTGCATAAATACAAAAGTCTTTGAAACACTTCTTACATTTCCGAAGTTAAGGAGAAAAATAAAGGTTTAAGGCAAGATGTAATAGACAAGCTTAACTGTGTGCAATTGAATACAACATGACACACAATAAAATTCATTTTCAAGAAGAAGGTAAAAGTCATACTCTTCAAAAACATTCATGAAATGTAATATTTTAATAACGCACCTTCTTCTCCAAATATCTTCCCTATGAGCTTCCTGATGCACTGAGAATGACAGGAAAGCCTATGCCACAGTTATGACCATTTGAATTCTTGATGGAGTTTTTTACAGTTTGGAGCAAGACTTTAGGAGTGGTGGCAGTATCTCTGTGCACCAGTCTTCCCAGGAATACCTATAAAATGATCCCATTACTCAATTTTCGGGGGGGGGAGGAATCTATTTTCTCTGGCATTTTAGTATTGGGTAGGATTGTGAATCCTGTTGAGGTTGATTTCATTGTATATCACCTCTCTTTATTATATTTTTAAAGATCACTATTACACATTGCCTTTAGTACTTGGAGAAATGCAGTCGCCCCTCCGTTTTTGTGGGCTAAGAGTCCGTGTCCCTTGCCCATTTGTGGGTGGCAAACAGAGGGAGCTAAATTGAGGCACATGCCCATGGCATGTGCCCATGGGCACTGCATATGCCACCATTCAAGCCAATGGGGCTTAAATATTGATAATTTTCCATTTTCATGGGGGGGGGTCCAGAACGGATCCCCCACGAAAATGGAGGGATGACTATATAGTCAAACAATTGGAATCCACCAATGAAAATTAATTTCTATAAGACATTCTGCAACAGGGGAGAGCAAAGTGAGGCTTTTAGGGTCTATGCAGCCAATCCCCCCCCCCCCGAATTTACAACTGAAAAATGTTCCAGGAAAAAAATCACTTGTCATTCATGGAGGCCTCAAGGAGTGGCCATTTTACCATAAGCTAGTAAGGCAAAAGATCTTCCTTACTTACTGCACTTTGTTCTACTCTTCTGGCTCAAGGAGATCAAAGCAGAAGTAGCTATCCAGTCACTTACAGTTTTACACTTTTAACAATTATTTTGGGGCTGATGTGCTTGCTTTAGGATTGCTATAAGTCAGAAACAATTTGAAGGCACAGAGAAGAAGAAGAAGAAGAAGAAGAAGAAGAAGAAGAAGAAGAAGAAGAAGAAGAAGAAGAAGAAGAAGAAGAAGAAGAAGCAGCAGCAGCAGCAGCAGCAGCAGCAGCAGCAGCAGCAGCCTTGAGTCTGGAAAATTGGTCCCTGTAACTCCAGAACATGCCCACTCCTGCTCTATTTTAGCACATATGCACAAAGTTAGAGAAAAACACATCTTGCAAGCTAGTAAGGTATGCAGAACTCTGTGCTTTATTTCATAGAGATATCTATACATCCAGACAGCAGCAGCCAGTTATCAATACAGGTATAGCTTTCTGGATCAGAATAATTGCCCTGACCTAGTACATTATTCCATTAGATTCTGTAAGCATTGCCTTACATGTGTCCCTTATTTTACTGGACTTTATACTTACCAAGAACTCCAGCCTCAGAGTCTGTGATGGCCCATTTCTTCAGACCAAGTTTTGTCAGCTGTGGCATACATTCTAGCTGTACTAGCTTAATGAGGCAAACATTCACTTCATCCACCCAGGGGAACATCAGCACTTTCAGCTTTGGTAGGATATTTAACGTGTCAACTGAAAAACAGTGCCAAATAGGTGATAACTAATCAAAATTAAAACAGCTAAATTAAAATTCAGAATAAATAAGTTACTGAATTGTTATTTGACTTTTGCTCTGGGCATCCCCTTCATTCAAGAGAATCCATGATTTGGTATTGTTTTAATATTTCTGGTCATTTCCTAGTGTTTTTATGAAGTATTTCCAGCTTTTAACATCTTATCCAACTTTTAACGTCTTTGAGACAACAAAGATTATCACACGGGGAAAAGGGCATCCTTGTCCTGTCCTTTTCCCATCCTTATCACACGATCGCGAAAAGATTTTCAGATGACATTGCATCATTGAATGGCAATTGACCACAACTGCACAAAAGATTTTCAGTGTTGTCATGCTTATCCTGTCATTGTCCCATCATTGAAGTAGAATTGTCCTATCATTTTGTATTAACGGGAGTTCATGTTAATACAATTCCACTTCAGTGATGGGACAAAGCGAGATGTCTCTGAAATGCTTTTGCACGATTGTGATCAAGACAGAATAAGGACAGAAGAGTGATCTGCTTTGGTCCTGACCCCATCCCATCCCCATGTGATAATTTCCAAAGCTTCCTCTCCATCCTGCCAGTATCACAGGTACATTAAGTAGGGACATGAGGGAGTTCTTTCTCAGTGGCTTCTTCCAAATTTTGGCCTCCTGTCTAATATTTTTCCATCAGTTGTCAACAACCCTTTTTTTGTTTGTTTGTTTGTTTAGGCAGGCCTTTGGCTCTAAACTCACTGTGACAGGAGGGTCTTTTCATGGATGTGTTATTTATTTATTTATTTATTTATTTATTGAATTCATATCCTACCTTTCTCCCAAAATGGGATTCAAGGCAGCTTACAATAATGTTTTAAAAATTGCAGCTTACAATAATGTTTTAAAAATTCAGCTAAAACATTAACCTACAAAAGTTAAAAAGAAATTATATATCAATATTATTAAAAACACAAAGACAACTGAAATTATATTTAAAACATAGGGCCTCTGCAGATGGGTGGCACACAGCCGCCCCAGGAAGTGGCGGATCAGGGCCACGGCAACCCCACGCCGTGGTCCCGATCCTCCCTTTTGCCACCCCAAAAAGAGCAGCAAAATGCTGCTCCTTTTAGAGGTGGCAAAAGGCCACCCTAAGAGCCAGCGCATGGCTCTTCCTCACCCTTTCCAGTGCTGCATGTTTAAACACTGCACCAGGAGGGCATCCTGATGCCGCGCGCTGTGCATAACAGCATGCGGCATCAGGATGGCGCTGGGGTGGGGTTGGGGTGGCCAGCGTGCAGCTGCCCTGCTCCAGCTCCAGCCCCAGGCCGGCCCTTTGGGACAGTCTGCAGAGGTCCATAGTTTCAATAAAACACTATACATACACACACACACACACACACACACACACACACAGAGAGAGTACATCACTTTGCACACACATTATAGCACCATAATTAAAATTCAAAGACCTGCCTATATAAAAAATGTCTTCATTTGCCAGCAGAAAGAGAGCAGAGAAAGTGCCAACTGGATCTCTTGTGGAAGGGAGTCCCACAGCCTGGGAGCAGCCACAGAGAAGGCTCTCTCCCACCAACCACTGAAATGAAGCCCTGCCCTGCAGAACTCAGAGCCCACACTGTCTGATTTATGGAGATACCATATTTCAGGTAGTATGTACCCAAGCCATGTAAGGCTTTAAAGATCAAAACCAACACATAGCCAATGCAGCTGTTTCAACAGGTGAGCTACATGATCCCTGTATCCATCCCCTGACAGTTTTTGGACCTGCTGAAATTTCCAAACAGTTCCAAAGGCAACCCCACACAGTGTATTACAGTAGTTAAAACAGGATATAATCAAGGCATGTGTCACCATAGCCAGATCTGACACCCATGGAATGAGCACAGCGGGCACACTAATTTTAACTGTGCAAATACACTCCTGACTACAGCCAAAAGCTGGGCATCCAGGCTCAAATCCAAGTCTAGGAGCACACCCAAGCTGCAAACCAAAGATTTCATGGGGCGTGTAACCCCATCCAATGCAGGCTGAATCTCTATTGCCAGATCTGCCTTCCAGCTGATCAGGAGCACCTCTGTCTTGTCTGGATTAAGTTTAGATTTATTCACCTTCATCCAATTGATAACTGACAGCAGACACTGGCTTAACCCTTGGAATCAGGTGGAAAGGAAAGTTGTGTATCATCAGCATACTGATGACACTGAACCCAAAAACTTTGAATGACATCTCCAAGAGGTTTCATGTAAGTATTAAATAGCATGGGGGAAGGAACTGTGCCCTCAGGGACATCACTGAATAGTGGCCATGGTGTCAAACAGGCATCCCCTAGCACCACCTTCTGGGTCCATTCCCCCAAGAAAAACCGGAGCTTCAGGAGCACTGTAAAACAGTGCTCTTGAGCCCCATCCCAGAAAGGTGACCCAGAAGGATACCATCATTGATGGTACTGAAAGCCACTGAGAGGTCCAGCAGAACCAACAGGAACACACTCCCCTTGTCTAGTTTCCTGCGAAGATTATCCACCAAGGGGACCAAAGCTGTCTCCATCCCATAGCCTGGCCTACATCTGATTTTGCCAGGCATTGCAGTTCAACAATATCTAGAAGGCTACAAATTTCCCACTCCAGTGGGAAAGTAAACAATGTCATTGCTTAGTGTAGAATGTTCATGCTAATATATTGTTTTGGCTCTGTAAATCAACTTAAAAACTTCAAAAAACAACACATAAAATTATATATATGACAGACTCAAGCTAATCCTTCATGAAAATTCAAGGAGTTAGAATTTAATCCTCACTAAAGCATTCTAATTTGGTTCAAAGCATCCTCCATATCTCTCATGAGTAAATATCACAATGAATCTAAATCGTCATGTGGAAAAAAAAATTCTTTCTTACCTAGTTTGCAAAGAGCTTCTTTTCCATCATTTCCCAGAAAATTATCAGATAAGTTGAGTACATGAAGTTTGTGTAAACTGCAAATATTCTGGACTGTAAAACAAGAAAAAACAACAACTTGTTTTTATAACTATACAAAGCAGTAAAACTCTGACAGAAGTTTTTAACCTTTCACCTTTTTTGCAGGCTGTTATAGTATCTATAAAACATTGTTGTTTTGATAAATCATGTTTGTTAATCTTAAAAACACCAAACAAACAAATTTAAACAACAACAACACACACATCTGGAAAAAAAAGCTAAAAAAAATGACAACCAAAATGATGTTGTTGCTCTTGTGCACCTTTAACCTCTGACTCAGTGACCCTAACACAAATCTATGAATCATATCATGGAGTTTTCTTTGTAAGAATTATTCATAGTGGGTTTGTCATTGCCTTTCTCTGTGGCTGAGAAAAAGTGACTTGTCCAAGGCCACTTCCACGGCTGAATAGGGATTGGATCCTGGTCTCTTAGAGTCCTGATCAATGTCTCAAACCAGTACTTCACACTGGCTCTCTGTTAATAATACTGAAAGGGTGCTTCTTTCCTAAATTCACCACACACACACACACACACACACACACACAGAGAGAGAGAGAGTGGCACTAAAAAGAAGAAGAAAGACAATTGTTCTATATGATGTGTATTGTAAAATGGAATAAATGCCTGAATTGCCAAACAAGTCAATTTTAGAGCACCTTCACATTGCAGTCGAAATTGACCGGCATTTTTGTTCAATTTGTACCTCAGTCTATTAGTCAGAATAACAGAGATATGGGTGAACAATGTATAGCCCTCCAAATATTTTTGGACTGCAGCTCCCATGATCCCTCTCCACTGTCTATGCAGGACTGTCCCGTGAATGAAAAGCAGCTCTAGAATTTCTCTTTATTCACGAGATAATGATGCGATTATCGCAACATCATGTGACGTTGTTTGATGCAATTGTGTGATCATGATGGGAGCATCCCACTATGCTCCTGTCACTGTCCCTCGTGTGAAAATCTCCTTTGTTACAATAGGATCTGCTAGAGCAGAATCCCACTCCTTCCCAACCAAAGCTTGAGTGCATTGTTTACTGCAGACACACTGAGGTGAATGAACATTGGAAGTCTGTGTTTCTACAGCTCTGCTTAAAGAAACAACACCTAGCTGAACAGAGAATACAGAGAAAATAGGATGCTGGATGGCCATAAAAACACTTTGTAAAATAAACCACTATGGGCCTTTGCAGACTGCCAGAAATAATGCAGATTGAGGTCACTTTAACTGCCCTGGCTCAGTGCTAAGGAATCATGGGAATTGTATTTTTTTCTGGGACATTGAGCCTTCTCTGTCAGAGAGCTCTGCTGCCACAATAAACTTCAGTTCCCATGATTCCTTAGCCCTGAGCCAGGACAGTTAAAGTGGATTCAATTTGCACTATTTCTGGCAGTCTGTAAAGGCCCTATGTTAGAGGCTTTTTTAAACTGAGACATGCCTGTATACAAGGGCAAGGTGCATCAATAACACCACAATAAAACTACATGTATTTTTTATGAGTATTGACTTATTCAAGAAGAGCTATGTTGAATCAGAGCAAGGGTCTATCTAGTCCAACATTTTATTCACACAGTTGTCAACCAATTGCCTACAGGCTCTTGGAAGCCCACCATTCTGCTTCAGTGGATGACTCCAGGTTCCAACATTATGAAAAAGGCCTATATACTTCTTCAACACCCTTCATCGTTTTATATACAGTGGGCCCACCGTATTGGCAGACTAGCCATCCACAGACTCAAATGCTTGCAGATCACTCTGCTCCCTCCATTATTGTCAATGGTGGCATGTGCACACAGCCATGCCAACACAGCTGTGTGCACATCACCACCCATTGACCAAAATGGGATATCAGCATACACATTTTTCTCATCTGTGGTGGGGAGGCAGAATTGAAGCCTTGTGGATGGGAAGAGTGCACTGTAATTCTATTATATCTCCCCCTAACATTTTTTTTCTAAGCCCAAAACACTGTAATCTTTCCCCCAGTGCTGATTGGTGGTTGTTGTTGGGGTTTTTTGCCCTTTTCTGCATGTTTTGCAGATCTCTGATATTCTTTTTCAGATTGTTATGTTCTTCATAGTTTGTCCTGCTATAAGTTTGCATAATCAATGCAGATGTCACAGAGCTGATAGAGACATAATGAATAGATAGATAATGCAGGCATTGCAGAGTTGCATATTTTTTTAAAAAAATACAGTGTTTAAATTAAATGTCATTTAGTGTTGTGTTTATTTTGGAATTTCTGGATGTACCATAACTTGTTCTAATGTTATTATTACATCATTCAGAGAATGAACATTTCTGGGCAGGAGATGATTTGAATAACAAGTTTAAAATCATAACGTAAGAACTATAAATACCTAGAATTTCCATAGCAGTCCCAGAAAGACAGGAGTTGACTAGATGAATTTCTTCCAGATCTATGAGGTAGGAGAATACTGACTTTGCTATGTATGTCATTCCATTCCCAATATCCATAAGATTCCTCAACTGCAGGAAGTGTAGTTTTTTCAAATGTTTAAAATCTTCACCTAAAAAACAACCAAGAAAAAACAGTAATGGTTTAAATCTATTGTCTGATTATTGTTCAATTACTATTGAGGGCAGCTTTAGAGTTGTCAGGGATCCAAAACAAACAAACAAAAAATCTGCTCATTGAAATTTTCTATTGGGAGGCTGGACTTTCACATCTACATGCAATTTAAAATTACTTGCATAATTACACAGTTAAATATGTAACTTATTATTTATAGTAAACTTTAAAAATCGCTATAAATAACAATGTATACCAATGTAACAACTGGTGAAGGAGAAAAAAAGAAAAGGCAAGATGAAAGGTGAAAAGCTATGCATTAAATGCTCTCAAATGGGTATCAGTTAAGGAAGTCAAATGAGAGTCACTAGAAGAGCAGCCTTTCTATGAAAAGTGATGAATAATAACATAGCAGAATAGTTCAAGAAAACAATTAAAGGTACCTAGTTTTTTAACAGTCACTTCATTGATCTTGATGTTGTCAAAGATAAGTTTTTCCACATTGACAAGGAGAGATATTCCATCAAGAAGGCCTCCTAGCAAAGGAACACAATAGTTCATACAGCATAGTGCCAGTATGGATGTAAACTGTATTTTACCACTGATTTGGCTTTTCCTTCTTTTTACTGTTTAAATGTTCCATTTGTATTCCATTTGGGTGTCAGAGAAAGACAAGTTATATTTCTCTAACAGGTCTGGATTCATTGACCACAGAAGAAAGAGGTGACAGTGGGTAACTAAATACACTGTCAGACTACTTATTTTGTTGATGGTCATATTGAAGTGGGGAAAGTATGCTAAGCCAATCTGACAGTGGATCATCAATGATATGACTTCTCCTCAAGCAGGGTCAGCAGCACTGATAACATCCAATCAAGGAGATTTTCCAACCTGCCACTATCTATTCATAATTACTATCAAATGCTGTATGTGGTGCCACATAGGTGCTCCAAGTACTATGGAGTACTTCAGGAATCTATTAAAGAATCTTCTCTATAATAGACTTTCTTAAACATCTGTGCTTACCAGCTTTAGAACAGAGTTTCCAATTTTGAAAGTTTTGAATCATTTCCCCAACTATTTAACTATTTTAATCTTAATATTTGCATTTTAATATTAATTTGAACCATTGTGGATTTTTTTTAAATCCAAGTTTCTGTTATATATTTGCAGGCAGGGCCCACTATTGCATGGGATGAAATAGGAGAGGGCCTTTTTAGCTTTTGCACACTAATAATGGAACATCTTCCTTTTGGAATAGGGTGACCAGATGTCCTCCTTTTCAAGGACATGTCCTTCATTTCAATGTTCTATCCAGGAGGCATTCCAAAATGTCCTTCATTCTGAGCATAGCTCAGAAGCATGAACTGATATTTCTACAAGTGTTTTTAGCTTTTATTTGGTCATGTCCTACCTTTTTTGCATATCCTCCTTGTCCTCCTTTGCAATTAGGACATCTAGTCATCCTGTTTTGGACATTTGAATGGTGCTAGGGTTGGTTTATTCTAGTGCCAACTCAAGACATGCCTTTTTTATTAATGTCTTTGAGGCATGTTTTATTTTGAGTGTACATGTCCATGTCTTTAATTGTTGTAGCTTTTAAAGCTGTTTTAACAGATTATGTTTACTATTTTTCTATCCTGTTTAAAATATTTTAATGTTTTAATCTGAAATTATTTTAAGTTATTTACTGTTTTATCTGTGCACTACCTTGAAATCCCTTGAATAAGAGTGAGATAAAATAATAATAATAAATATTGCTTCAAGTTTTGTTCCTGTGTGTCTTCAAGTCGTTTCCAACTCATGATGACCCTAAGGAGAACCTATCATTTCGTGGCAAGTTTCTTCAGAGGTGGTTTGCCATTGCCATCCTCTGAGAATAAATAATAATAATAATAATAATAATAATAATAATAATAATAATAATAATTTATATACCACCCAATGGTTGCCCAATCTGGGCGGTTTGCAGCATAAAACAGTTACAGTAAACAACAAATCCCTCCCCCCCTTAAAACAGTACTAAACATGAATGAGAGACTGTGACTTGCCTAAGATCACCCAGTGGGTTTACATGGCCGAGTTACTATTAGATATAAGAAGTGTAAAGAGATTCCACCTCAACATTAGGAAGAACTTCCTAACAGTAACAGCTGTTCGACAGTGGAACAAATCCCTTGAAGAGTGGTGGAGTCTCCTTCTTTTGAGATATTGAAACAGAGGCTGGATGACCATCTGTCAAGGGTGCTTTGATTCTGTGTTCCTGCATGGCAGAGTATTGGACTGGATGGTCCTTATGGTCTCTTCCAACTCTATAATTCTATGATTCTAACACAGTTTATGTAAGTGGTATCGAACTTGTTAAAACAAATAAATATTAAGCAAAATATGACCTATTTTGTTGTAGGATATGCCCTCCTCTGAAATAAGACCATCAGTAGACAATGGGTAGGGTGTCTATCAGAGCTCTAATGCATTCCCAGCATAGAGAGGGGAGAACTGAGGGAACAATAGCAGTATTCTAAGGCAGCAAAGGAGGCAAAGTGATAACTCAAATTCGGTGGCATCATTGTTCAAAATAAACTTTGAACTATTTGATTCCTCCTCAACCTGAACTGTTTCCATTCAGCTAGTCTTTTCTTTTTTTAAATGTACATTTAAAATGTGCCTCTGCCTCCTTCCTTCTGCTCCTTCCTTTTGTGTTGTGTTTTTTAGATTGCAAGAGTGAGAGCTGGGACTGATACATTTCTTTGGTCTCATGTGAGTTGAGACTGGAGCCTTTTCAACTGGCAGCAGTGTGAAAGGGACTTTAAATCTCTTTAAATAATAAATAATCTCACATTCAGCTGGTGGTTCTTCAAAAGGACTGGAAGAATATGGAGGAGAAAGAGGGACATATCCTGTGTTGATCTATGATACAACAGAGTTTTACCCATTCCAAGCAGATATTTTGCAGGGTGCCTCTGCTTCCCAGCCAGCAACACTTGTAATTGAACTACAGGCTAAGTGTTTCTTATTCAGAATTCTGACATATGAAATATTCCAAAATCCAAAAATGCTCACATGGGTGGCTGAGATAGTGACACCTTTGCATCTGCCAGTTCAGTGTACACACACTTTGTTTCATGCACAAAATTATTAAAAATATCGTGTATAAAATTACCTTCAGGCTATGTGTATAAGGCGTATATGAAGCATAAATGAATTTCATATTTAAACTTGGGTCCCACCGCCAAGATATCTCATTATGTATATATAAATATTCCAAAATCTAAGAAACCCCTTCAGAATCCCAAACACTTCTTGCCCCAAGCATTTTGGATAAGGGAGCCTCAACCTGTACAAAGTACATGTTGTCTGTCAAAGTAATTTGATCTACATACCATCTAGATTTTCATTTTGCAGGTCTTTTAACTTTATGGTTTTCAGCCCCTTCATTTTTGCTATCTGTTGCTCATCTTTTATGGTAAGGGGTGTTGATTCTATGATAAGGTCCTGAAGGTTTGTACAGCTGTTGAGAACTTCCCTTAGCTTTCCCATGAGTCCAGGGCTTTCGCTGATATGCATCCTGAGACTTGAGGCAGAGCAGCATATTTTTTCCAGATACTTGACATCACCTTTTCCTAATTTGTTGAAATCTTTGAGTGTAATCTCTAAAGAGTTGAGCTTTTGGTCCCAGTTGAAGAATAAGGAGACAGCCTTTTCTGGAATTACTGTTTTCCATGGAGTCATTTTAGAAAACTCCTTTTTCTCATCTTCCACATCTGCCAAAGAAGAGGTGCCAAAAAAATCTAATTTGATGAGTTCTAGCATACTCACACAATTAGAAAAATGTTCAAAAAACCCACAGATATATGTAGGAATGTTCTGAGTATTGATATATAGTTTTTTACCATAGAAAAAATCCTCATACTCCTCTTTCACAGATGTTTCTGAAATACTCTCAAAAAGAAAGCAAATTGCACACTCCACAAATGAGTTTTCCCAAGTAGCAATTAATTCTTCTTCCTCTTCAATGTTCTCTTCATTTGTCATTTCTGATGATAGATCATGGGGAGAAGAAGGCAACATAAAATGACCTCCCAGTTGAGGAAGGATTGCTATGTGCTTGATAACCTTCCTAGTAGCTTCAGGAGATGACCCACAGGTATAGAGGAGTAAACTGTGGTATGTAGTAATAACATCTGAGATGCTGTTAATTTTTTGTAAATAACTATGCCCTCTGGTCACCTCTTCATTCTTTCGAGATGTTAGTAGCCTGGAAAGTCTCCTACCTGCTGTATATTCCTGAAAAGATTTATGAAAAAATCGATATACTGGCTTTAATCTCTGAGCTGTGTACTTGTTCATGAGTCCTGTAGCTAACAGGACTTGTTCCTTCACACTGGAGAAATCCTGAGGCTGAAAATTAAATTTCTGCTCAAATACTCCATCTAAAGCTAAATCTCCACAATGGATTATGCTTAAGCGAAAGTGTTCATCACGCAGCTCTCTGGTCTTGTACCTGTTTTTCCCCACCAGCAAGTCATGTAGCGTAGAGAACAGAGTGGTTTGCGTATGTGGGTTAAAAGTGGTTTGCCCCATTTGGATAGCACATGCAATAACCACAAACAAAGGGGTCTTCATAAGGTTGTTAATCTGAGAGCCTGATTTCTGGAATGTGGAATCTGTTTTCTCCATTTGAGACAAAAGGCCCTCAGCTAATTTGTCTTTTCTCAGCACATTTCTAACTAACTGTTTTGCGCTCTCCATGGTTAGGTCGCCCATCTCAACAATCAATGACCCAAAGAGCCTCAGATTGCTAATTGACTCAGTCCTTGTAGTCACAATGACTGTGTTTTTGAATTTGTAGTTTTCCTTTATCAATGATTCTATTTCTGGGCAGCTCTGGGACTTGAATTCATCATACCCATCTAACAGAAAGAGAGCTTTTTCTCTCAGTGAACCTAAAATCTCCATAAAATTCTCTTTGCATATCCTATATTTCTTTGTCAGAAGCTGTTCACAGACTGTCTCATACAATCCTCCCTGTGCACCACTCAAGCTGATAAAGAAAACAAGCCTGAATTTTGTCAAAGAAGGATGATCTCCATTAGCCCAGAGTAAAGCAATCTTTTTGAGAAGAGTTGTTTTCCCTTTGCCAGCTTCTCCCTCTATAATACAGGGATTTTTAAGTTCATCTAAAAAGGCTTTTAAAGACAGCTGTCCTAGGCGAATGTTATGGATGTCTTTCTTCCAAAGCAAGGTATCTGTGTAAGTGGTTGTCAGATCAAATATGATGTCAATTTCTTCACCCAATGGATGAAATTTTTCAAATAATGGGTACTTATAAAAATTAATTAAATCCTGAACCAAGTAGTCAAAGTCTTCTTGTATCATTTTCTCAGCTGCCCCTAAAAGAAACAAAGCAAACAGACACCTGAATGCAATGCCATTAAATAAGCGATTTTAACAGCTAAATTCTTATGGTCCATAACAAATGAAAAAGAGCCAGAGAAGAAAAGTGATATGCAAAATTTGTTTTAGTTTGTTTGTGTTATTTTATAATTTGTTTTATGGGAATATGATTGAAGAGAGGAATAAAAATTCTTATTAAATAAATAACCACATGTGACTATAATATAGAAATACCTGTGACCACAAGAAGTAAACTGCTCTAGCAACAGTTCTACTGATTACAGTCTCCATTCACTTTTTCTCTACAGTTCACTCCACACAGCAAAATCTAGTCATCCAACTTGTAAGGAGAAAAGAGTAGGAACTACATGACCCCAGCATTTCACAGATGAAAACTTGGACATATGTGCCCGAGAGTGGCCATAGAATCATTGAACTGGAAGAGACCACAAGGGCCATCCAGGAAGACACAATCTTCCCTGGCATGGAGAAAGACTCAGTCAAAACACTCCTGACATATGGCCATGCAGCCTCTTTATAAAACTTCCAAAGAAGGAGACTATACCACCTTCTGACCCTTGTTGAACAGCTCTTACCATGAGGAATTCTTCCTGATGTTTATGTGGAATCTTTTTTTGCAGTTTGAATCTATTGCTCCATGACTTTGTCTCTGGAGCAGTAGAAAACAGGCTTCTTCAATATGATACCCTTTCAAATATTTCAATATGGCTATCATGTCACCTCTTAACCTTCTCTTCTCCAGGTTATACATATCCAGCTCCCTAAACTGCTCCTCATTAAGGCATGGTTTCTAGACTTTTACCATTTTGGTTGTCCTCCTCTGGACATATTATAGCTTGTCAATATCCTTCTTGAATTGTAGTGCCCAGAACTGGACACAGTGTTCCAGCGGCTGTCTTACCAAAACAGAATAAAGTGGTACTATTACTTCCCTCAGTCTAGATACACTATACTCTTATTAATGTAGCCTAGAATCACATCAGCTTTTTCATCACACTCCTGACTCATGTTTAGCATGTGGTCTACTAAGATCCCTAGATCCTTTTCATGTGTACTATTGTGAAGCCAGGCATCACCCATCCTATATCTGTGCATTTCATTTTTTCAGCATAAGTATAGTACCTTACATTTCTCCTTGCTGAAGTTCATTTTCTTAGTTTTGGCCCAACTCTCTAATCTGCTAAGGTAATTTTGAATTCTGATCCCTTCCTCTGGGGTATTAGCTACTCCTCTTAATTTAGTGTCTTCTGCAAATTTGATAAGCAGGTCCTCTATTCTTTCATCCAAGTCATTGATGAAAATGTTAAATAACACAAGGCCAAGAACAGAATCCTGTGGCACCCCGCTAGTCACTTCTCTCCAGGTTGAGGAGGAGCCATTGGTGAGCATCTTTTGGGCTCAGTTGCGGCCTCGGCAGACGACTAATTGAGTCATCTTCCGGGCCCAGAAGAGGAGGGGCAGCCGCACGTTCGGCGCCCCTTCCTCTCCCTGAGGTCGCCCTCGGAGTCGCCGGCCCTCCGCACGGCCGGTGCTCCGGGGATGACCTCACGCCACGGCGACCACATGCGCCGCGGCGGAAAAGACAGTGAAAGTGCGCCCGCCGCTTTTAGTGCGCACTTTCGCTGTCTTGAGGAAGGAGCGCTGATTTAGCGCTCCTTCCAGGGTCGCCGCCGGTGCGCCGAGGTGCGGAGGCTGCGGCCCCGCGGCACGCCGGCCCAGGGCGTCCTGGACGCCCTCGTCTGCTTCCCCCCTTGGTTAACAAATTAGAAATCCATCTAACAGCAGCATTGTATAGCCCACATTTTACTAACATGTTTGCAAGACCATCATGGGGGAACTTGCCAAAGATCCCCCATGATATTCCAGCAAATAAGCTACTGGATTTTCTTGGGCAAGTTACATTCTCTCAGTCCTACTCATTAATGAGTAGACCATCCCCAAATAGTCTGGATTACAGTGGTTTACCACAAAACACTAGTTTTGTTTTATCTCAGAAATGACTGTCTGCTGCAATAAAATCTAAATTTCTGGGGTATGATTATTTGTCAGACATGAAGGGGCAGTTCTCTGGGCATCCCCAAGAAAGGCAATAGCATGAAGAACAAAGTACTTGAAATTCTCAAGGACTCTCCTTTGTCTTTTAAAGAGAAAACAAGGCAATGTGCCTCAGGCAGCAAATGGCAGGCAGCAGGTATAGTGTTAAAGGGGAGCAAATTGTGAACTATTCTTTATTTTTTACTCCAATTTGGGGAAGAGGGAGAAAGAGAGCATGCATTTGAATTTTTTGCACCAAATACTTTGCTTTGCCTCGGATATTCATTTGTAGCTTGTTCAGTTCATCTTCTAACAGATGTTCAAGGAAGTATGAAAGGGAATAAACAAGCAGTGTCAGCACTTTGAACCATTGATCTCAAAGGGGCGGGATATAAATAAATTTTATTATTTATTATTTATTATTTATTTGAACCAGAAACAATTAAGACTGCAATCCCATTCATGTTAATTGCAGGTAAAATTTTAAAAATTGTGGAGTAAGATGAATGTCCATATCCTGGAAAGGAGTCTATTGACAGATTCCATTTCTGAACTTCTGTCCTATCCCTGACCTATCACTGGCAAAAAGCTCTGAGCCCATACAGCAGTGACTATCAAACTTTGGTCCTTCAGGTGTTTTGGACTTCAACTCCCAGAAGCCCCAGTCAGCTTGGCCAACAGTCAGGAATTCTGTGGGCTGAAGTC
Source organism: Phrynosoma platyrhinos (assembly GCA_020142125.1). NCBI lineage: Eukaryota > Metazoa > Chordata > Lepidosauria > Squamata > Phrynosomatidae > Phrynosoma > Phrynosoma platyrhinos. Next base: position 340,181,374 of record CM034701.1, read on the forward strand.
CAAAATCTCTAGAGAATGAAAGTTTGGGAACCATTGCCAAAGAGCATTGTTCTTTTATTCCCCCCCCCTCCTCTATAGGGCAGTAATGGTGAACCTTTTAGAGACCGAGCGCCCAAACTACAACCCAAAACCAACTTATTTATCGCAAAGTGCCACGTCCCTCTGGCTTTCTAGTAATGAACTCTGGCAAACTCTATGCTGGGGTGACAGCACACATGCCCACAGAGAGGGCTCTGAGTGCCACCTCTGGCACACACACCATAGGTTCACCACCACTGGTATAAGGAAAGTAAAGAAGACAGTAAAGAAAAACACTCTCAAAGTGCAGGATTCCATTAATGGGTGGAAAACCATTTTTTTGACATTGGGTCATGTTCATCCTGCTTGAAGAAAATTGCCATATGTGAATATAGGCCTGTAGGCTTTTTCTCCTTGTCCCCCACTTTCTCAAGACAGTCTACAAATGCTAACAGATATAACCACAATAGATATTTAAGACACACATGGTTAAAGAATACTAGTCTCTAGTTACATTGGTTCAGATGATACTAACCTGTAGCTCCTTAGGTGAGCATGCTTCTCAGGTTAAAAACACAACAGAGAAAATCAAATTTAACTCCGTCCTAATGCTGTGAGGGAAAAGTGTTACAAACAAGAAGAAAATTTAAGTTCCTTGTTCTGGCCTTTGTACACTCAACAGTTTTTTTCCTAGCTAGTTTCATTTTAATGTACTTCCATGTTTTTCTGGTTGTAAAAAGTTGTGCAATATCCATTTAGTATCAGTGTAGCTTACAGTGAAATGCAAACTGCCTTGTTTAAAAACAACAACACCAAGCACTTCCTTAGAGCAGTTTTCCAACGTCTTTCAGATAGTCTCAAAGGTGCTACAAGATCTTTCTACATACTGATTCTATAGAACAACATGGCTATATCTTTGAATTTCCTAGGGGTGTGGGCTCTCTACATACCCCTAGGAAATGTTTGATTAATGTTCGCACCCACTATAAAAGTAGTGTTACATTTGAAGATGAAGAATTCAAATTTCTAATTTTTGAACCATGTACAAAACTGTGGGTGAACAAACTGAACTTAAAAATGAAACGTTTAACTCAGTGTATAAAATTCAAATCTAAATTGAGCAAATAGATTTTTTAATTCATTTAGAAAAAAAAATTGAGTGATGACCCATGACTTGTCACCTAAGGACACAAGGCACTCTTTGACACACACCCTGAAATTCCATCTCATCCCCCTCCTGGGGGTGTGGGTACCCCAGGTTGGGGATCCCTGTCATAGAGGGTCAAGGAGCTGGAGGAATAAGAGACTTTGGACCTTATCCCACGGGGCCAAAAGCAGCAAAAATCCACTAAGAATCAGGCGCTATAGCGCTATACATTCCCGGGTGATCACACGACGTCGCTCAGAATCGGCTAAGAATCAGGCGCTATAGCGCTATAGTTTTCTGGGTGATCACACGACGTCGCTCAGAATCCGCTAAGAATCAGGCGCTATAGCGCTATAGTTTTCCGGGTGATTACACGACGTCGCTCAGAATCCAGCAAGAAACCGCTCGGAATGCAGCATCATTCGCATTCTTTTGAATGTCGGTTTCAGCGGGCATTGCAATACCGCGAGCTTATCCATAGCGCTATTATAGCGCTAGCACCATATTTATACTAGCGCTATAGTACTGCAATGATGCTCATATCGCTTTCTTGCCACTTTTGAGAGCAGCGTGGGATAAGGTCCTTGGTGTCTGCAGCATGCCCAGAGAAAAAACTGAATAACCCATGAAAAGTATTTATGAACTGAACTCTCAGAAAGAGACACATGAAGAAAGATAAAAGACACGATTATACATACCAGATAGATTTACAGTTGTTAAGAAGGAAATGGCTGCAAATCACATAAACTACCCACATGCTCAAAGAAAAGTAGCTGGAGAGTACACATTTTCAAAAACTTCTCCAAGGTGTAATTCAATCAGAAGGAAGTTGCATAGTTGTGGGGCAACCACTGAATAGACTCTTGTTTTCACTGACTCTTGTGCTCACCAACACCATTGCTTCCTCCAGATTGGGCAAATGTGTGCTGGGAGGCTGCAGAATTTGTTGCTGTAACTTCTCAGGGTTGTTATTTTTAAAATCCAAATGCCATTTCTGCTATCTCTGAATAAATAAAATAAAAAACACCACATCTAACAATAGGGAACCACACACACATACACAACTTTTCAAGGCAATGCTCTTGCCCTGAGTATTGAAGACTTGGGCTCAGGCCCTGAGATCTGGGTACCCTAAGCTGCCAGAAGACACATGTTGGGAGAGTGGACCTCATTACACTGGCAATGAATTGGCTTCAGCTTTTTAAACAACCTTACCAAACCACAAATTCCAGGATTTCCTAGACTGGAGCTTTGAAAAACAAAGCGGTATGAAACTTGGTGTACTGGAGAAAGACCAAACTATTTAAAACTTTAAAAGTAAAACAAATGCTTTGAACTAAGGAGATTATCACAGCGCTAATTAAACTGGCATATCTGAGCCAGCTTAAAATTTAAAACTGGCGCCATCCTGATCTTATCACAAGGATTTAGCTGCTGAAATAGTTGCCCGGATCCTTCTCCGCTCACAAGGGTGCTCAGCGTGCCTCTTTTCGAAGCCAGGAGTTTTCCAGCTTAAGGAAATGGTTGTCAGAGCAGCCCTGGGAGCAGCGATGGACCTGAGCTGGACCCAGGTGGTGATTTTGGCTAAATCCTTGTGATAAGATCAGGATGCTGCCAGTTTTCAATTTTAAGCCGGCTTAAGTAAACTGGTTTAATTAGCGCTGCGATAATCTCCTAAATTTCAGAAATATACTGATACCCATTGCAATCTGTATAGAAATGGTTTTACACCAATCAAAACCATCTTTACATGGAATCCTTTGTACTGTGCTTTACAACAATCCAGTCTGGAGATAAGTAGGGTCAGGTCTATCAGCAGGGAATGTAAAAACCTGAGCTGATAGATTTGTGTATCCTCACTTCTTATCTCAGAATTTCAAACTTCTGTTGTAAAGTGAATTAAAAGAGCTCATTTCCCCTTCTAGAAAATTGTGACATCTTCCTGTTCTACCACAGCAATGTTTGACACAGTTACACCTGTTTACAAAACCTAAAGACATTGTTTAAGAAGAAATAGAAATGCCTATTTTCAGCAGGTTGAAGGAAAGCTATAAGCACATACCTACAGTGGCGTTGCTACAGTTGGCACCACTTGATGCAGTAACTAATAGTTTTACCCCCCCATTGACCTT
>CM034701.1:340193745-340213399 GCA_020142125.1 Phrynosoma platyrhinos
CAATTTTTTTACTAAAATTTCTAGACTTATACATGAGTATATACAGTACAAATAATATTCTCATGATTGATATCTGAATACAAAATGCTGCTCATGTAATTCATATATCCATTCAGGAGAAGTTTTTATACAAATATCCAAATACACCGCATACATGTATTAAACACACACAAAGTTTGAATTCAGGATAACACATTTCTTACATATGTAAAAAAAAATCAATACAGCTGTCATAACTGTAATTTAGAATATATCTCAAACTTTTGGTGGTAAGAATATATTAATGTGATATAAAAATAAGTTCATTTTAAAAAGCTAGCTAAAAGGTTAGTTTAGAGGTGGGGAACCTGTGTCTGTTTACATGTTTGTTGGACTACAAACCCCATCTTGATCAAGACCTGGGATGGTCTTGATCAAGGCATCAATCTTGTGTGCAACCCTTCCTTCTCCTTCTGTTGTGGCTAGGAGGAGCAATAAAGTGAAAGCTGAGTTTCCCTTTTGGTGAATGTGTGCTTACTATTATCTACAGAGCAGGAATACATACTGAAAAGAAACAGTGGTGTACACTACTAGCCATTTTGTGAATCTAAGGTTTGAACTGGCTTGTTTTAGAAATTAACAAAGAGGTTTATCATACATGGCTTTCAATCTGCAATTAAAAGTTGGAGAACAGCGCCCTTGGTGACACTTTACTGCATGATGTTGCCTCCAGTCTGTTGATACTGTACCTCCGAAGTGTGCACATCTTTTCATTGATGTGGAAAATCCATCAATAAGTGCACAATTGTGCTGTTGTTCCATTATTCCTCAGGTGAGATAACCATGGCACTTCCAAGATTGGGTAGTCATGTTGTGTCAGTTTCCTCTCCCTCTCCTCCTTCCTCCCCCCTTCCCACCCTAATTCCAAACAGGCTAGTTTTCTTTCTTTTTTTCCCACTTTCTTTTCTTTCATCTTTATTTTGCTAAACCACATTGCCATAATTGCTATATTGCATTACAAATAAAAATTAAAAAACAAGAGGCATGCTGGGCAGGGCATAGGGAAGGGAAGTAGGATTAAGGAAAAGTGCGGAAGAGAATGTGAGGAACTGTCAGTGGCAGAAACAGCCCCTATCACACCAGTAAAAGGATGTGCAATAAGGAGATCTTCCAAACCAGTTAGTATCCGAAATGCCACTGGCTTCTTCATTAGGCAAAGGTGTTAAAAATCATACAGGAAATAAAAAAGTGATGATGATAGTCATAGGTCTGCATTTTGTCAAGCAGTTGTTAGTGTTGTTAAGATGGTGTGGAGGGATAGCTGTGTAGGCAGGCTAATCTTCCTTCTGGGCATGTCACAAATGATGGAGACTTCCAGGATCGCAAATGAAGTACTTTTTTTGTGTTGTTAATGGAATTTAAATTTTTATATCCTAGATTTCAAAATGTTTTGTCTCCCAGTACCACATGGCCAGGAGGAGGAGTGACCTGCCTACATAAATATCCCTCCATACCATCTTAACTCAGAACAACACCAACAACATCTTGATAAAATGCAGGCCTGTGACTAAAATCGTCATTTCCCCCCCTCTTGTAAGATTTTTAACACCTGACAAAGAAGCCAGGGAAGCTTTGAAAGCTTGCAACATGTATAATGTTCATTTTTGTTGACCAAATAAAGGTATCACTGTTTTGTCGATTTTGGATGTTATTGTACTTTGCTATATGGCCAACCTGTCCACCCCTGGATATGTTTCCTGGTTACAGTCCATTTCGGTTTACTAATGCAATGGCAGTGAAAATGAGGCTCATTGTGATAAAGTCCTAAAGCTTATTTTAAACTAAGATCTCTGATTTGAATCCAGTGTTAAACCAAGATTCTTTAATACTTCACTCCTCCTGATCACATGGTAAGGGAGGAGAAGTGTGCAAACATAATGCTTTTCTCATTATGCAGGTTTGGCCATTGTGCTAAATCATGATTTAGTGCCAGCATGAACCAGGCTAATGTTAACTAGAATAAAATATGTCTGTATATATACCTTGGAAATACTTGGCTAATTTTGTTTCCTTTCCTAGTATTCAAACAATTTTAGAGGCATATTATGAGCATCCTATTTTTTGTACCTTTAGGGAGGAGTTAGACATTGATCTGAAGGATATATACTACAAAATCCGGTGTGTCTTGATGCCAATGCCTTCCCTTGGATTTAACAGACAAGTAGTAAGAGATAATCCTGACTTCTGGGGTCCTCTGGCAGTTGTCCTGTTCTTCTCAATGATCTCATTATATGGGCAATTCAAGGTGCGTAAAGAGCTGTATGTTAACAAGATAGCTATGAGTGGTCTTACATTGATTACCAGTTGAAAAGGGTATTCCTTAATCTTTTACGCATTTCATATATAAAATAGGTAAGCTACTTGAAAATAAAATGTTGGAACATCCCCCCTCTCTAGTTCTTCTTCACCTACTGTTGTTAACTGCCGGATCTATTTTTCTTCTTGTAGTGTGCGGCAGGTATAGTTTCTTCTGGACATTAAAAACAACTGTAGGGCGGTATATAAATAAAAATTATTATTATTATTATTATTATTATTACTTTCCTTCTCCCCCAGCTCTCCATTGCATTTGTAGACTTTATAAGCCTTGCTTTACTTTTAGTCTGTTTTCCCCCAGGTGGTAATAGAATAAATGTCGCAGACTGAATATTCTAGTTTAGTTCCAGCTGTAGGTAATTGCTGTGTGTAATAACTTGTGGCTCAGTTCTGGAATATGGCTTTCTGTTTAACTCCAAATCCACATTTATTCAATTCTTTTGTGTCTGGATGAGGATTGAAGTGTGCATGAAGACACATGTTCACAAATATATTTGCAGTATCTCTTCCTTGATGAATTTAGGTGAATATAAAAAGAGTCTAGCAGAGATCTGCTGGAATGATACCATCCTTTATTCTGTTTCCTGTGTTGGCCAGACAGAAACTTACAAGAGGTCTGCATTTAGTGCTTGAAAACAATAATTCTTTCCTGCTTTTGTACCCCAGGAACTGCTATTCAGTGACGTGTTGTATCTGAACCTAGACGTTCCGTAGGTTATCTTGGCTAGCAGCAATGAGTAGACATTCTTTAAAACTATTAAATTTCTTTTAAAATGTGTAAGCTAATAGCCTTTAAATGAGGTGAAGAATACAGCTCTGTGGTAATGGAGGTGGTGGCAGTAGCCAACAAATGTGCAGGCAGGCAGAGAAAGTCCTGAGACCCAAGTGATTTTATTTTTTCCCCAGATTAAAATTTGTGGTAAGTTAAATAAATAGCTTAGTTATGAGTAATACTTTTTGAGATCTGCAGCTAACCTTATCCCCCCCACCCCGGTCTTGTTATTTACTATAACATGGGCTTTTTAGGAATACAGCTATTTGCCCCAGATAACACCAGCTTCTGCAATGTGAGGTGATGTAACTTCATTGCTGCTGCTGCTCCTGAGAGCCTAAGACTAGCATGAAGGAAAGGAAGAGGAAGTGTGGAATGAGATGGGGTTCTTGGGAGGCAACTTTTTGTCTACTTGGTCTAAATGAAGTGTGTGTGATGGCAATAGGTGACCGGAGTTTGATGTTGGGCAGGGTGGGGGTGGGGGGGGAAGAGAAGAGAAGAGAAGGACCTTGACAGGAGATACAGTGAAATAGAGAGGAGCAGAGATGCACAGAGAGGTGATAAGCATTCATCAGGCCCAAGAAATTATCTTATGGAAGGGCTATCTTGGGTTGATGCAGCTAGATGGAAACTACAAGAGAGGAGCTTGCAGCACTCTTCTTGGCAACTGGTTTGGGACTTGATGCTGTGGCAGTTGAGAGGCAATAAGTAGGCTGGCTTTTAGTCCTCATCTCTCTCTGCTTTCCTTATCCCTCCCCATAGTGAAAGTTACAGAATACTTCTTAGTTTGTCAGCCATTTATGTGTTAAGAAGAACAACTAAGATGAGGGAAAGTTGGGTTCCTGCTTAGTTCCAGTTGGCCAATTTTGAATACTCGAGATGGGAATCATGCTGTAACCAATTAAAAGTTTACATTCTGCAAATAGTATTTCTCTATTGCCGTATATACTCGACTATAAGTTGACGTCATGTATAAGTCGAGGCCAGGTTTTGGGGCCAAAATAATGGATTTTGATATGACCCATGGATAAGTGAAGGGTAAAACTTAGGGCGTTATAACAAAGGATCTATATGCTGAAGTAAAGGAAAACAATGCCAAAGAACTTAACAAAATTCCAGCAGGCATAACTGTTGGTGCTCATCCTAAAAGTTGGATGGATGAAAGAACAGAGGAGGGTCAGTGCTTCCAGGGCAGATTATACTTTGCCTTTCACCAGGGCATGGTTCCTTTTTAAAATAAGAGTTAAAGTACAGTACTAACATTGACCCGTGGATAAGTCGACTTCAGTTTTTGAGGTCAATTTTTGACTGAAATTTCTTGACTTGTACATGAGTATATACAGTAATTAATCATGTGATTGCCAGTTTGCATTGTAGAGACACATATTATAGCAGACTTTACTGTACAGATTATCTGTGGAACTAACGTCCTTATATCCACTTTATTGGGGAAAAGCAGCTGTTATTAGAAATGCGCAATTTACAGTTCCTAAAAAAATCAAATTTAATGAAAATTATTTTTAATTTTTTAAAAAAATATCATTTTGTATCCCACATGTGACTCCAGTCTAGATAATTTGATGTCATCTAAGCCACTGCTCTGCTCATCTCTAACTCCAGATAATTTACTAAGAAATTAAATACCACTAGTCCTAATGCAATCTTGAGAAAACCCACTTTTTTCTTCCCTCCAATGCATGAACTATCTTTTCCCTGCCCATTTAACTAATTACAAATCCATTAGAAGACTCCTTCTCTTAAACCATGAGTCCTAATTTATTAAGAAGCCTTTAGTGAGAGTCTCTCATTGATATATATATATATATATATATATATATAGTATTATACTTGGACAGTTTTTGGTTTCAGTTCAAAATCCTGTATGCATGTGTATTCACATTTCTTTTGTGACTATGAAGCTGGAAGTTTACAAGTACTTAAGGTAGTTTGCCCACATAGTTGTGTGCACATGGTTGTATGATTGGATTTCAGCCATTACATTTCTATTAATGACAGTTTATTCATTTGTGAAGTCGTAGGCTTTTATGGCCGGCATCCATAGTTTTTTGTGGGTTTTTTGGGCTGTGTGGCCATGTTCTAGAAGAGTTGCTTTCTGACATTTCGCCAGCATCTGTGGCTAGCATCTTCAGAGAGATTTATTCATTTGTTTCCTTTTTCTTCATTTGAGTTTAAAAGTTGAACGTTTACAGAACCATCCCTTAATCATTATGTCAAAATTAGTAGTTCTTCATAAACAGAAAGGATAGTAGTAGTAACATCTTTCTAAAAAAATTTTAAGGTTGTATCCTGGATTATAACTATTTGGATATTTGGATCCTTGACAATCTTCCTGTTGGCCAGAGTTCTTGGAGGAGAGGTAAGAATTTCGTGAAAGTTAACGTGTTTTTTGAAAGCCCAGTTTGAATTACTTTAGAATTGTTTCTATCCATGTAACTTTTCAGTGTTGCACCACATTAAAGTCTTAGATGCCTTGAAAAATAGTACTTGATCTCTGTTGTTGGTTTAATTCAACAATATGGTATCAATAGTGATTTACAAAATGTAGAATACAGAATGAATTTCCCTTGTAGGGCCAGGGGATTAACAGTTGACATTACACTGATAAGGTAAATATATAGGGAGAGAGTGGAAATTGATAGTCATGGGGTGTGATGGCAAAGTAGACAAGAGGGAGAAACACATGGGCAAAATGAAGCGGCTTCTAGCCACTTTGAAGGCAGGGGGTTTAGTCGACGTGTGAGGTGAAGTCAGTGGAAAGCAAAATGAAGCTGCACTCTGGGGCTAAAAACCAGAGCAAAAAGGAGCTGGGATACTCCAACTTAAGGCAGAAAATGTGTTTCTTCGCACTGGCATATAAATGGCCCAGCACTAGTGTGGGACTGTGGCAAAGCAAAAACGTGATCGCCAATAATGTAATTGATGTAATTACAACATACACAAACCAGATAGTCCAAAGGGGTGCATGGAGTGAAGGAGCCATGTATGATTGTGCTTTGCCACTGGGCACACCGATACACAAATATACTGTACAGGCATTGCATCGCATACGCGACCGATCATATGGTCTAATGGAATGCCATCTGGGTGGGAAGAGGGTAGTAATTGGAGGTTGCTTGTGTTTGTGCAATGTGCACATGCAGAGCGGGCAGGCAGCAATAAATAAATAAAATCACATGGCACAATTTGACACAGTACCATGTGGACAGCCCATGAGTGTTTGGGCCACCTTTGGTGTGGGCCGTGCAGGCAGCACGGTTTCAACTCACTTTCAGATAACACAGGATGGAGTCACTTTCCTGCCTGTCTGCTCTGGCCCAAGGTAGAGTTGGGATTGTTTTAAACAGAAAAATATCTTAAAGTAGCCACTTTTTTGTTTTTAAAGTTGTTTTCCTGGGCTTAATACTGAGCAGCCATCAGAAAGTTTTTGTTGCTTTTGATAAATAGTATGAGTTATTGGAAATAATGTCTGTTAACTTTTTCTCGAATTTTCAGGTAGCATACGGTCAAGTTCTAGGAGTGATTGGATATTCTTTACTTCCTCTTATTGTAATAGCACCTGTGCTTCTTGTGGTTGGATCATTTGAAGTTGTTTCTACTCTAATAAAAGTAAGTTCAATATTTTTGGCATGAGGAATATGCTCCACTTTTAAAATATGCCATTTTATTTCTCTGAAGCTTAACCCATTTTCTCCATTTATAAAAAATAAAGTCCCTATTTGCAGTTGGTATGGTAGTTGTGGCAGCATGATTATTTGGCGTCAGTATACGATGGCCAGGTTCGTTAAAGGAATGGACTTGATTTCCTATAGTAACCAAAACTGGAGATGTACCTCTATGTGCTTGGACGTAGCATGCATCTCTTGAGATTTGGTGCTTTTCGTAAATATAAGTATACTATCAGGATAGAAAATAAAGGCCAGGATCTGAAGAACCAGCCAGTGAATTCTACATCTATAAGAATTGTGTCTTGAATGGCATTTCCTACTTACATAGGGCAAACAGGTTTTGAAATTAAGCTGTTATTCATGGCAGAATTTTGACATGAATTGTGGTTTCATTATAGGAAAGCGAAAGGGTTCTGGCTACCCATTCCTTCAGTGCAGACATTCCACTCTACTCCCCTTCTGTCTCTGCCCACCACCACTAAATTTTCAGGCTAAAGTACTGTGTTCATGGAGGTGCTCAGTTGTTTGGGTTGGTTTTGAGAGATTTGCCATCTTAACATTTTAAAACTTTTTGTATACCTCTGAAAATATTGGGATTCCCAGAGCATCCCGGTACAGTAACTTCTGCTACACTGCGATAGTTGCATTCCTTAAAAAGTCACTGTTATAGAAAATTGTGCTCTAAAAATAACAGGACTTGTGGGGAAAATAAGGTGCAGATCTCTAAAAATATTACTGATAGCTAAGATATTTATTTTATTTGCCACAAATTTTAATGAATAAATTTTAATTTTAAGCATAAATGGGACTGTTACCATTGAAAAAACATGAGGATAAATATTTATGGGAGGAGTGGGCAAAGTATCTCTCCCCAAGCCTCTGGAACCCCCCCCCCCCCACAGTTTAATAACACTTGCTGCACCTGGGCACAGATAAGCCTCAGCTTGCTGTGGCAGTCTTTCCATCTGCTTCACTCACTCTGGTCCCAGTTTAAAAATGTCATCCTTGGCTTGCAGATTTTTCCTCCCTCTCCTTCCTTCCATCTCAATGTGGTCCCAGTTTATACATCTCATCCCTTTTAAATACTCCCACACCCTCTTTCCATTCCTCTTACTCATTCCTGTCATTCCCAGTTTAAAATCTTATCCTCGCAAATGCTCCCACTGCCTCCTTCCATGCACCTCACTTACTCCTGTCCCAGCTTAAAATATCATCACTGGCTTGCAGTGCTCCCTCCCTCCCCCTCAATTTGGTTCCTCACTTCTCAAATTCACATGGCTGACAAACTGAACTGCTAAGATCATGGGTAGGCAACCTTTCCCCTTTAAGGGCTGAGGGACTTCAGCTCCCAGAATCCCAGGAGCTATTGGTTAACATGGGACTATTGGCCAACATGGCTGAAGCTTCTGGGAGCTGAAGTCCCTTGGCCCTTAAAGGGGAAAGGTTGCCTACCCCTGGCTAAGATGGTGGAGAGGTTTGCCACTTGTGGCTGAGATGCAGAAGTATGCTAATTTCAAATGCTCAAGATGGACTCATGCTATAGCCAATTCAGAGTTCATGTTCTGCAAATAGTATTCTTCTATTAACTGATTGTGTTATTGCCAATTTGCATTGTAAAAACATTATAGTAGAAACTGTTCTTTCTGCCTCAGTGGCCTCATTCTGGCCCATATCTTATTGGTAGTTCCTTCTCTTTTTAGGAGACTGAAAGAAGTACAAGATTGCCCTTATACACTTAGTGGTTTATTCTGTTGATAAAAGAGAATCACACATCCTGAATCTTAGTGCTTGTGATGACTTGCCTTGTGTTCATTAGAATATACAAAATAATAGTTGTTGTGTGTCTCTAAGTCGTTTCCAACTCAGGGTGATCCCAAGGTGAATCTGTCACAGGGTTTTCTTGCAAGATTATTCAGGGGTGAGTTACTTTTGCCTTCCACTGGCTGAGAGTGTGTGACTTGTCCAGTGTCACCCAGTACATATCCATGGCTGACTGGAAATTCAAACCCTGGTCTCCAGCATTGTAGTCCAATGCTCAAACCACTAGCCCACACCAGCTCTCAAAAATGATATAATTGGCTAGGTTTAGACACAATAAAAACCAATGTTTGTGGTGATTATAGTTTCGGCCCAGACAACAGTTATCTCCGTTCATATAAAAGCACAATCCAGTCTAAGTTTGGGGTATGGGGCATTCACCCTTGTACGCATCCTGAGTGCCCCACCAACCCACTAAAGATAGTTGCAAAATCCCCTGGAGCTGGTTTGACTGCGAAGAATTGAAAATTCTCATCCTCCCACCCATGTTGTATTGGCTATAGGCCCAAACTTTCATAGAACAGATAAATCAGGCGTGAACTGCCTTCTTGGTTTTGTTTTCCCATCTGCTTGGAACCTAGTTCAGTAAGTTTATTTCTGTTTCTGTGATGCACCAGCACTTCTAGTACAGCAGTGGCCAAGCTTGCTTGTAATTTGTGCCTTTGAAGCACTGGTTAGGCAGTCTCCAGATTGTGGCTCTAGACCTTGCTTTGTTGGTCCCAAATAGTAGTTTGTTGATAGACTTGGGCTCAGACATTAAAACAAGCCAAGATACGTGTATGTGAATACGTGTATCATAATTGTAATGCCAGGCCTCAGAATTTTGAAATTTTTTCCTCCCGAGTACTGGCCTTAAGTCAAACAAGTTTTGCTTATGCTTAGGATGCTTGGGATGAGAACTGACTTGTATTTTAGATTTTGGAATGCCTGTATTTGTATATGCATAGCACCAGTACCATACTGTATTTGTGAAGCTGGAGAGAGATGTGGCTGGAAAGGGGCTGACGATCTGTGAAATGGCGCACAGTGTTTAGTGTGAATCCATGGCTCCTGCCATTTCATAGATTTTTACATCTCTCCAGCCTCATGTCTTTTTGTGTATGAGATGTGGAACTGGAGAAAGAGTTGAGGATCTGAGAATCAAATGAACAGGAGCACTGCAGCCATCTTCTCAAAGGTGGAAGCATGTGGCTGATGGCAAAACGTTTTGATTTTTGGAGATTTTCTGATTTCCTGTTTAGGAATCCTTAACCTGTGCAAAGGCAAATTATTATGAAGAAAGACAGATGAACTGAAATGTTTTAATTTTTCTGATATAATTTTTTTAAAAAAAAAGTAGAACTTAATTTAAAACATTCTCTGTACAGCTTGGCACCATTCCATACATCAACTATTTTGACTGATGTAGAAAAGCCACATGACAGCTGTTGTGTGAAAGTGATTTTAACTTTGTTTTCTGATGTAGTTTAATTGGCTGGGAACTGTCAGCGGTACTAATATGAAATTATATTATCAATTGCATAATAGGCCTTCAGTTTCCATAACCAAAAGGCAGCAAACAAATCCTTTGGAATGCCTCGCTTACCAGTTTTTAAAACATTGGTGTTTAGCTCTACTGACTTACAAACCTTGGTTTCAGGCAGTTGTGCTTAAGCTATAATCTCATGTAGTTGTTCTAGATCTCAGTGATGCTCTATTGTAATTTGGGGGGCTTTGTGTGATAACATTTTACGCTTTTATCTTTGTCAGCTTTTTGGAGTGTTTTGGGCTGCGTACAGTGCTGCTTCGTTATTAGTTGGAGAAGAATTTAAAACTAAGAAACCTCTCTTGATCTACCCCATCTTTCTATTGTACATTTATTTTTTGTCCTTGTATACTGGAGTGTGATCTGCTGTATCAGATTTGGACAAGAAAAATGTCTTGCTCATCATGGTTGATGAAGAGTCAACTGACTGAAACAAGAGACTGTCATATCTGGATGTCAGGGGTTCGATGGTAATCTAAGTATATCTGTATTATATTTAAGCAGTTTTACTTACATTAAAGATTTATAACAGAGTTTTAGGTTTAAGATTTGTCAGATTTCTATTGAACAAAGATAAGAACATTGTATATTTATAATTTGAAACTGCAGAACTGCACGAGCTTGTTACCTGTGCCAAAAGCACCAGGACCATATGATAAGGTTAAACTGAAGTGGTATTCCAGTTACTGGTGATAGTTCAAAAGTAAGTTTCTTGTACTGAACACAGCAGATTCTATAGATGTATTTTTGAATTAGTTCTGGGATGGTTATTTAGTTTGTTAATCAAGACATGACATTTAATGTGGTGCCTTGAACACACTTGATTTGGCTGTTGAGTTACAAATTCTGATTTTAATTTTTTTTTATGTTTATCTATATATAGACTTATATTTAATTGTTAACAGGATTGACAGATTGCATAAGGACTGGAAGATCCAAGTGTCTGAACCAACTGTGTTTGTGCTCTAGGAAAACATTCTACAATGTTGATTTTGAAATCTCTTAAAAATATTTTTTAATCTGGCTTTACAGTAGTTGTGATAATAGAAAATATTAAATTAGTCTTATGATTCTGAACAAAGTCTTACAGTGGAATAAACATTGGATCTCCAAAACTACTTGGTTTTATAACACATTGATTTGCTTTTCTGACCTAATATGGTTCAGGATGTGGTCACATAACATTTTTGTATGGTAAAAGAACAGTTCTTGATAACAGAATCTCATGGTACCCTTATGACTAACAAATTATAGGGTGAGCTGTCATTTTCTATAGTCCATCTGGTTTTTGAAGTGTTATCCAAAATTTCAGGAATATATACAGTACATATATACCTGAAACTGGAATATAAAGTGGGTCGTAGCCTATGAAAGCTCATACAATACTATAATAAATTGCTGTTTAAAGTATCTGTGTTATTACTTCAACAGCCTAATACGGTTATTGTTCTTGAAGCTCTTTAATAAGGTTCCACACTTCATAAACAAGAATGATAGCATTTAGGTAATGATAATGCACAAAGCTGAATATACCGTACATTTTGATGACTAAGATAACTACAACTATATTAGTGGCATCAATATTGTTAGTGTAAATTAGTTTTCCCAAAAAGAACTTTGAGAAGTCACATCATTAAAGTAATAATTTGTTTAAGGTGTTTTGAACTTTTCAAAAATACATCTGAAATCCAATCCAGTCAAGGACCTGTGCATATAAGTAGAATTATGTCCAAGTATCATTTTGCTGTATTGGCAGCCACAAGCATATCCTGAAAGTGCATCTACTCACTCATCCAAAGAATGCAGTCAGCACATTTACTGATTTAAGTGGAATGCACATCTCCATTCACAATCTTAGGTAACTTGTCATGCATTCATCTCTAAATTCATTGTTTTGTTCTTGATTATATATTATCTGATGTTCCACCCTTTTGTGAAAAGGGCACTATGAAAAAATCTTATTGTTTAGACCTAAACTGTTTCAGCCTTTGACAGTTGGGACAGCTGAGAGAGAGAAACCCACAGCCTCTGTCTTGCAAACTTGCTAATACATTACAATTCAGGTTGCAAAAAGGGTGTTTGTATTGAGTCCTAAAAAGTCTATTTAAAATAAAGAGTTCATTTTAATTAAATTGAAACAGTATTTGTTATTTTTCTGACAAACATTTGCTACAGTTTATCACTGATTTACAAGGAAGGACCAAGTTTGTTTGTGTTGATTCTCTAAGCCAAATAGAACCTTTATTATAATGTTTAAAAGTCATATAGTAAATAGTCAGATGTAGATATTAAAACAAACTTATTTCAGTTGAAGCTATTTCATGTTATCAGTGTTCAGGATCACAGTTCTGACTATATATTTTGTTATTTAACAATAAAATTAAATGGCATATATTTGAAAAAGGAATTCTATATAAATCAAAGTACACTACATTTCTATTTAAGTTTAAATGTTATTTTTGCAACTTTTCCAACTTTATTCATTTATTGACTGGTATATTGATTTAAATCCTTTTTCTGACTTCACTGTAGACACATTGGGATATAAGACAAAAGTGTGAATCACTGTACTGATGGTGAACAATTAAGAAATGTAAATACATATAATTGGCTAATTATCAAGAACCCACTTGAATTCTGCTTACTATCAATATTTAGTTCCCTACAAATCCTAATTGCTTTCTTAACCTTTTCCCTCAGATGGCTGGATTCAAGTGTATATTAGAGTGCACAGTTGGATTTAACATCAGTTTTTATATACATGAGCAGAACTGCATAATGTTTTCCAAATGAAATATCTTTATGTTCTGTGCAAAGAAAACTGTCAACAGTTATTGGATAGTTTCAACGGCTTGGTTTATAACATTACATTTGATTAGTTCCTGATATTAGTTGAGACTATGTAAATAGAGTAAATGTATTTTAGGAAAAAATGGAATTATATTGTTTGCAGACCACATTTAACATTTATTTATACTATTAAGATATAAGAATCAACATTTCATATTTTTAATTTCAGTGTTTCTAAGAATGTAAATAAATTTTTAGGATTATTGAAAATACTTCCTTTTGTCGTATTTGAAACATGTCTCTTCTCTTGAGCCACTGAGGAACAGAGTGTTGGACTAGGATTCCAGGAGATGAGGATTCAAATCCCTGCTTGGCTATGGAAACTCACTGGGTGATCTTGAGGCAGTAACTCTGTCAGCCTCAGAGGTAGGCAATGGCAAACCCCGTCTACAAATCTTATGAAGAAAACATTGTGATAAATTCATTTTAAGGTCCCCCTAGGCTGGAAATAACTTGATGGCACTCAACCAAAAAATAATTTCTGTTTCACATCTGCTCAGAGGAATTAGAATGGAGGGCAGAAAGTACTTTTGCAAAGGACTGAAATTTTAAGAGGCATGATTTCATTAAAAAGGCTTAGAGCAAAGATGGGCAGCTTGTGGCCCTCCAGATGTTTTTGGACTGAAAATTACATCAGCCCTAGCCAGCACAGCCAATAATAAAGGATCCTGAGAACTGTATTTCAGTAACATATGAAGGGCTGTATGTTTCCCTCCACCCTGGCACAGAGTATATGAAACAAATAAATGCTGTGGCATTTTTTTTAACATTTTGTCATACTGAAGATGGAACAAGCTTATTTTCTGCTGCTCCAGAGATTAGGACATGGAGCAGTGGATTCAAACTACGGGAAAAGAGATTCCATTACAAAGAACTTAATGGCATGAGCTGTTCGACAGTGGAATATGCTATCTTGGGAGTGTAGTGGAGACACCTCTGGCGGTTGAATGGCCACCTGTCAGGAGTGCCTTGATTGTGTATTCCTGCATGATGGGCTTGGGACTGGATGGCTTTTGTGGGCTCTTCCAACTCTATGATTCTGTGATCTTGAACACCTAGGGTTATTATGGCATATGCTTTTTAACAAGGCACTCAACTTCATCAGAAGTATGAAATGTTATTATGTTCATGTAAACACACACACGGATGTGAGGAAGATTCCATCTAAACAGTCAAGACAGAGAACTGAAGTGCAAAACAAGAGTCCTAGAAACTTAACAGCACTCCAGCTGTGTTCCTCAGGAGAGAAACAGGTATGGTATTCCTTAAAGCTAGGGCTCAGAAAGTAGCCCTTTAGTATTATAAAAGGTTTTTGGATATGTCAGAAGACTGTCTCCTTAAGTTGTGTTTGTGTGAACAATGGAAGAAAGATGGCTAGGTCAAGATTTGTTAACACCCCAGATCCTTTCAACAGATATTTTTATTATACTTGGAGTTTAAAAAAAAACAAAAACAGAGAGATTGGATTTATTAACTGGATAACAAACAGTATTTGGTTGCAATTAAATCTTAAAATTTTTCCTCTAGTAGCATTTATTGAAAATAAATGAAGTAAGAACTCAATACCTACACTTACCTTTGCCCCCTGAGAACTGAATTTACCAAACTATGTTTCCAAACAATGCCATAAATTTTGGATGGCAGATATAGAAACATTCCAGGAAACTTAAGGGTCTGCACCCATAGTGATGAAGAGGTAGTTTCACATCACCTACTTTAGTGCTAGTTATATCAAAATCCCGGAGAGATTAGATTAACAAATAGGTGATTTTCTCTAGACCATTTTGGTTAGCTACTGGTTCTAAACCAGAAACTTGTCTCTTGGGGTTTGTAAAGGAAATAAAATCCTCACCCAACAAAAAAGTATTCTTCTAAACTGGCACCCACCCATGTACCTAACTGGGCCACCACAGCTCATGGCCACTCTCCAGCTGTGAAAAGAAACACTCTGTTCTGGTCTTGGAAGATCCCCCTACATTCTTGGCTGTAATGATAATGGATATAGATTTTTGTTGGAAGATTTCTGCATCTTTCCCACTCAGACAGATAGGGATTTCCTGCATGCAAACTCCGCCCTCTCTCACATTCAAACTAACCATGTGACTTAGGTCACTCTCTCTTTAGGACAAACTGACATTCTCTCAAAATATTTTCAACTGAGCTGTTGTGTTTCCATCTTCCTGCTCTCTAAACTTTCTTTGGAAAGATGGTGAGATAAATATTTCTTTTACCGGAACTATTCACTAGCTAGATTAGGATATAGTTTCAATGTGATATAGATTAAAGCCATTGGTAAACTTTTGTTTTAAACTACAAACTATATGTTTGTTGTTTTTTGGAGTCTTAGGGGGGTTGCAGACTGTTAGAAATAGTACAAATTGAGTCCATTTTTAGGGTTAGGGTTAGAGAATCATGGGAACTGTATTTTATTGTGGCACCAGAGCTCTCTGACAGAGAAGACTCAATGTCTTAGGAAAAAAAAACAACTCCCATGATTCCCTAGCACTAACCCTAACCCTAAAAGTGGACTCAATTTGCACTATTTCTGGCAGTCTGCAACTCTCCTTAGTTCTTAGAAAGCATAGTTAGACAAGAGCACATTTCTCCCTACTCTAATTTAAAGCCCATTTCTTCTACTCTGCTAATTTAAAGCCAAACCCTAACAGGCTTGGCTTTGGTATTTTTGATACTTAGTTTCCTTAGCAAAGGCTAAAGCCTTAGGAAACTTAAATGACCCCACAGATTTTAATTGCTGGAGGCCACAAAACACACTGTATGCACGGTATAGAGAGCTGGGTGGAAGTGTGACATTGTGGTTTGAATGTTGGACAATGACTCTGGAGACCTGGGTTCGTATTCCCAGCTTGGCCATGAAATCCACTGGGTGACCTTAGGGAAAGACAATGGCAAACCACCTCCCCTGAGGAAATCTTGCCAAGAAAACTCCATAGTAGGGTTGCCATAAGTCAGAAGCGAAGGCATGAAACAACAAATTAAGAAACAGTGAGGAAGGATGGGAAAAATAGGAGGCTGTCTTCTAAAAGAATGTATTCCTGACATTTTGCCTGTGTCTGTGGCTGGCATCTTCAGAGAATGGTGGCATGGAGGTGTGTGGGGTATATATATACTGTGTGACCTATGGTTGAGAGGATTCGCATGTAAATCTGTGTATTGTTCTGTTGACAAGGCCTCAGGATGGGAGGATATGCGAGGAGGATTAGTGTCTATTTAATTAATGGTCCATTAATTAATTAAATAGACCACAAAAACCTATGGATGCTAGCTGTGAAAGCTTTTGACTTCACATTGAGTATCTTCCTTAAAGTGGCATCAAACTGCATTATTTCTATAGTGTAGATGCGCCCCTAGATGTGTATACTACACATTAGGAAATTCCTGCCTTATGTCTCAGAGCCCTTTGTCAGATGAGGAAGAGCCCCTTCTACAGATACATGGCACTCAGGCAGAGGAAGAGGGAGGCAATGGGATTCCCAGCTCCAGGGCCAGTTATAGGGCACACTGGTTTGAGTGTTGGGCTACAACTCTGGAGACCAGGGTTCAAGTCCCAGCTTATTTATTATATTGACTTGTATCCTGCTTTTCTCCCAAAATGGGGACCCAAAGTGGCTTACAGTCCAAGAACTTAACAGTTAAAAAATTACAAACACACAATTAAAAGCCTACAAAAGTGACAATGAAAATAGAATTAAATAGGCCAACTGTTTAAAAACAGAATACAATGGAAAAAGATCAAAGCACTATAAGGAAGTACAGCATATGCATTAGAAAAAGCACACCACCCCCAGCTCTGCCATGGAAACCCACACTCTCTCAGCTTCAGAGGAAGGCAAAGGCAAGCCTCCTGAACAAATCTTGTTAAGAAAACCCCATGATTTCGAGTCACCATAAGTTGGAAATGACTTTAAAGTACACAATAGCAGCAATAACAACACAGTCAGGATGAGCCAGCAGTTAAAGACAGGAACCAGAACAGAATCACAATTATTGCACACCAAGCCCAAAGAATAGTTTATAAAAACTGCTACTTCCTCCAGCATTTCCTTTAAAAAACTACTTGCTAGCTCCTTTGGCTTGTATGTAGGGAGCATGCGCAGCAGCTCCAAGCGAGAAAACGCTCTGAAGGTTCCCCCCCAAAAGACTACAACTCCCACAAGCACTCGCCATTGGCCTCGCCGCTGGAGGCTTATGGGAAGGGTAGTCCGGCCAACATGAACGCTCAAAGGCAGCCCAGCCTTGCTCTAAAGCAATGGAACCAAAGGAAGACCCATCACCCTTTATATTACGGAGCAGTGAGAGGCGCAAGGGGGGGAGAAACTCCCGTCTGAAGTTTTTTGCCCAAAGACTACAACTCCCACAATCATTTGCTATTAACCACACCGGTGGGGCTTCTGGGAAGTGTAGTCCGGCCAATACGAACAGCCAAAGGCAGCCCCGCCTTGCCCTAAAGCGAAGGAACCAAAGGCAGCCCCGCTTCCCTTTATACTACAGAGCAGCGAGAGGCGCAAGGGCGGAAAAACCTCTCTCTGAAGGCTTGTCCCAAAAGACTACAACTCCCAAAAGCTTTCGCCATTGGCCACGACGCTGGCGGAGGGGGGGATTCTTTTAGGTAGAAAGTATAGTCTGGCCAATACGAAGAGCCAAAGGCAGTCCAGCCCCGTCCTTTCTTTATATGACGAAGCGGTGAGCCGTTTCGTGACGTGACACGGGTGGGCGGAGCCTCTCGAGGCAGTGACGTAGCACGGAGGCCTTCCCATTCGGCTGCTTTTTAAGGGCTTACGTTTAACCCCTTCGCTCGCTCCACGTTCTCGCTCGCTCCGGCATTCCGCATCCGGCGTGTCTGCGTCACTTCCTGCCGACGCCCGTTTTTTTCCCCCTCCTCTCTTTCTGTCTCCCTTTCTCCCTCAGTCTTCCTCTTCCCCTCCCCCTTCTACGGACCCGGATGCTCGGCGGCGGCGGCGGCTCCTCTCGGGACTGTCAGTGAGCGGCTCCGCTCCGCCGGGCCTCCATTTCCTCGCGATGGCGGAGGCGGCGGAGGCCGGAGGCGGCGGTGCCGGCGGCGGCGGGGGAGCCGCGTCTTGTTCCTCCTTCTCCTCGGCCCCGGCGGCGTTGTCGTCGTCGTCGACGGGCCCGGGCCCGGGCCTGGGCTTGGGCCTGTGCGAGTGGCTGCTCCTACGGGACGGCTGCCTGCGTTGCGACGCCGACGGGCTCTGCAGCCTCTGTTACCACCCGGCCCTCAACGCCATCCTGGCCGTCACCGCCCGCGGCGCCATCAAAGTCATCGACGGCACCTCAGGGGCCACGCTGCAGGCCTCGGCCCTCAACGGTGAGAGGGGAAGGAAGGAAGGAAGGAAGGAAAGAAAGAAAGAGACGGGGGGCGGCTCGGGCCTAAAATGGAGGGAGAGAAGGGCGAGGCGATGAAGAGCAGGAGGAGGAGGAGGAGACGCCGGCCGGCCGGCCTCTCTCCTTCTCCTCCTCCTTCTCCTCCTCTTCCTCGGCGGTGCTGTTAGTGTAGCCGTTGGGCTCCAGGGCCCGGGTTCCTCCTTGATGGAAGTTTTCCCGAAGATGCCCTATCTCTTGGGTGAGAAGGAATCTTAGGGCCTGTACAGACTGCCAGAAATAATCCACCTTGAGGCCACTTTAACTGCTCTGGCTCAGTGCTAGGGAATCCTGGGAAGTGTAGTTTATTGTGGCACCAGAGTTCCTTGACAGAGAAGGCTCAATGTCTCAGAAAAAAAAACAACAAACCACTACAATTCCCATGATTCCCTAGCACAGA
Source organism: Phrynosoma platyrhinos (assembly GCA_020142125.1). NCBI lineage: Eukaryota > Metazoa > Chordata > Lepidosauria > Squamata > Phrynosomatidae > Phrynosoma > Phrynosoma platyrhinos. The sequence continues at coordinate 340,212,549 of CM034701.1, forward strand.
GCCAGGACAGTTAAAGTGGTCTCAAGTTGCATTATTTCTGGCAGTCTGTAAAGGCCTTTATATACTTTTTCCTGCCTCAGAGCCACAGACCCGTAATATATAGATTATCTCGTAGCCCCTTTGAAGGCTAGGAACTGAAAGCAAGAAATTGGCAGCATGAGCTTTCCTAGACTTCAGTCCTACTTCCTCAGGTGCGTTTGGTGGCGTGGAGGCCAATTTCTTTCTTTCAGTTCCTAGTCTCAAAGGGGCTACGAGATAATCTCTACATATTGATTCTACAGACTAACGCGGCTATATATTTCTGAATTCTACCACTGTTGGTAGAGATAAACCTCATATGGGGAGGCAGCGTGATGTAGTGTTTTGGGTGCTGGACTATGACTCTGGAGGCCAGGGTTTGAATCCCTGCTGAGCCAGGAAGCCCACTGCTTTGACCTTAGGCAAGTCACACTCTCTCAGCCTCAGGGGAAGGCCACGGCAAACCCACTCTGAACAAACCTTGCCCAGAAAACCCCATGATAGGGTACACAACAAACAGTGCCTCCCTCCTTCTCTGCTTCAGTGCCATAAACCCTCTCTCGTCCCTTCGAGACACGCGGCAGGGAGTCTCCAATGTTCGTACGCATCCAAGGGTGCGTCTGCACTGTAGAAATGATGCGGTTTGATGCCATTTCAAGGAAGACAGTTTTTGGCTCTTTCCCTCCTCCCCCTCCCCCTGGGGCCTGAACAGACTGCCGGAAATAATCCAGTTTGAGGCCACTTTAACTCTCCTGGCTCAATGCTAAGGAGTCATGGGAATTGTAGTTCTTTTTCTGAGACATTGAGCCTTCTCTGTCAGAGAACTCTGGTGC